>BSBM01000318.1:4065000-4492500 GCA_027924585.1 Larix kaempferi | reverse complement strand
TAATTCAAGTGATATGGTTAACCCTTCCATCCAAGCACACATATGAACTTCTCATATATCTAGGTTAATTTGATATAATATGTGATGCAATGCTTGTTAGAATTGACTATTATAACCATTACAAGGTTAAGTATGGAAGATCCAAGACAAAGATTGAACACAAATGTTGAAGATGTAGATGAAGACACTAAGAAACTGCATTACTTCAGATAAACAAATATGAAGAAGTCATCATCTCCTATTTATTTTTTTGTAGCCCTAAAGTCACAACACTTTGTAATGTAAATATCACTCCTTAGTTTGCTTGGTTAGGTATGTTGTTGCTGAAAGGAAAAGATGCAAGACCCATTCAAATACAAGGGACTCATATTGATGTCACTTGGTGTCTATAAATAACATCTAGATGTATGTGAAAAATTTTCCTTAACACTGTTATTGAAGACAAAATCATGTATGCAAAAATGTAATCAAAGACAAGTGCATATCCATCTATTAATATGCAAAAATAATCCAATAATGTACACTTTTTGGAAAAATTGAACATCATTCCCAACGTCTATATAATGGCAACTCGTGCCCTGTAAAAAAGATGGCAACTCGTGCCCTATACAAAACATGGCCCATGGTGCCCTATACAAAATATAGCAACTCATGTCCAAAATGCCACATCGTGGCTAGTGTACATAGGAGGGTCTCTCAATCCTCCTACCCACCCTCGGAGCTCCTAGGTGCATCTCCAAAATCGATCTTCCTCTTCTTCATGCTAGAGGAAGCTGGGTCCTTTGTGCGACTTGGACCAAGTCCCCCTGAGACCTGAAACGACAACAATAATATGTCAACTTTTCCTGGAAATTATACAAGTATAAAACATAATTTAAAAATAAAAATAGTTTTCAAATCTTAGATATCTCACTGCATGCGAGACTATAAGTCGTGAGGGGGTTTCCCTCCTTTGTGCCCCTATTCTCTCAGCAATGCCACCCTACAACATTTAGAAAAATCAGATAAATGATGAAATTAGATGCATATAGTAATTTTCATTAAAATTGAACGAGATTTTCATAAACTATTCAATCTCACCGTGAACACAACCGACTGGTCTTCAGGGCTAGCGGATGGAGCAGTCGGCTGGACAACCTGCTCCGATGATAGGGTGGATGGTATAGGGGAGGATGTAGCCACATTGACAGTGGCTACGCACTGGGGGCACAATGGAAGAAGGAGAGCTGGAAGAAAAAGGCATGGACTGGGGTGGGTGAAGTGGAGATGCATGTCTAGGGCGATAAATCGCAGTTGGTTATAGTATGGATGGAGGCACCGTGGAATGGGAAGTGAGTGTGGTGGGGGAATGTGGGGGGGGCGAGGTCTGTGTTGTGGTGGAGGGATCCAAGTGACTTTGTATGGGTGGTGTGTCGTGGTCGGATGGGGGAGCATGGGAACATGGGAAACTGATACGGAGGTGGTGGAAAGGTTGGGATGGGGTGATGAGACGCAAGATATGAAACGGAAGGGGGAGATGGATGGAACTGTGGTGCTGGATAGGAGGGTGGGATGGATGGAAGGGGGTGGGGGGGGATTCATGGAATGGGGCATGTATTCCAGGGGATACAACTAGCATATACGGTGGCCAAAAGGCCAGGGGGAGGGAGGAAAAATGGCACTACCAGGCCGAGGTGCTTGCACCTTCATACACATTTATAACCTCATAGTTTAATATAGAAAAATATAAATATACCCAGACAAGTCATCATATTTGAAATTAAATTTATGCTTTAATACACACGATACCTGCACATGTGGAGATCTGATGATCCCCAGGGGTAATGGCTAGTCGCTGGAGCCTGTGGACACCTATGCAAACACTACAATTTTTAGATTGAATTTATAAAAACAATATTAACAATATTAAACACAATGCCAATGAGAATGACAACGATAGTACTTAAAAAACATGATTGCAATTAATTTAGATTCAAGTTAGATGATAGTGGTTTGATGGGATTTGGATATTATATAAAGTTTTTATTGTATTGGTGCAGTCCATTTGTTCAAGACTTGGTAAAGAACATGGTTGTGGGGATCGTGTCCTTTGAACCACAATGGATTGGGCCCATGATAGGAACAAATGACCCATTATGTGGTCATTCATTGAAGATAATGTGGCAAAGAAGGTTGAAAAATTATGCTTGAAGTGTTTGATGGCCAAAGTTGTCATTGATGACAACATGTTAATGACAAAAGTCAAAGTGATGACATGGAAAATACTTGACTGGACAAATGGTAAACAGGACAAGTGGCAAGCAAGCATGACAAGTGTAGAAGACTTGACAAAGTGGAGACATGACAAATGATTGATGACAATGACTTGATAATGACATTGATGAAAATACATTAATGACAAAGACATGGAAGAGTTAAGAACATGGAGCATACACAGTATGGAAAGCACAGTGGGGATGGTGACATGGTTTTAGGAATGGCAAAGGTGACAAGTATGACAAACATGGAGCATGACAAGTTTTTATGACAAGCATGGAAGAAGGACATGGCAAGCTAAGGACAAGACAAAGACAAGTGACAAGCAAGCAAGCTTGATGACTTGTCAAGCATGGTGTTTGATGACATGGAACATGACAAGGAGGACATGCTTGGTGACAAGAAGGATTGATAACTTGGTGACATGGAGTACAATTAATTGGAAAACATAAGATTAGAGGACAAAGAAAATATGATGAGGTGGACAAGGAAGATGTGTGGGCATTTGGAAGGCCCCTTGCAGGCATTTCAAAGCACCATTGCGGGCATAATCAAAAGGACCCTGTGGGCATTCTTTGAAGCACCCACTGTGGGCATTTGTGGTGTATTGCAGGCATATTGATAAGGGCATGAGTGCATTTACATGAGACCATTGCGTTCATAATCCAAGACCAATACAGGCATGTCTTGATGGCCCTTGCGGGCATTTTGAAGAGTGCATTGCGGGCATCTTAAGGGCATATGTGTGTCTCACATTTAATATTCTGAAAGGATAGAAGGTGACATGGCATGAAATTAAAATTAAATAAGGTGACATGGCATGGCCATAATTAAATAAATCATATTTGATTTATTTAATCATCTTAATGATAAAACTATAAATAGAAGACAAGTTTCATTTTTAAGGAAGCAATGTGTGAATATTTCGGGAGATTGAGGAGAGCTTGATGAATATGGTTGTCTATTATTTTCATTGATGACAACATTAATGACAAATTTTAAGCTTGAAGAACACATGGCATAAGGGCATGGAAGCAAAGGTTGATTTGGTGGACAAAGTGATGGGCATTGGAGCCATTGGCACATTTATTGAGCCAAGAGTCAAATGACCCATACTGTGGTCATTTGAAGATGATTTGGACAAGGATAATACATGGAAAAGATAACTTGGATGACATGGTGACAAATGGCAAAGCATCAATAACACACATGGCATTGGTCAAGCACATGAAGAGCAAGCAAGCATTCGATGGCTTGAAGGGTCAATGCAAATGACAAGAAGATGGACTTGACATGCAAAACACAAGTATTGAGGAAAATGACAAGGATGAGCATGGTCATAAATATCATGGAACAATGAATGGATGGACAGCATGGATTGAGAAAACATGCCAATCAAGCCTGAGCTTGCGAGCATGCTTCATAAGGGATATGAGGGCATCTTGGAAGCTAGTCTGGGAAAAAGGACATGGAGAAGTTTGCAAGCATCCCTCTCAGCACATCTGTGGGATTGATGATAAGAGCTGAGGACAAGTGCGGGCATCCAGAAAGGGCAGTGTGGGCATCTTCTGGGCTTCACTAAGGCAGCAGCAGTGGTATATTAATGACATCATGACCATGGACAAATGAAGATATGTTTGGGGATAGAATGAGGACATGCTATCAAACAGAAAGAAGATGATCAGCTTATGGACAAATTGTTGATGGACAGAATGCAGACAATGTCACCTACAACAAATTGATGATGGAAATTTCTCTCATCATTGGTAAAGTAAGAATGACAGATTTTGGAAATTTCTCTCCCATTTCTATAATCATTAGAGGTCTAGGATGCCTAAAGTGAACATGAACAGATGTTTCTAGTTTTATTAGGTTTTCATGTTTGATAAGGTTTCATTTTTTTTTGGTTGGATTATATGAATTTATAGCTCTAAAATAATTTAGACAATATGATAAACACAACTGTTAAATACGATGATAATATGGTAATTACTCAATGCTAATTAATTTGTAATTATTGAACACAAATTACTCATAACTGGATCTAATTATTCAAAGTAAAGAAGTTACCTGTGTGTATGGTGCCGCAATCTCCTCTGCTGCTACCATGGATCGGTCTAGGTCAAAGGAACCAATGTCCTCCCACCTGGAGGATGGAGACTCAGCCCTGAATAACTGTACATTAAAACAAATAAAGTCAACAATGTGTAATTCAAAGTTAAATATATTAAACAATATGATATCAAATAAAATACAACAAATACTTGAACATTAAATAAAACAATAGCTAACCTGCTCTATGTAGCTCTCTATGGCATGTTGTTGTGTAGGACCATGGCAAGAATGACCATAGTAAGAACAACAATGTGTCGTTGTTCCAGTAGAACTAGAAGGCCCGGCCTGAGTTCCACCTGTACCTAGCATGTCCCGGCCACCACCCATAGACCGTGCAATTGTGTGTGTTTGATCGATGTCCTCCCGACTCTGTGAATACATATCCACAAATGTGGTATGTCTAATAAAATGATGTGTGGCACGTCTAACTGAGTCATCAATCTCATTTAGGCCGCTACCAAACCCGAGTGGCTGAGGAGGGGGGTTTGGCTCTCTCCTGGGTGCAGGAGGTCCTCTAAGTGGGTTGCGGCGGGCCTAAGGTCTATCTTGGGTAGAGCCAAGACCGACACCTTGAAATTCAGTGATGTCAAAATAGTTGACACGGTATCCTAGCTCAAACTCAGCCCACAATTTTTGAAGGAAATACTATGGGACCTCCAAATTATTGCATGGGGGCCTGTCAAACACCATAAACCATCTCTTTCTCCAGTTATCTCTCCATGGCTGGTAAATACACTAGTCCATGCAAACCCGTCTCGTCCTCACATCTAGAGGTTGTCCTGTCGAGGGAACTATGAATTTGCTATACAACTGGGCTTTGGTGATGTTGAGGTCTTTAATCTATTCTTTGGACATCCTAGTGGAGTAGTGTTCCCTCATTCGAGCCCTGTATTGGCTCATATTTGTGATCTCACTGTGGGAAATGTTGATGGATTCAATGATGTTTTGCAATGATGAAGCCAAGGAAACCCGAGAGGGTTCCTTGGTGCTCTTCAATTCATCGCTTAATACCCTTAATTCATTTAAATCTTGGTGTAATTGATCTTCGGGGTTTTCATTCGATTCATTGTCTGTTCCAATGTTGTCTTCTGATGGTGCGGTTTCATTGGTTTCATCTGATGGTTCAGGTGTTTTTCATCTTGTTAGGTGTAGTTAATCTGCAATGAAATTTTTTTGGTTTTTTAATGGATTGTAAAAAAAATTTAAAATTAAAATGGAAATGGAAAATGAAAAAAAAAAAAAACAACAAATAGACCGTTCCTTAACCACCTATCTGGAGGCAACTTCGGTAGGGTGGTGGAGGTTCGAAGTGTTGGCATTGAGGAGGCTGTTTGGTGCTCCACAACGCGCTCACAAGGTGCTTGATGGCAGCTCTATGCTCGCGGTTTTGTCGAAAATGACAAACCCGTGCTCTGTTTTTTTAATATAAAAACAAGGGCATGCACACGTCATTAACGTGTGCCGCACTTTTGTGCGTACGCATTAATAATGCATGCGCGCACCTTTTGTCCACGTCAACTCAACCACGTGGACGTTTGGCATTGCCAAAGCCGAGATGCATGCGAGCGTTTAAAAGCGCGTGCGCATCACTTTTTTTTTCTACTTGCGCGCTCTTATTGCAACCCTTTTGGGTACCAGCTTCGTGCAAGTACCCTTGAAGTAATGCCTTAAATAAACGATCTATTTTCCCAATTGTTATACATGGAAGACATATTGACCACATACACAAAAGATGAATATTACTATCTAATGAAATCTCAACATAAAGATATGGCGATCTAGTAAGATAGCTTGCAACATAACATAGATAACAACCAAAAACCAAAGATAATCAACTAGACATGACACCAAAAACCATACAATATCAATACCAAAGAAAGAGAATTCAATGTTACCACATAACTTAAAACCCTACCAGTATAGATCCAAATCCTAGGCTCTATCAAGCCCCGAGACAGATCAAATCTCCCAAGGTGCAACTCACAAGATCTCAAATCTCCCGAGGTGCAACTCACAAGATCTCAAATCTCACGAGGTGCAACTCGCAAGATCTCCTTCATATTATTACTTTGTACTTTTTATTACTACATTTTATTTATGGCCGGCAATATCCACAAACACTCAACTCACAAGATCTCCCTCATATTATTACTTTTTACTTTTTATTATTACATTTTATTTATGGCCATCGACAAACACTCTACTCACAAGATCTCCCTCATATTATTACTATTTACTTTTTATTATTACATTTTATTTATGGCCGACAAACACTCTACTCACAAGATCTCCCTCATATTATTACTATTTACTTTTTATTATTACATTTTATTTATGGCCGACAAACAATCGACTCACAAGATCTCCCTCATATTATTACTTTTTACTTTTTATTATTACATTTTATTTATGGCCGACAATATTGACAAACACTCTACTCACAAAATCTCCCTCATACTGGGCAGTAGAGTGCCTCTCAACGCAATAAAACTTATAAGAAAAAAGGTTTGTTACAAATCTTATAGAACTTTGAAGCAAGTTGGGATTTAATGGTTACACATTGATTCCAACCTAGAAGAGGAGGTTGGGGTTGAGAAACTACAAAGGAGCTTAGTAAAATTAAATTTAAGAAACCCACTCAAAACCTTAAGAGTCAACACTTTTAAACCAGCATAGATCCATCTTAAACTTAAATCTACCAAATTTATTTAATCTTAATTTATTACATGTCCCAAAAAAATTTACATGTAAGAAATTTGATTCCTCTAAATGGAACTTTAAAATTATTTTTTTATTTATGAGCCAACAAGGATTTTTTTAACAACTTTTTATTTGGTTTTAATTTTTATTTTATGAACTGACATGGAGTATTTTAATTACTTTTATTTAGTATTAAAATTTTATTTTATAAATCTATATGACAACATCTCATCTATAATGAACTATAGAGTAGCTTACTACTCTAAGAATAGTTAAATAAACTTTTAAATATAAACAAGGGCATTTTAGATAGAACAACGCCGACCAATCTGAAGACTACTCACTCTCATCTCCCCGTTAAAAAACAGTACCCATTTATATATATTTGTGAGAGTAACCATTGATATTCATATTCACCTCAGATATTCAAACCCAAAGAAATATTTTCTGATTAGAGTTCAAGACGGCGGCCTGTGCATAGACGGTGAATTCAACGTTTTTTTCAAATCAGCAATTTAAACTTTACTTTGATTGGCAGTACATTCAAAGGAAGACTTGGAAGAAGGTAAGCGAAACCATGTCAGTATCTCGAAAGAGGTCACAGCTTGTTTACGAAGAAGACGCAGACATTACACCGCCACACACCTCCAAGAGACTCCGCCCTTATCATGCTAATTCGCCAATACATTTTTCTCGAAAGAGGTCCCTTGTTTATGCAGAAGACGAAGAAAGTACACCGCCACCAACCTCCAAGAGGCTCCGCCCTTATCATGCTAATTCGCCAATCCATTTTTCTCGAAAGAGGTCACTAGGAAATGAAAAAGGCGCAGAAATTACACTGCCACCCAACTCCAAGAGGCTCCGCCCTTATCATGCTAATTCGCCAACCCATTTTTGTCGAAAGAGGTCACTTGGTTATGAAGAAAACGCAGAAATTACACCGCCACCCACCTCCAAGAGGCTCCGCGCATATCATGCTAATTCGCCAATACAATTTTCTGGAAAGAGGTCACTAGGTTATGAAGAAGACGCAGAAATTACACCGCCACCCACCTCCAAGAGGCTCCGCGCATATCATACTAATTCGCCAATACAATTTTCTGGAAAGAGGTCACTAGGTTATGAAGAAGACGCAGAAATTACACCGCCACCCACCTCCAAGAGGCTCCGCCCATATCACGCTAATTCGCCAATACAATTTTCTCGAAAGAGGTCGCTAGGTTATGAAGAAGACGCAGAAATTACACCGCCACCCACCTCCAAGAGGCTCCGCGCATATCATGCTAATTCGCCAATACAATTTTCTCGAAAGAGGTCTCTGGGTTATGAAGAAGACGCAGAAATTACACCGCCACCCACCTCCAAGAGGCTCCGCCCATATCATGCTAATTCGTCAATCCATTTTTCTGGAAAGAGGTCACTTGCTTATGAAGAAGACGCAGAAATTACACCGCCACCCACCTCCAAGAGGCTCCGCCCATATCATGCTAATTCGTCAATCCATTTTTCTGGAAAGAGGTTACTTGCTTATGAAGAAGACGCAGAAATTACACCCCCGCCCACTTCCAAGAGGCTCCGCTCTTATCATGCTAATAATTCGCCACTCCATTTTTCTCTCACGAGGAGTCTCGCTGATCTAAATCCATAGCCGCATGCAGCTGTAAATGGATTAGCTGGAAAAATTGGCACAACCACGCGGCCAATATTCACAGAAAAATTGGCACAACCTCGTCACTTGTTTTCGATGGCGAACCGTTTCCAATCTCGAAACTATTAAATCCTGTAGCAGAGTTATTTTCCATTTAATTTCGTCCACTTTCATCATGGATTTCTTTGATCGGAAAATTGTCAATTTTGTGAGTAGCTAAATGGCTTCGACAGTTGTTTGTTTTTGAAAATTATTGTGAAAATGTTTTCATTAAGGGCTGTCGTAACCCTTTAGTTATGTTTCATTTTTAAGTAGTTTGAAGACATTTTCTGCATAGTGTTGTATCGTTTCCTTTTTTCAGTGCTTTAATTCAAGGATTCAAGCCTTGATCCAACCAGCATTCGTCCTGATGATGATCATTTTAGCGATTATTCAATTCTCGTGCTTAATCTGCCTTAATCTATCTTCGTTTGTCAAGTGGAAAGTTGGAAACCCCATTTATTTAAATATTTTGTTACGATTGTCGCTTTTTTATTGCAAACAAGAAAAACAAAGCGCATGAATTATTGCCAATATCTTAAACACAAACTTGAACCTGACAACGAGAATCATTTACTTAATTTTCAAGTGGTCTAAATTTTTCGTGACTTTGGCTATAACTTCAACTTGTTTCCACATGTCTACAAGATAGGCTTATAAGCCAAATGGGATGCCTATACATCTAAAACTATGTTTCCTTTTTAGTACCATTCATATACAATAGTTTAAAGGGGGAGGGATGGAGGATTTTAAGCACAGAAAGACATAACAATACATATCTAGTTTCTGTTGTGATTCAATGTTTATGCACACATATTTTATTTTTTCTAGTCATTTTGTTAGATTAACCACTCTCTCTTTCCCATGATTAATTATGGTAAATATGCATTTGAAGGTTGTAAGAGCACATATGGGAGTTGTGTTTCATAGGTTAATGAATAAATTTGGTAGATCCTGTTTAAAATGGATTTATGCTGGTAAATATATTTTCTATAAAACATATAAAAATACTTAGTATGATGCCCAATATAATATTTTGGATCTATTTCTAGCATAGGTTGGTAGAGAAAGCAAACCTTTATACCATTTGTTTAAATAATTAATTTGTTTCATAGACAAATGATTTGCATGTTTTTGTTGCCTTGAATCAAATGGATCAAGCTCTTTGGATGATTAATCATTATCTTGGTCTTGCTTATTTTATGTCTTGAAAAATATTTACATTTTTTTAATGCTTTCAAGCAAACAAATCAATTTGGATGATTGTCCATTTATTTATTAGTATTTGTTTTCTTTCTTTGTTTTTCTTAACAAAATCTTCACCTTCTTTTGATCTTTTTGATTAAATAATTTATTGATTTCTCAGCATTTATTTTCCCTTCCAAAATTATAGAAGTTACATTTTTAAAAGAGGATCCATCAATGAGATTATTTGTGTAAAAGTTATTATGGAATTAATTTATATAAACAAGCTAAACTCTTCTCAAAAAAACAGCTAATATATGTTAGGACATAAAACTCTATATATTTAAAGGAGAGTGGAAAAAAAACTAATTATATATAAATATATATATATATATAATTTAATTTTCAAATTGATTTTGAGTTATTTTTAAGATGGTCTATTTTCCTTATACTAAACTAGAATTTTTTTAATATCTTCTGAATATTTGATTAAAAAATACTTGCTTACAAAAGCATAAATGGTCCATTATGAGGTTGTACTGGCCATGAAAAGAATGCAAATATTTTTTTCTTCAACCATACATTTTAGTTATGTTGTTTATAAAGTTCAATAAATTTTATCACTTCTCACACTTTGTGAGATTCGAGTTTTTTTTATTTCTCAAAGAATTTAATGTGTTTCTTTCACGTTGAACAGGAAACCAAGAATGTGAAATCAAGGGTTAAGAAATAGTAAAGATGCAAGAGGTTCCTTTATAAAACAAACACACTACATTAGAGAAAATGCCATCTCAACGACGAGCGGGAAACAACTATGGTGAAGGCTATCGCTAAAATAGGAAGAGGAGCTCATGAAGCAAAACTAGTTGAAGATGTAAACAAAAGAATGCTAGTCGAAAGAATAAATGCTAAAAGAGAAAAAGGGATTTCAAGTTAGTGTAATTCTTATGTACAGTAATTTTGTAGTTTGTAGAAATGTAATTTGCAAGTAATCAAATGGATTTATTTTACAACTTGGAACATAGTGCGTCAAATTTTCTAAATATGCATTGAATTGAATGATCACTCACCACAAGCAAACAAATGTTTACTTAACATTAGATTGAGTGAATTTGAATTTTCAAGTATTTTATATGAAGACGATAAAATTAGTTTAGCCTAATTTAATTTAAGTTTTTTAATAAAATGGATCCAAATAAATAGACTTAACGTAGCAAACAATGAATTTCTTTAATTTTTAATTTTTATATTAATTACACAATTCATTATGGTAAGAGATTAGTCAATTGTTCTTAGTTTATGGTTTAAAAGAGTAAGTAACTAACAATTAAATGAAGCACTAAAAATATATATAACGAATTTGATTTAAATATAAGTGTATTCTAGTTTACTAGGCCTGAATGAGTGTACTTTTAAGACATTCTTTCACTGGTTCAAAGAGTTTAGTTAAATTGTGGACCATTTGCATCAAATATCAAGTGAGCCAAAATCAATTACACAATTCACTATTGACCATTTGCATCAAATATCACGTGAGCCAAAATCAATTACACAATTCACTATTGTAAGAGTTTACTCAATGGTTCTTGGTTTATGGTTTAAAAGAGTAAGTAATTAACAATTAAATGAAGTACTAAAAATATATAACCACTTTGTTTTAAATATAAGTGTATTCTAGTTTACTAGGTTTGGAGTAGATAGTGAATGGGTGTACTTTTAAGACATATTTTCACTGGTTCAAAGAGTTTAGTTAAATTGTGGATCATATGCATCAAATATCACGTGAGCCAAAATCAATTACACAATTCACTATCGTAAGAGTTTAGTCAATGATTCTTGGTTTATGGTTTAAAAGAGTAAGTAACTAACAATTAAATGAAGCACTAAAAATATATACCAGCATATATCCATCTTAAACTCGTATCTATCAAGCACCGAGAGGGATCCAATTTCTTGAGGTGTATTTATTTTTTTTAATTTAAATTCAAGAAATTTGATCTTTCTTGATTGATAGATCCGGGTTTAAGTTTTAAGTTTTTATTTTATAAATGAACATCTATTTTTTAATTACTTTTCATAATATTTTATTTTATAAACCAACATGGATTTTTTTTTAAATATTTTCTATAAAAAAATTTTATTTTATGAGCAGACATGAATTTTTTTAATTATTTTGTTACTAACGTTATATCATGTTAGAGGATCTCTCCCATACTGGGCTATAGAGCACCTCGTTTCACTTGGGCTATAGAGCACCTGGTTTCACTTGGTGCAATAACGACTTTGTTTTAAATATATGTGTATTCTAGTTTATTAAGCCTAAAATAGATAGTGAATGATTGTACTTTTAAGACATTCTTTCGAGCCAAAATTTGCTAAAATTATTGAACTGTACTTTTGAGTTGTTGGGATTGCCAAATCCATCCATTTTTCTCACAAAACTCACCTAAAAAATAAAAATATCTAAAATTTATTTTACTTCATTATATATATATATATATATATGCATTCAATTTTTTCTAATAAATTATAAAAAAAACTATTTGATATTTAAGATAGAGTAGACATATTAGTGTTAAATGTACTTAATGTGAATTATTATGACACACTTTTTAATTTATTCATGATTTCAATTATTATAATCCATTATGAAGATAAATTTTTAGATATTGTTAATTTGAATTTTTGCATAGAAGATTGCATTTATTATGACATACTTTTTAATTTATTCATGACTTCTATTACTATAATCCATTAGGAAGATAAATTTTTAGATATTGTTGATTTGAATTTTTGCATAGAAGATTGCATTTTAATAAGAAAAAAATTATATAAAATAATTTAAAAGTTATGAAAACTAAATTATATAGTAAGTTTTATTTAAGTTAGGTTAACAAATTTATTTAAAAAAGTATTTTAATTATTTTTTATAATAATTAAAGAATATTAAAGAAATAATAATAATAAATTTTATTAATTATATAAAAATTCATTTTAATTTTAAATTTAATCATAATTTTTAAAGATACACGCAATATTTCATTTAAATTATGTTATTTTTTATATTTATATTTTATTATTAAAAATTAATATTCTTATGTGTTGATATTTTTAAAGATAAATGCAATACTTCATTTAAATTATGTTATTTTTTTTATATTTATATTTTATTATTAAAAATTAATATTCTTATGTATTGATATTTTATGATGAAAGATTAATATATAGTGAGTTATTCTTAAAAATTTATAATTTGTATTATTAATTAAAAAAAATATGATAATTTGAAAATATAAATTAAATATTATAAAAATTATAATAATAAAATAAAGAAAACTTAATTTTGTCTTAATTTTAATCTAGATATTATAAAGAATATATAAATAATAATTTTTTGAAAATAAATAAATAAAATAACCCACTTCAATTGAATTAGTTTTTACACATTTTCTTTAAATTAAATTTAAATTTTAACAAATTAGTTTTCATGTATTCTATTATTCTGCATAAACATTACTTTAAAATCTTAAATCTAATACCACCCAAATATCACTTGTGATCTTATTACTACTCCTAGTCATTGTGTGAAGCCACACTTAGAGGAACTCAATTGAAGATATGCAATAGCCAAATTTGAGCTCAAACAACCTACCACACTTAAGTCAAATGACATGAACTTGCAAATGGTTGCACAATGAATAGAAGAAACATGAGTGTCTCACTTTGTAAACAATGGTGCTAATGGGAATCTCTATAAATACTAATGTTTCCCTAGTTTTAGAAATAAGGAAATCAAGGATAGGGAATTATTTTTTTAAACAAGGAGCGTCAGACATGAATGAGTGATGGAATGGCTAGAGAAAACCCCAAAAATTTTCAAACCATGGTATATATATATATGAATGCCAAACATAGAAATAAAACTAATTTATTACATCATATCAAACATGAAATTCCAAAATCAAATAAAAAATAACTTAATAACCTTGTATATTGTCCAATCAGTAGTGTCATCATACATGCTGAAGGTCAAAAACTTTGAAGTTCTACAAGTTTTGAAATTACATCATGATATGTCAGGACTCATGGCTATGTTACATAGTATAAGATCTAAATTCATAAGGATAAAAACTATTACCACAAACTAGATTATAAAGTTATGATCTTTGAGCTTGGATATATTCTAAAGTTATGAGCTTCATAAGCTGTAATTTTAGCATTGGGAATATAGGCACACTTTTTTAGAGGCATGACTTAACACCATACCAAGGATGCACAATAGATGATGGTATGCCCAATTGTAACACCCTGTTTTTTATCCCATAATGTAATTATGTAAATATGGATGATATGGCTAGAAGTCAAACCTGAATGATGTAATTATGTACATTTTATATAAAACAAACAACTACTACAGACCAAGAAGGATGAAGAAGAGATGGGGGGCTATCCTTCCACAAGGGGGAGAGTGATCATCCTAAGCATGGGATTGGAGGGGGGAATATGTCCAACTCCAAGTATGCCACTTGTCCAACTCTCCTTAGAGAAGGGGGAAAGTGTCCAACCGCATGGATGTCAAGTGGCTAATTCCCATCAACCTTGGTGCCACTTTGCTAATCTCAACCATGCATAGAAATAGTGAGATCTAGCCCATTCCTCCATCATTCCTTTTTATTAGAGACACTAATTTTGGCTATTATACCATTGTTTCATCATTCTTCTAGGGCGGAACCATCATTAGTGTCAAACATAAACCACCAATGGTTGTATCACCATCACTAGAATAGGGAATCAGAGCCAGACCGAGAATACATGATTTGGGTAGATGTAGCAAAATCTCAGAAGCTTCTTGTGGATGGGTAGCCCCAGCTCAGGGGTGGCTCTGTCAAAGAATGATATGGCTTGACAGACCCTAGGGATAGGTGGAACATCCTTGGTTTGTAGTCAGTTGGTCATATTTTCAGATAAGACTTCACTTGTGTATAAAGGATTGATATTTATTTCCATGTGATTAAATTACTATCTTTGTAAAAATTAAAAGGATAAAAATAATGGTATTGGCAAGTGCATTTTTGTGGACATAATATGTTGATATTTTATATTCATTTTATTGGTGATTATATATTTATTTATGTTGTAGATTTTTATTAAAACAAAAGAAAAACGAATTTGAATACCAAGGAAAATTCAATTAGCAAACTCAGTACCAATGACCCAAGAGTCGGTGAGAGGTCACAAGATATGTGACACCAATAATGTTAGGTTGATGTATGGAAGAGAGAGTAGGTTCACTAGAGAGTAGATGGTAGAGTTATGGTTTTCGTTTTACTATCAAGATACTTGTGGGATTGCAACTTGAGCTTTTTTTAACCATTTTTTTTTCTTTTAGTCTTCTTTTTTCATTGTATAATGATTTTTCAATATTTTATAATTTTGTGAAAGATTCACCAATAATTTTACAAGATTTTATAATTTCATGAAAGATTCGCCTATCCTTTACAAGATTATACGATTAAGTGAAATATTTTCCAAAAATATATATATATAATGAAATAAGCTCACATTTCTATCTGGATTCTCCCATTTATTATACATATAAATCTAGGGGTGTTCTTAAAATTTTCAATGATGTTTAGTTGGTTGTTATGTGTAGGGGTGCAAATGCTAGTAAGGTCTGAGTTTGCTTTTGTTTATCTTAATTCATGGGGGTTTTGGGAAGTGGATTCCATTGTATAATATTGAATGTATACATCTAACTCACAACATAATGGAGAATTGTTTTGCTTATGATTTTGTGTTTCTGCGATATTTGGATGATGTGTATCTTGTGATCTTATGAATACATGTTAATAATTTGAATTTGCATGAGCGTGATTAAATATGAATAATAGAATCGGCATCACACTAAATATCTAAACACTCCACACAATACCATGGTAACTATCATACTCGATTCACGTTTGACCTCCTTTCTCTTGGAGGTCACACCATTTGAACCAAAAGAATCTATTATGAACCATTTGAGAATTCAAAACCATTTCTTTAGATATGTAAAATATCTTGCATGGAGATTGAAATTGCAGTAGTGGGCCTGTTAATGCCATAATAAACATAAAATAAGCAAATGGGAGAAACAAAATCATACACACCATAACAACACTCAAGCAACAAACTGAAAACCAATGTATCATTATTAAACAATAAGGAAAACCAATGTATCTATATTAAACAATAAGGAATATGAAAATATTCACAAGAAACTAACCTACTAAATTAGTTGAACCAGGGACTAAAAAAGATGAACGTTTGGTCTAAAAATGTCCCAAGTTTGTTCATCGAATAGAGTCTCTAGTATTTCTAAAGGAAAGAATGGTCTATCCCACAATCATAAAATTGGAATTGTTTTAGTAAACCAGTTATAGCATTTATAATTTGTTTTCTCTCTTTCTTTAGAGTTTAGTTGTGACCTTTGGATTGAGTTCAAATACAAGCCCTTTAGAGGGAGTTCAAATACACTCCATTTGATCGAAGTAGATTTAATTCTCTCCTATTGTGCAAAATATCCAAGGGAGAATATTTATGCATCATTTTAATAAATTGTAAATGTGTAAATATTATCCCTTGGCTTGTTTGGATTACAATATGTGGAGATACAAGGCTTACAATATATCACCGACCTTTTCTTCTTTTTGGTGGCTAGAACAAAAGAAGATGGTGAGTGGGGTGTTGTCGAAATTCTCTTGACCAAATTTCCCCCAAATCCTTTGTCTGACCTGAATTTTCATTATGAAAATACCACTATGGTATTGTTGATCATTGAATTAATGTTATCATAGGTTTTAATCTCTCTAGGGAAGAGTTACCTTCTTCACTAGTATATTGAATTTGGAGGGAACCAATGTTGACATTGTACTTTTGCTCATCCTTTGGGTTATAACTAGCATAGACACTTAACTTGTGTCCGTGGAACATCGATAGATAACAAGTTAAGTGTCATGAACAAGTTATAATTGTAATCACCGATTTTATGTTACCTTCTTTAGTTAAATGGGTTATTTTTCACTACCTATTTTCCATGCATGAGTTATGAGTTATCCATGCATTAGCTACCAATTATTTTTTGTTCCACAGATAGGTGTTTATATATTAGAATTTGGGGTGGACGAACATCTATGATTTTCCTAGATTGCATAAGGATGAGACAAGTGTAATGTCCAAATTGATTCAATTGTAGTCATTCCAAATTCGGAATAAACAATTATAAAAGAAAAATAATATTAAAAATAACTAGTAGTTGATTCATGGTTAATTCTTAGTTGATGCATGGATAATGGACACTTTGTAGAAGACAACCTCTTTAACTATAAGAAATCAAGTGATAACATGTAGGTGAGGCATAGACAATGAAAGCATGGAGAAAAAGTAATAGATAGATAACTTATTTGTAGCACTCATCGTTAGAGAAATTTTGAGGTCTAAAATGGGCCTCCTAAGGAAAATTATAATATAATAGTGGAAATAATAAAATAATATTGACATACCTCATCAAATTTTGGAGGAAAAAAGAAAAAAACTACTTCAATTCATATTTTAAGCTTATCTCGTAGTATATTCACTCAAATTCTTAACAGGAGCAATACTTGGATGGGGAATTCAATTTTGCATCAAACGAGTACCCACTATGCATACTTTTGATGGACCTCGCTAACCCAAAAACAATAAATACATGAAAAAACGTGATGATGAGTTGTGCATATCTGAATATTTTACCACTTGGTTCATATGACATTCTCATTGGAATAGACTGGTTGGAAGCACACAAAGTTAAACTAGACTGCTACAACAAGATTTTTGAGTCCATTAATGATGAAGGAAACCCAAGGGTTGTGAAAGGAATTCCAAAGAAAAATTATGTTAGCCATGTTTCAGCCATGCAACTGAAGAAGTTTTGTAGGAAAGGTTGTTAATTGTATGCAACCCATATATTGGACAAAACAAAAAATGAAATTCCAAAATTGGAGGACTATCATGTGCTACAAGAATTCAAGGATGTGTTTCCCTATGAAGTTTCGGGACTTCCTCCCAAGAGGGACATTGATTTCACAATTGATCTTGTGCTAGGAGCTGCACTAGTGTCAAAGACACCTTACAGAATTAGCACACCATAATTATTAGAGTTGAAAATGCAATTGCAAGAATTATTGGAAAATAAATACATAAGGCCAAGTGTGTCTCCATGGGGAGCACCTGTACTATTTTTGAAAATTAAAGATGGTACACTTAGATTATGTATTGATTACAGGCAACTAAATAAAGTGACAGTGAAAAACACGTACCCATTGCCTCGAATTTGTGATTTTTTTTATAAAATGAGAGAGGGGGGGGTATTTTCAAAGATTGACTTGAGGTCTGGTTACCATCAAGTAAGGATCAAGGAAGAAGATATTCACAAGACATCCTTCTGAACAAAGTACGAACACTATGAATTTGTAGTGGTGCCAGTTTGTCTCACTAATGCACCAACTACCTTCATGTGTCTCATGAATAGCATTTTCCACAAATATTTGGACAAGTTTGTTCTTTTTTTCCTAGATGACAATATTATTTACTCTAAGAATGAAGAGGAGAATGAATAACATTCGAGGATGGATTTGCAATTGTTAAGGGAGCATAAATTGTATGCAAAGCTAAGAAAATATGACTTTTATAAAATTAAAATTCATTATTTGGGTTACATTATTTCAGAAGACGGAATATCAGTGGATCCGGAAAAGATTGAAGCCATTATGAATTGGCCAAATCCAAAGAATGTGATAGATGTGAGATCTTTTATGGGCCTTGTTGGTTACTATAGAAGATTCATTGAAGGATTATCCAAGGTTGCACATAATAATTTCCTTGCAAAAGAAGGGAATGAAACTTGAATGGACGCATAAATGTGAGGAAAGTTTCCAGTTATTGAAGAAGCTTCTCACAAGTGCTCCAATTTTGAAAATTGCAGACCCAGAAAAGGAATTTGTTGTGTACATATGCATGTAAACAAGGACTTGGAGTTATTCTACAAAAAAATCATGTGGTGTGTTATGAGTCTAGAAAATTGGAGCATGAAAATAATTATGCCACACAAGACCTTAAACTTGCAGCCATATTTCATACTTGAAAGATGTGGCAACACTATTTAATGGGAAGAAAAATCGAGTTTAGGACAGACCATTGTGGTCTGATATATTTATTTGAGAAACCAACATTAAAGGCAAGGAAAGCTAGATGGATGGAATTTTTATGTGAGTTTGATTTTGATATCAAACACATAAAAGGAAGAGAAAATAAAGTAGTTTACGCAATCAGCAGAAAGGTGCATGAAATGCATGTTGTTGTGGGAAAAATTGCACAAGTGCACTCTTCCACTTGATAAGGGGATAAGCCTTGTAGGTTGTTGGAAGGCCTCAGTCCTTGGAGCCCCTTTTGGGTGTGGTTGGTATTCCTCCAAGTGATCCTACAAGAGATTGTTAGTGTAGTTCACATCCAAACATGAAAATATTGATAAAAATAAAAGAAAGAGGTGGGGGGAGAATGCAAACTCCAACAACAACCAAAGATATGTTAAACCACTCTTGTATTTCCCAATGGAATAGATGTACAACACATAGGAGGTGAGGGATTCAAGGGAATCCAACAATATCCCTTAGGGAGGCATTTCTTGTCCAAACTAAAAGCTAAGTAGATGGTGAAACAATGGAGAGATACACTTTACCCTTGATGGGAGGTGGCGAGCAAGCTTGGGAATTCTCACAATGGTAGGAAATGGTGGGCTATGAGGAAGCTCCAATTCAAATCCAACAGCATAACCTTTCTCTAATTTATCTATAAAAAATTCGTGCCAATGGCTTTATTTTATAGGCCAATAGGTGGCCAACAAACAACTAGATCCAAATGTGAACTCTCCTCCTCAATGAACTAGTTCCAAGGTACACTAGGGGGGTTGATTAATGCCACCAAGTGTGTGAGGAGCTTAATCGAAACCTTGGGGAGGATTGAACATTTAATGCGCCATTGGGAATGAGTGGTCCCACCATTTTGACAATAGCACCACTATCGAAGGAAAATCCATGTGGGTGTAGCGCGGGAATTGTTCAGGTAACCCGTGCTATAGCGCAGGTCAACTATGTGTTACCCGTTCTACCCTTTATTTTGATTGCTTCTTGGAACTTATGGACTCGTGCTATGTCTTGGATATATTGAGGATTACTTTGGTGATATGCATTCTTTATGTTGATGATGCCTTACTAGATGAATTGATGAAATGTCGCATGTGTGAGAATTTTGGGCTTTAACAGATGTCCCTTATGAGGTCTGGAGGCTACTATAGAGACGATAATGCATCATGTTTTTTGTTGTTTCTTTCATGTTCTATAGGATGAAGAATATGTGGACAAAATAAGGTTCTCCAATGGGGTAAGATTGTTGGTGATGACCATTGGAGCTATAATAAAGAATTTTTTTTACAAACGAGACGGGCATACCCATGCTTGTGAAATGGTGTCAAAGGGATTACAATGAGAGAGGACCAAGGTGTCAACTCTTCTATACTGTTGGGATAGGGATGAAGGCGGCTTCAATCCATGTTTGAGTAGATGCCTCAGGAACTGCTATGCAATATTGAACAAGTGGAACTACTTGTGCACATGATAAACCCACCGAGGTGGGGGACCAACCTAGTATGTAAAGCTACTTGAGAGATTCACTTGTACCAAATAGAATGTTATCATGGTTTCCAAATGTGAACACTGATACCTTCAAAAGTACGTTCCCCCCTGATGTGATGATGTGTTGACGTTGATCATAGGGGAAACCACTTAGTTACGGAGCACTAATCACTATCTCTACTAAGTTTGAGGTGATCCCTTATATTGATTGAAAGAGATCCCAAAGTACAACTGCAACTACTGCAAATCTTGGAATGCAGTGTTTTGACGTCGACGAGAACTGAAGCACATGATAAAATGAGAGTCTTATCCTGAGAACTGAGACCATATTGTAACTAACTGGTGGATGAACAGACCTGACACAAGAATTGTTGATAAGCATGGTACCCATAACTTCCTTTGATCGATGAAAAAATGGAGTAGGTATGGCATCTTTTCTTTCGAAATGACACAGATTGAAATGGTCAAAGACAAACTGCAAATGAAAGGGATTTGATGGAGATGCAAAATGAAGGGTAATGGTAATCAGGAAGACAATTACTACTAAACATATGGAGACTCAGATACATCGACCAAAGGAGACCATGGGTTGATGCAAAAATAATATGATGTTCCCTCAATTTGAGGTGACGAGGGAACTTGTTTGTACATAAAGAATATTGGTATGGTCCCCAAATTTTTCGGTGTATCAACTAACCAATTTGATGATGGGAAGAATCCCCAGATTTTTTAGTGGTTTGGGGGACACTTTCCAATGTTGAAGTGAGGGTTAACTTGTAGACACAAAGATGGGTTCCCTATGAAATGATGCCATGCAGTGTATACCTACGGGATAACTAAATAGAACTGGTTGCTTCTGAGGGTGGGGGGGGCATAGGTGTCTTTGTTGGGGTGATGATACGAGGGTGATTGTGAAGGGTAAAGTGCTCATGGAGGTATGAGGAGTATTTGTGAATCATTATCATAACATGTGCTGAGGGATATGACAAGTGTCTACCTGGTGGAGTAAATTCGCAACTGCAAATCGATACTCTAAGGGAGAGTCTTTTCGAGCTAGATCAGATTCCTCTTACTTGTGGTGGGTCGACCTCATGGGTGTCAATTGATTGAGGGGATGGCGATGATGCACACACCCATGAGGAAAAATGTTATTCTCAGACATGATGTTGATGTCACATCAAGGTGGGGAATAAGAGCCTTATGGTTATCAACGAGAATATTGGTAGATGCATTTATAAAGCTAAGGGTAAATAGTGTCTATATGCCAATTTCAAAATGATACCGGTGGGAGGGTGGATGACCCCTATTGTTATATCTTGGATTCTTATTCTTATAATGGAAAAAACAAGAGGCTCCATATTGTTCTGATTAAGATCCTACACGCACGGCACACATGCCCCATTGTAGTAAAGAACATGACCAAGGTATTGCCAATGCAGAAATAATATAACCAAAACATCTCGTACTTGTGGGGTATTGACTAGAAAAATAGTGTCCCTGTGACATTGGTGAGAATCCAGATTTGTTGGATCCATGTTGAAGAGCTCGAAGTGTTGGTCATGGTGGTCTGAATGGTTTTGAAAAGAGAGTTATGGTTTGTCCATGGCATCAGTTGGAAGTTTGGGTTAAATGATAATAAAATAAGGGTGGGGCCCACTTTTCAAAATCATTTGTACTTTGTGCCACGAACCTCTTAGAGCACATTTTGAGTGATTCTGGGAGATCTGGTGCACTGTTCGACGAGCGGCGAGATTTAGGTATGCCTCACCCTGGTACTTTTCAATTTTGTCCAGGTAGTTTTATGATTGGGGTCTCCTGGATGGCTAGGGGCCTTTTAATGTTTTTTGGTGCTCCCATGCAGGATTTTGGAAAATTCCTATGTTGTAGCACGATATTTTTGGAGAATCTCGCACTTCTATAGTGTAGGATTTTTCCAAAATAGCGCATTGATATAGCACGAATGAAATGTATTGTTCCACACTACACGTGAAACGATAATTGCTCGGTCACACGGTGGTTTAGTGCGGCTGAACAGTGATTCATCCACACTACCAGCATGACCGAGTAGTATAAATCCTGCGCACTAGTTCTGTACAACCAAACTTTGGTTTTGCCACACTATGCGCAGATATCTTTGATAGAGTCGCACTATGCGCAGGCCTCTTTAGGAGAGGTTGCACTAATGATTTTTTTGCAATTCTAATGGGAGGTCATTTCCTTGTGCAGTTTATTAGTTTCTAGTTATGGATCGCATTAGAGATGTGGAGTGGAGAGAGCAGAAGTATGACGCCCTTCGAGAATGGGTGTTTGACGACAATGCAATGATAAAGGAATTATTCGACTTTGGGATCTTGAAGTTCTTCAAGTTCCCTTTGATGTAGTGAGAAGACTACCTTCTATGGATACTAATGGATATGTGGGTCCTAGACCGAGGGGTTTCCAGGTGAGAGATGAGGACCTGAGCATCACAGATCAAGATATCTAGGTTTTGTCAGGATTGACTCACCAAGGGGTGAGGTAGCCACTTCGTCCACATCTAGTGGGGGAGATGATCCATACTTTAGTGGATCGATATTGCAGTGGTGACCATATTTCTTTGAACTCTGGTGGAGTGCTAGTGAGCCATCTAAGGGATTTTCCTATGCAGTTTTTTTTTACAGTCATGGTGCGTTTGCTGGGGTCGACGTCCCCCAACCAGATTACAGGGGGCCAGCTCCAACTAGTCGAGAGAGTTATGACTGGTCAACCCATGGTGTGGGGTACAGTGTTGCTTCAATTTATGATGCTTTAGATGTCAGATCTGCATCAGTATTGGGGCTCGGAGCACCTTCTGCTATGGCAGTGTGTTGTTCTCCTATTTATTCAAGCACTACCCGTCGCTACGACCAAGGTAGTCCCACCGAGGGGGGCATTGGAGCCTCGGATGGTGTTTTGGGGGTGTATTATGTATCGTGTTGGTGGTGGGATCGTGGGGGCCTACTATACGCCCCAAGCAGGGTATTTTTTAAGGATTGTAATAGTATACTTCAGTATAGTATTCTAGGCGATTATTTTGGATTGAGAACAACATATATATATATAGGTAGGTGAATATTAAATATGAAACATAAAATTTACTACTGCAAATTGTAAATTTTGGCGAATATTGTGATAAAAAACATTTTTTTGTAAATATAGGCAATATTAGAGACTAAAAATGACCAATAGCGTATTTGTTTTTTGAAAAAAATCCCAAAAAATAGCCAATTGGCGAAATTTCGCCCCTAAAAATTTCCCTGGCCCTAGGTGCTCGATGTCTGGGAGGGCCCCATCGGCTGGGTAGAGAGGTATCCCTAGGATGGCATGGATTACCAATGGGACTTGGATTTTCTTGTTCCTGGTGGAGGTTTTGATAGTTCAGGTATGTGTTATGGTTTGTAATTCTTGCATATATATGTGTACAAACTGTTATTTCTACACATTTATGATATACATGTTTATCAGGTACTGATGATGGTTTCCTTCTCTGTGATGCAGATGTAGGTCCTATGAGACCACCTCGTAGGTAGATACCGAAGAGAGATCAATCGGTCATTAGGGATGGTCAGGACATTGGAGGAGCAAGTACAGTTGAGGGTGGGGCTGCTAGAGAAAGGGGAGTCGGTGCTACAGGAGTTGTGGAAAGGGGGCAGCTACCGGAAACTAGATGGCCACTGTGATAGCAAACTTGGAGCAATGGTTTGGTGGGATATTGACTGGAGATAATGAGCGAGATTAATTCGACCTTGAGGATGATTAGGTAGACTTGAGACTTAACCCACAAGCTAAGTGTGGGACAATTTGGAGGTAGATCATGCGGTGGGTCGTGGTAGCGTGCCACATGGCACAGGAGGTGTAGGGAGGAGAATCCCCTCCTCCACAATAGCGGCCTTGGCAGGGACTAGAGCCAGCACAAGGGGAGGTTATGTGGCCTTTGGCTATTTTTTGACCTTGATATCCACCAATTGGCAGGGAAACTTGAGTTTATGTAGGGATATGAGCCCCAATTTTGTAGATACATATTTTTTGGTGAACCTATGGGAGGTGATTTCTGATGTATCTTCCATAAGGATACTATGTATATGCCCCAGGAGTGCCATTTTTTTGTACATGACACATATATTTTTTTATGATATATATATATATATATATATATATATATATATATACCATTTTGGTGGCACATGATGTATGCAGCTCTTTATGTATGTGATGTATGCGTATTTGTATTTATGTTTCCTATGTGTTGATGTGATGCATATGTAGTAGTTGATATTGACATATTTGTTTTGAGCATGTTTTATCAACTTTAGGAATTTGTGATAATGATATACATGTATGTGTAGTTGTAGGTGAAACACATAAACATATTTATGTATGCTTGCTATGCAGGGTTATGTGCAAGGTGCCAATTCAACACCTCATTGGCGATGGAGTCAGCAAATGCATTGGTGTTTCTTGGTATATGTGTGAAATTTATGGTTTCAAACTATCTAATGAAAAGGCACACATGCAAAAAAATTCGGAAGAGGAGCAAGTTGCGTACACGAAATACATTATTCAACTGCGATACGACAAGTTGTGAGTTGAGGTGCACTTGTAAATGGTCAATTCCTAGGTGAAGGACATAGCTTAATAGACCTATTACGGAATTGCGTTGTGCTTGGTTGTTTGTTACTTCCTACAAGAACACCCTACCAGTGTGATGG
This sequence comes from Larix kaempferi, assembly GCA_027924585.1. NCBI lineage: Eukaryota > Viridiplantae > Streptophyta > Pinopsida > Pinales > Pinaceae > Larix > Larix kaempferi. Next base: position 4,467,124 of record BSBM01000318.1, on the reverse strand, counting down.
AGTGCATGGGAGGGGCAATATATAACCCAGGAATTGGATGATAGATGTTTGGACCATCGACTAGCACCTTCCACATATCCTATGTAGATATCCGACTGGGAGGCCATCTGCATTTAAGAAGAGAGGTATTTTACTTTTTAATTCGATATAATGGGAAATGAAAGTAAATTTTTGACACAAATAAGAATATTAACGGTGGGTGATGGATGTCTTGTTTATGTTGCAAGGGAAAAACACCCTGTTGATTTGTTAAATTTTGGGTAAAGCTTGCACATGGTCTGTGTCTTCGTCAGAAGATGAGGAATCACTACAAGTGAGGATACTGACTAAAGGAGATTCAACATTGATGGTATCTGGTAAGATCGATGTTGCTTCCTCATCTGGTAACCTTTTCAAGGTCATACTAAGTGGTTGTAATTGATCTTGTATTCCCGTTAGTTCGAGACGATTTTGTCGTTCAGCATGCACAATGGAGCATTGAAAGGAGAAGTGGGTGGTCTCTCCACAAGATCGACAAGGTATTAGTACACGTGGACGGAAGCGTTCTTGGTCTCCTGAGTGTTGATTTTCTCTATTATGCATTCGATGGCGCTAGGAAAGAGCATATGGGTGGTGTCGGGCCTAGCCCAAGTAAGGCATTTTTTATGCAAGACATTTTTGGAGCTACTAAGTAACAGTCCAGCTCGGAGTAAGGAAATTTTGAAGAAAGACAGTTTTGAGGAGCTGCGAAGTTGAGCGCAACGTAGTACCAGCAGGGAAGGAACCATGTAGTTGAGATCTTGCTCCGCTAAGTGATAACACCGCAAGGTGCCAGCAGGGAACCTATTTTGGGTAAAGAATGAAGGGAAGGTCAAGCTGAGAAAGCGACCTATTTCGGTTGAAGTACTCCATGATTCCTAGTAGGTGGGTAAGGAGTGGTGCAGAAGGAAAGCGACCAGTCACACGAGCATAAGCAGCACGACGTGTGTTATCGGACAATCCACTCGAGCGGATGCGAGCCAGATCTCCCTAGCTCAATGTGAGTCTAGAACAAACAGAACAGACTACAAACACATCTCCTAGATCTACTTAAGGATAAAGTACTATATGTATTACCTTTTTACTACGCAATCCTTTCTCCCGAATGTTGATCCACGTCCCACGGTCGTCAGATCCAAGCTACAAGACCTGTTAAGACAAAGAAACAAGAGAAACCAATAAAAGACATCTATACAATAAGCAATCTAAGTAAACAGTTAAGCAGGTAAACTACACAATATCATTGCACACAAGAACAATATTGGTGGAAAGCATTTGTATTACTGCAAATAGAGTACATGATAGAGATATAGAACTACAACCAAAGAATTAACACAGTAGCCCTTCTCCGACCAAGCCAATTGCCACGTCCTTCCAAGGAAGTATGACCTCTCCAATAGGTGAATGGAGGTGTCTTAAGAGAGATTTCACCAGCATGTAGATACCATAGTCTTCCTCCCTTTGGGATGGGAGTGAGCCTCACTTATATAGGACTAAGTGGATAGGGGATCCTCCCAAAGAGTTAGGGGTCGAGTACCAGCTCCCCTAGAGGTCAGGGATAAGCCCCTAAATGAGCAAGTTTCGAGAAGGATCTCAAATAGACTATTTTTGCCCATTAACAGACCTCATCGCACCCTGCAGTGGAGCAAGCTATGACGTCGCATGTTGCTAATGTGCAACCTGCGACGACCTCTCAAAAGATTGCAGAATTGAGTGCAAATCCTTCCAGATGAAAATACTTAGTCCAGGTGACTTCAGGGATGCATACACTGAATCTAATGATGGGTAGATTTTAGGTGTAACAGAATGCCCCCCAAAGCATGAAGTTGTTAAGGATGTACAGGTGAAGTGCTTTGAAAGAAATAATGGCAATAGGCTCGACGAACGAAGGACACTGCTGCAGTACAACTGACTCTGAACGGACAATATCACATGAAGTACAACATGGCTGCCGACCAATACATTGCATATCCATGGTAGTAATGACCGACTGAAAACAATCATGGCTACTAGACACAAGCGTAGATCCATGATGAGATGATAACACAGCCATGACCAATACAAAAGTGGATCCGTGTAATATGACTCAATACAAACTCCATCGCAACCTGGGTAAAACATGACTCCCCAGGGTCTTCAAGCTGAACCCGCAATGATACGAATCTATCCATGTGATTACAAATGTCTTGACGTCGAACATGGTAGAAACCACTTGATTACCAGCCATTGATGTAAACCATTAACAAGTGCGAGTGAGATCACCATTGATGTCATTGATTCCCAAGGTATCACAGGACATATCATCAAGCGTGAATAAATGATTTGAAGTCAAACGCAAGATGAAATCTTTCAATCAAGAACCAATGATGTAAACTCATGATGAAAGCAAGGTAACCTTCTATTGAGGCATGCATGGCCAAGGTACTTGGTTGGTTTCTAGATTCAATCCTCAGATGATGAGTTGAAGTCGACAAGGATGAATCCATCGAAGGAGGGCCATGATGAATCCCCCATCAATCGACATGAAACACGACAAAAGATGTGTAGAGTGGATCAGATGGTACAGTAACATGTAAGACTGACTCAAAGTAACAACGGCATGATGATGTGTGTACTGACTGTAGATGATAGATAGTGAACGTGTTCTTGAACATGGGCATGGCATGACTTGGCAGTATTGACACAATGAGAATGACACAAACTTCTAATGCAACTGATGATGGAAGCTTTCTCTGAATGGCTCAGAGGAGTAACAAGACTCAGAAAGTAAGCGGGGACTCATAGACAAACATATGACCCAAGTACTGTATGCGAATATAGATGAGTGCCATGTTCAAGAACGACTATATACTGCCACTAAGGTATGTAACACAGACACTATCCTTTTTCCCGATCATGAATGATGAGTGCCTCATGTGTTTTTTTACGAGCTTGATGAGGGTAACCAGATGCTTGGTATAGCTCATCTCATAGATGAGTCCAATCCCAAATATTTTCCGAACCTGGGATAGGAGGGGTTCGTCCCATGACGGGCCCTTCAATGTGAAAATTTAATGAGTCCATAGAAGGTAAAATCGATCGTCATTTCATGTTTAGAGAATCTGAAAAAACTAAAGAAGAATCCAACGGTCCTTTTTCGTAAAGTTAGCCTCATCACCCGAAAAATGGTAAAACAATGCGAGAGAGGACTCTTCCAGTCATGATTGGCTGGAGTATTCCTTTTTTGTATTTATTGCCTCCTGGTCCAAAAAAGGGGTAAACTATCACTAGGAAGACGACCATTCAAATACTTTAACAAGCGTGAATGCGACAAGTTCGCTTGGCAATCTTTTCATTTTTCGAGAGCCTGAAAAGAGCTTAACGATAGACTCTAGGGGGTGTCCTTTTCCATGGAAGTTTAACAAGCCCAGAAAAGTGATAAATCATAACTCGGTACTTGTTCTCATAGTTATGTGAGTACGAGAACAGACGAAGAGTAAACTCATCCTCATGCAATAATTACGAATAACCAAAAAATAATAACGACAAAACATTCAAAGGGGTGTTCATGCTTGTAGTTATCGTTGGCGATGCGAGAAACGACACAAAAGACCACTTTGCAACTCCTGTACACTAGAGAAAGTGTCAAATAATCCCAAATATAATGACAAATGGTCAAAACTATAGTAAATGGCCCAAAAGCATCAAAATATTTGAAAAGGAATATTCAATTCTATTTATAAATAGAAATATAGGCCAAAAATAGATTTCATTGTTCAAATTGCCAATTTGGGTGGAGAAGTACCAATTTGGATCCAAAACTTCCTTTGCCGATTCTAGGAGCTACAATCCTCCATTTCACCAACCGTCCGGATCAGGTAGGCCTAAACTTCATCCAGCAACTTTCCAATGGTTTAGTTTTTGCTTTTATGTCCATTTTTTGGGTTTTTGATGGTGTTATGGAGGGCTTTATGCGCCCTCAGCTCGTCGCAGGTTTCCCTTTCGGGACCTGCGATGAGACCGAGTCATCGCAAGTCTCGAAAAAGAGAGGTGCGACATCATCGCACTGTACCTAAATGTACCGTGCGACGGCGGAAAACCACAAGCCAAACATCAAAAAATGGACTTCTGAGGGTTGAAGCAGGACTAACAATGTTTAAATGTCCTTCTTGGCAGGTTACCAGCTAGCCAATATGGTATTGGAGTGGCGAGAGAGAGAAAACAAACTCGAGGATGAACAAGCCGCAAATGATCCACAATGTGTGGATGCTTTCAGAAACTACGGGTTACTCAAGTTCTTTGAGATCTAGGGGATGAGATCCCAGATCCCACTACTGACACACATGCTCCAGAGTTGGGATGCGGCCCAACAGTACTTTGTGATAGGTGAGCATATCCTCACGATAGACATTGAGGATATCTACTTTCTCACCGATTTGTCCCAAAGAGGGGACGCTGTACAACTTACTGGGACACGGGCCAGTGACTGTACAGTTGAGGACATGGTGTCACAACACTGTGTTGCTACTTCTCATCCTTCCAGCAGGAAGATTCTCATCAGGGATGTGGTGAGTCGTCCACTGCGGGCCATATTGCTTACCATTACTAGGGTGGTGGGTAGCCAAGCCCCACACACGGCTACTCGGACCCAAATGATGTATGCAAAGGACTGTATGTCCCCCATGGTTTTCAACTGGTGCGAGGGTCTCCTCGCAAACATCCGAGCTCAGCTAACCAAGTGTCGATGACGGAGCTCAAGGAGTTTGGGTATGGATCGATCCTAGTATCGTTCCTTTTAGAGCAGATTCCTCTTCTACGTCCACAGTTGGTACTTGATGACAGGGAGCCCAGGGATCCCCATATGCTCAGATGGGCTAAGTTCATGACCCGTCATGGTGGCGGGCCCATCATTAGCTTTGGTCCTGAGTTTATCAGCTGGCTAGAGGGCCAGTTACTTATGGTCAAGGACTTTCCATACAGCGGCACAGACTTCTGAGAGGATCCTGACTTGGTGCTGTCAGAGGGTGCAGCATGGGGTGACATAGGTGAGAACAAAACCCTTGTATTTTTAGTTTTGTATTTTATATCATTTTTTTGATGCAGTGCTGACAAGTATGTAATATGTGTGTGCAAATGTGGGCCCTGTACGATCAGTGGGTCTCTCCCTTCTGGCGAGGAGAGACAGAGGCGGGGAGGCAGTCATTCCTGCAGGTGCTCATGTTGCCATCGAGGAGATGGATGAGGTGTACAGGAACCTATCCCAACTAATTGTGGAGGTACTAGAGCCATCTATTGATGACTTACCGAGGCCCATGCAGAGATTTGGGGTCGGGGCATCTGTGCACTTCAATGCCTTACTCCTCAAGGTGGCTCGGACTGTAGATTGCTTCCTCACCCAATGGCAGCATGCCGTTCAAGCTAGGGGTGGTGTACGGGTCAGGGGCCAGGCCTAATGACACTATCATACTTGTACTGAAAGCTTAGAGGCCTCAGATTTTGTACTATTGAAATCTATGATGCTTCAAATTTTTGTAGAGACTCACTGAAAGCCATCATGCTTCAGATTTTGTACCAGCACTACTTTTTGAGCGATATATATATATATATACAGACATTACCAGCTATTTATACATTATGTGTTTTCAAACTGATTAGTGATGTGATCTTGTTTGCATATTTTCTTTTATACATTATATTTGCATGTCGTGAATGCTTTTACATATTATGGATATTATATGTGTGTGATGTACCAATCAAAAATGAAGTTGGACATCGAGTCAGAAACTGTGTTTAACTCCCATAGAATGTACAAGTATTGAATGGATTCAAATGACCTTTCTAGGAGACGTACTCATCTGAAGAGATGGAATAGGGTGGGATCATGGATGGCATACACCCGGTTCAGATGGGAAACCACTAATTGAGAATCCATGTGGATGACAATGTGGTTCATACCAAAGGAAATGGCGTTAGATAGGGTTTCGATTACTGCCTGATACTCCGCGGCATTGTTGGTCGCAAACCCTAGGCAACTTCCTCCTGAGCTAATGAGCTCACCTGTTGGGGAATATAGTACCCAGGCTGCCGAATCAAGGTTATGGGTATGCCGGCTGGCGCCGTCCGCGAATCCATAGCACGTTGCCATCTGCACACACAGACAGAACATGGTATAAGAAGCGGAAACAAGATCAAAAGACACTCAAAAAGAAATGTGTCACACCACACAGAAACACAAAAACACGCCATGTACAGTATATACAAGCAAGTCTGTGCATGAGGGATCAAGCATAGTATCTCTTCAGGTAAAGCCCATTGCGGGGTTCACCCAAAGAGATTCCATCATAATCTTCAAGCTCATAAGCACCCTTTTCCAACACACGTTTGACTATGTAAGGTCCATGCCACATGGATTCGAACTTCTCTACTCATAGTTTGTCGTTCTTCTGGTCATAAGTAAGGACCAGGTCACCCTTGTTAAAGATATGAGGTTCAACTGACTTATCGTATTAGGATTTGATGCATTTCTTGTGTGCTTCATTAGCAAGAGAAGCATCTCGGCGAGACTTGTCAAGTTTTGCTAAGTGCAAGAGACATTCTTTGTTGGCAGTGGTGTTAGGAAGAAGTTCGACAGCAAGTTGTAGAGACAGAATTTCGCACTCTATCGGCAGAACAGCCTCCAATCCATATACCAATTGGAAAGGAGTGAAGCCTGTGGCGGTTTTGATGAAAGTTCGGTAGGCCCATAACGCTGAAAAGAGCATGTTGTGCCAATTGGACTTATGTGTCCCTACCATCCTTTGGACCATAGTTTTCAGGACCTTGTTAGTGGCCTCGACCTGTCCATTGGATTGTGGGTAGTAGGGTGTTGAATTTTCATGGCGAAAACCCAACCTGTCACTCAATTCATCAACCATATGGTTCTGCAAATGAGAACCATGATCGGTAACAATTGCCTAAGGAACTCCGAAACATGCTATTACATGATTGAACATGAAGAGTGCGGCGGTTTTGCCATCGTTCTAGTATGTAGGCATAGCTTCAGCCCACTTTGTGAAGTAATCCACAGCTACGATGATGTAACTATGCCCCCCGACCGAGGTAGGATTACAATGCATAAAACCAATGCCCCATTTTGCAAATGGGCCAACGAAAATAACTAGATGTAATGGGGCAGGATGGGTGTGCTTCTTCGTATGGAAGTGTTGGAAAGGAGGACATTTTTTTACGGCCTCAATAAAATCTTTGAAGATAGTAGGCCAGAAATATCATGCGCGCAAAATATTCTGGGCTGTAGCCATCCCACAGAGGTGACCGCCACATGCCCCAGCTTGACAGTCATTCAAAACGCGTTCAGCCTCGTCATGAGTGAGACAACGTCGAAGAATTGAATCAATGCCATGGTGATACAAAGTATCATTAATGATTAAATAATACTTTGCATGGTGACGTATCTTATGAGGTTCGTCGCGAGAGAGTTGAGAGTTGAAGCGTTGGGTTTGAATATACAATGAGATATCTCCATATTAGGGGTCAGTCGTACTGATGAGAAATAATGATACATCCACAAAGGAGTCATTATGCTCAACTTCTGCATCAGAACAGGGAAGGTCACGCAGGAGCTCAGCAAACACCAAATACTTCTTAGACTTAGCTTTCTCGAAAAGAAGATCAAATTCTTGCAGTATCACAATCCAGCGTGAATACTTGTCCCCAAGCACCTGACGTGTCAGTACGTGGTACATGGGGTTCGAGTCGACGATGATGGTGGTGGTGCAGAGCAAGATGTAGTGGTGGAACTTCTGGACAGTGATGACCGCTGCGAATGCGAGTTTTTCGACATGTGAATATCTAGTTTCAGCATCAACTAGACCCTTACTTGCATAGTATATTACATGTTCCTGGGCATTTTGATCCTCCTGTACCAAAACCATGGTGATAGTGGTAGCAAAAACGACGAGATATAAGATGTAATCTTGATAATAATTAGGCGGTTGGAGCACGGGGGCATGCGTGATGGCATGTTTGATATTGTCAAAGGATTTTTGAGCTTGGTCATCCCAAATGAATGGGATGTCCTTCTTGAGCAGTCTCATATACCCCTTATTCTTCTCCGTGAAATTGCAAACAAAACGTCGTAAATAAGTCGCCTTCCCTTGGAGACTTTGAAGTTCTGTCACATCAGTCGGGGGTGGTAGGTTGATGATGGCCTCCACCTTTAAGGTATCTATGCAGATCCCATCGTTCGAAATGATAAATCCTACGAGGCGTTTGGACTCAACGCAAAAGATACACTTATGAGGATTCAGACGGATATTGTACCATCTACATCTGAGGAAAATGGCCACTAGATGATCAATGTGAAACTCACACTGCTTTGAATGAGCAAGGAGATCATCCAAGTAAGGTTCCACCAAGTCCTTAATGTCATGGAAAGCATACGACATAGCCCACTGAAACATGGTGCCAGCATTTTTAAGGCCAAATGGAAGTTTGTGGTACACAAACGTTCCCCACGGGCAGATGAAATCCGTCTTATGTTGGTCGACTAGGTTGATCTCAATTTGGTTGTAACCAGAAAATCCATCCATGAATGAGAATATGATGCTTCCGGCACAGTTTTCGATGATCTGGTCGATGAAGGGGGTCGGGTAGTTGTCTTTTGGACAAGCTCGATTAAGGTCCTGATAATCAACACAGACGCGAATGGTGCCCTGCTTTTTGTTCACAAGAATGACATTTGAGACCCAATCTATCAATGGGACAGGATAAATAAAACCAGCCTTTAAGAGCTTTTCAATTTCTTCCTTTATGGCCGTAGTCTTCCGGGGGTGTACTGGTCGCAACTTTTGGTGTACAAGTTTGATGTCGGGATAGGTTTTTATTTCATGAGAAACAATTGCAGGGTCTATCCCAGGCATCTCCTCATAGGACCAAGCAAATACGTCTCAAAATTGCTTGAACAAGACCATGCTAACAACGATTTAGGGGAACACTTCTAGCCTATGTGAATGTGTTCCACTATACCAGGTTTCTCCGAGATGTCTACCGGGGTGGTTGGCTCAATATTGGGCAAGTTTCCCTCTGTGTCCATAAGACATGTAAGGAAGGGGGAATGAGGGGATGGGTAGATATCTAGTGAAAAGAGGGTATGGATGTTGTTCTCTATCTATTCTAAAGGAGGAAGAAAAGATGACCTATGATGGAGATCATCCCATGGACTGTCGTCAACATTCATTACTTCCATGATGGACTTGTCTGAATGAAAAGTCCGAAGTAAGAGATCAGGTAGAGATGATGTCCATCATAGAGAACAGGATGGAGAGGCCATGGTTAAATGGTCCTATGATGTTGATTGGATAGCCTCAAAAATACGTTCAGCGGGTGAAAGAGGCATCATATCTCCAAGCAGGTGTGTTGTGGCTTCATCCGGTACAAGCCAAGCATCGTTAGAGTGAGATAAAATCTCTGTGGAGATCATGTTCACTGTAGCAACATTATTAGGGGGGTCCGCAGCTAGAAAAACACCCATGAGAGATGAATCTTTCAAAATGCCAACCCTTACACTCTCATATTGTTTTGACATCTGTCCAATGGAAGGAACATGGTCACCAGGATAAGTAGTGGCGTTCGATGTACAAAAATCTAACTGGTCGATAGTAACAATTCATCCTTGGTGGGGGAATTGTACTATGTAGAAGACTGAAGAGGCTACAGCCTACATGGTGTAAAACCAATTGCGACCAAGCAAGAGATTATAATCTAAGGGGGTCGAGACCACTTCCACGTTAATGGTTACGGTCTTTCCTCCCAACTCAACTGCAAGAGCTTGTAAGAGCCCATGAGGTTGAAATCCACGCCCGTCGAATGCTTTCAACGTGGTAGGAGAACGATTCAATTCGGGGGAGCCAATGGCTCTCCAACAGGAGATGGACATGACAGAAGTGGAGACTCCTTCGTCCAAAAGGGTACGATGGACAATCTTCCCAGCAATGTTCACAAAAACTTGGAATGCGAGCTAGTGCGAGAGTCTCAACTTAAAGTTGTCAAGTCAGAACATGATGGTGTTCAAGGAATCCGGGTCAACTGCATCGATGGCTGCAAGGAGAGTTTTGCGTTGATTAGGACAATTCTGCAAAACTTCCAGGGTAGACATGGTGCAAGGAGCTTGTGCCAAGTCCTCTATGATATTGTAATTTTGTGCCGCTCGAGCATTAGGATTGAAAACAGCTTTTTGAATCGTACTATTGGGCGGTCGCAATATCAAGTCTAAGGAGGGCTTCTCAATGGTGAGAGAAGTCGATGGTACAGTGACATCAGTTAAGGAGTCGAAAGCTTTTTCAGCATTATTTCCAGTGGATTCCTTCGAAGGGACTAGTTCGTAAGATCGCGAGTGAGTGTTCAAATTGATCATCTTGTTACGCAACATGAGAACATACACGATATTGGATGGTTCCCCCTGGGCAGGGGGGGTTTGAGAAATCATCTATTGGTTTTGAGTAGGAAATGGATCTTTGAGGACTACGGGAGTTGGTTTACCCCTAAGAAACTTTTTCACTTTGTCTCTATGGGGACACTCTTTGGAGAAATGGTCATCTCCACACAGTAAACAAGGATACTTCAGTTTCCTTTTCTGCTTGGTATCGTCAGGAGTGCTCTTTGGTTCCTACTGGGCAGAAGACTTTTTGGGTTTCCCCTTGTTCTTCTTCTTGCCGTTAAACTTCTAAGATGAAGCTGATTGAACAAAATTCACCTCTTCAATTACAGTAGGAGCGGTGGACTTGGTGGTGTTGTAGCCAGCTGGAGTTGGGTTGGATGATCCAACAGTGCTAGCAGCAGGCTGGGTGTTAAGGGAACCCATGATTCCATCAGTTTGGAGTCCCTTATGTGGTTTCGCAGGGTCATTAACGTCACGGGGTGCGTCAAGAAGAATATCAAACAAAGTGTCGGATTGAGTGTAGATTAGGTCTAGCACATGGGCACTCGCGATGGCTTGCTCTTCGGTGATAGCACCTCACATAGCAACGTCTCTTGCTATGGTATGGATGAGGGATTTCTTGAACCACTCTGCTAGGAGCTGATCTAGAATGGGAACTTTAATGAGACGTCGTCTCCTTTGCCACTCGTGGATATGATCCGAAATGTGAGTGGTGGTATTCTGACGGAGCGAGGTTAAAAGCTCAGTACCAGTCTCATACCATATGGGCAGCTGGAAATGTGTCAAAAGGTTCATGGAAAGAGAACCAAAATCAGGAAAAGAGTGTGGTGGCAATTCAATGTACCACTTGGTAGCCGAACCGGTGAGAGTCCTTTGAAACAATCTACGACGAATTGAATCGTCCATTAAGGAATTAGATGAACACCATAAGTGGTATGTCATCACGTGGTTTTTAGGGTCTTCACCTGGCTTGCCGTCAAACTTGGGGATATCAGGCTGAAGTTTCACCAGAATCGGTGGCCAGTTAGATCCATGGTAAATAGGATCATTGGTTAAACAGGAGAGGTCTGGTAGGTCCAAAGTAGCCAGGAAGGGAAGCTGTGGGTTAGGATGCACATATTGATAATACGGATAAGGCATGTAAGGACCAGACTGACCGTAAGGTGTACCAAGATGAAACTGACCGTAGGGGGGTGTGCCACCCGGACCAAACGGAGGTCTGCCACCATAAGGTGGTCCACCACCTCCACCTCCGGGAGGGGGTGGAGGTCCGCCGCCACCACTGGGAGGAGGTGGGGGTCCATAACCTTAATAAGGTGGCCCACCACCGCCTCTGCCTAGAGGGGGTGTTGGACCACTTCCACCACCAGAAGGATGGGGGCCCCCACCACCTCCGCCACCAGAAGGATGAGGGTATCCACCACCATAATAATTAGGTCCTCCACCACCTCCACCTGGAGGGGGTGGTGGACCACCACCGCCACCTGAAGGGAAATTTCCTCCTCCACCATGATAGGGTGGTCCCCCACTACCTCCGTCGAGAGGGGGTAGTGAACCATTCCCACCACCGCCGGAGGGGTGAGGGGTACTGTAGGAAAAATGAGGTGGGCCTCCACCAATGTTAGGTAGGGGTTTGCCACCTCCAGCAGGAGATGGGGGAGGACTGATCAGGGGTGGTGGTACTTCAGGGATAGTCGGTTGGGGTCCGTGTTGCAACACAGTTTTTTTCCCCCATAGAGTGTATGGATTCCTGGGATAAGGTATCCCGTATGGTGCGTTTCCGAGATTAGGTTGGCCCGGCACAGGGTTAACGGAACCTGGATATGCTTGACTCCATGAGGGTTGAGTTACATTTGATGGCCCTCCAACATGAGATAATCCCGTGGTGGATGGTCTTGCGGGTTGGGAAGGTCCAATGGAAGGTCAGTTGGGATTCCACCACCTACGTTCTAGTTAGGAAACGGGGGTTGCCCCCCAGCCACAACAGGTTGACCACTAGTCAAAGGTTGAACCAACGTAGGTTGTTGACTAGCTACTATGGTAATAACATTACCAATAAGATAATCCGGGGGAATGGAATACCCTCCCCTCAAATTCTGAGGTGGGGGAGGAATTGGTAAAGTAACCGCGGTAGTGACAGGTGTGTTGGACTATTGTCCTTCCATCGGTTGGTTCACTTGAGGTGCAGGACTGGACTCTTGTGAGGGTTGACCAGTCTTATTAGTGGTCACGTGGTGGGGTGCTTCAGGTGATCTGAAAGATATCGTATGAACTGGGATGTTTCCATCGTCAAATCTTATTTGTAAATGGCGATTATGGAACTCTTCAGAGTGTTGCCCGGGACTTTGTCTTCGAAGCTCATCTCCTTTAATACGTAACTGTTCCGAATGTTCATGGATGGGGCTGAAAAGCTTGGTAGGGTCAGTCCTATAGTAAGGCCTAGAGAAATCTGGAGTAGTCCAGTTAGGTGGGGATGAGATGGCAAAATGAGCCACTGGGTGGTCTGTAGAAGATGTCTAATAAGCTGCTGAAGGACCAGCAGCTGCTGTAGGGTCATCCTGGGGTCGGTTTTTCCATTCCAACGATCCAAGTTCTCCTGGGATGACGGGAGAAAGGTTTTGTGAAGCGGGGTTGTGTGCTTCTTCATCCTGCGGGGGATGAGAGGTAGGTGAATCTGGTGGAAACAAAAGTCCGCCAACATTCAAAGTGGGGTTCTCCACTTCAGTAACTACAACCACATTACGTTGATCCATTCTTACCCTTGAAATAACCTCCTGGTTAAGGGGATATTCAGGTGATAAGTTCAAGATCCTACGGGACCTTCTCCAGGGAAAATCCGCCAGAGTATCAGTAAAATCAGCCAGAAAGGCCGAAACAACGTTTCTCCTAAGGGTATGCTAAAAGAAAAGCAGTCCAAAAAAAACCTACTCAAACTAAGGCAACAAGCAAACTTATGTGACAGAGTGGATTCAAAAGTCTGGAACCTCACGGGATTATCAAGGCATTGCAAACCACAATATACTGCAGGGTCCAACAATATGATGCAACAAGGAGGATTGGGACCGTACCCTTGTCTGCATACCCGATTACCTGGACAGTACGTGTGTGTTAATCTCCCCGAGGGTTGTTCTCGGTGTATTGCTTTGCCAAGACAGCCAAATGGTTACTCGGTTGGTTTCAGGAATCCTAATGGTGTCTCCCGATATATGCAAGGTACGTGGGAGCTCAAATCTGTAGTGGTGCTATCTAATGCACAACCGTTCGGCAAGAGACCTTCCAATATATGTGTCGAGTACGTGATACACCCTTCAATATATGCCAAGTACGGATTATGGTACTTGGTGGGTACGTGAAGGAGCTCGATATACCGATGTACATGGAAGACTAAAATACCCCCAGGATACAGTGTTGGCAAATAACGACAGCTACCATGCTTAATGACGCCAGAACACGTCTCTAACTTACACACAAGTTTCTAAAAGTTTTACCTAGTTCTACCGTTAATTTTATCTTGGACGGTTAGGTGAATGCATGAAGTGAGTACATAATCGAAAGCATAATGCAAGCCCTGACTACATGCATGAAATGTTCTTTTCTTTCAATGAATTCTAGCTATGGGAAGGAGAAAGCTATTTTTCCAATGGTATTGCCAAAACAAACACAATGCAATACAATTCTCAATTCAAACAAATTCGACAATGAAAGTATTCTTTTCCTTTCAACGAAACACAAAACTACACAACACTACTAAACCAAATCAAAACAACATTTTCCTTTTCTTCTTCTTTTCAAAGTAAAATGACACTAAATGATGAAAAGAGAGGATTCTGAGATGAGAAATGCAAGCTTTTCAATTTCAACTTCAATGATCTAAGAGCAACAAGAATTAAAAATGCATCTATCTTTCCTTAGAATGGAATTAATTTTGCAAAAATCAAAGCGTGCTTTGAGCCTTTCAAGAAGATGAGTGATTCATAATTCCAGAAAAACACAATAGATCATACATTCATTCAACTTTTCCAAAACAAAAACGAGAATTTTCCAATGCACAACAATCTTTCTTCAATTTTGAGAAACAATGGGAAAGAAGCATTTTTAAACTTTTCGATGGATGCATCAAAGAATAAACTTGATAACAACTCTGCTTTCAGATCTAAATGAATGAAAAGAAAACACTACTTGCAGCACTCATACATTCAGAAAACTCGAGAAAAGACAAGCACTCAACCAAGCTGAAAAACACACTTAACTCAAAATCAAGCAGCAGCAAGCAAGCTAAGCAGCAAAGCTCAAAACAAATGTAAATGAGTTCTGGAAGTTGATCCAATGCGATGATCAGATCAGGGATGGAAGGAAGGGAATGCAAGAGTGAACAGATGAAGGCAGAGGATACTAGAGTATCCACCACTACCTATCTCAAACTTGTCCAAGACGGAACCCAAAGTCAATCCAAACGAAACCAAACTCTCAACACACAAATCATAAATGGGGTCTCTGTTTAGATCTTGTAGTACATAGGGATTTCATACATCAGACCAAGGTTCAAACTGTCAGATGAGGGAAGGGATGCCTGTATGCCAACTTTTGACAGATCGGCGCACTCTATCCTTACACACAGTGCAACGTCACAGTTTGCCTTCACGGGAGGTGCGACAATGTCGCAGTATACCAGTGCAAAGGATGTGACGGGTGACTAACAGGTGAAGAACAGAGACTCAGAATGACATAGTGTCGCTTTGTTTCCACTGACTAGGTGCGACAGTCGAGGTCTAGATTCAAAAATGAACCAGATCTCTCAACAATGAACCATAAACAAGATTGAGAATGGGTTGTATAAACTTAGAGGAAGCAAATCAGAGTCTTCAACGTGAAGATCTGATAGTGAAATAAATCCTAAGAAGTAAATGGAAAAAAATGATAAAAGAGACTTGTGTCAAGTAACCAACTGAAAATAACTCTCAGAATAATGACCACTAAACAAGACAAACACTACTCCCCAGTATGGTCGCCATATTTTTTATCGGACAGTCCACTCGAGTGGATGCGAGCCAGATCTCCCTAGCTCAATGTGAGTCTAGAACAAATAGAACAGACTACAAACACATCTCCTAGATCTACTTAAGGATCAAGTACTAGATGTATTACCTTTTTACTATGCAATCCTTTCTCTTGGATGTTGATCCATGTCCCACGGTCGTCAGATCCAAGCTGCAAGACCTATTAAGACAAAGAAACAAGAGAAACCAGTAAAAGACATCTATACAATAAGCGATCTAAGTAAACAATTAAGCAGGTAAACTACACAATATCATTGCACACAAGAACAATATTGGTGGAAAGCATTTGTATTACTGCAAATAGAGGAGTACATGATAGAGATATAGAACTACAACCAAATACTTAACGTAGTATCCCTTCTCCGACCAAGCCAATTGCCACGTCCTTCCAAGGAAGTATGAGCTCTCCAATAGGTGAATGGAGGTGTCTTAAGAGAGCTTTCACCAGCATGTAGATACCATAGTCTTCCTCCCTTTGGGATGGGAGTGAGCCTCACTTATATAGGACTAAGTGGATAGGGTATGGATAGGATAGGTTGAGAGATGGTAGGAGAGAGATAGGGGATCCTCCCAAAGAGTTAGGGGTCGAGTACCAGCTCCCCTAGAGGTCAGGGATAAGCCCCTAAATGAGCAAGTTTCGAGAAGGATCTCGAATAGACTATTTTTTCCCATTAACAGACCTCGTTGCACCTTGCAGTGGAGCAAGCTACGATGTCTCATGTTGCTAATGTGCAACCTGCGAAAACCTCTCAAAAGATTGCAGAATTGAGTGCAAATCCTTCCATATGAAAATACTTAATCCAGGTGACTTCAGGTATGTATACACTGAATCTAATGATGGGTAGATTTTAGGTGTAACAACGTGAACCGGTCGAACAAATCCGTTAGAGAAGGAACGGCAGATTGAAAGCAACAGTCGGCATGCGGTCGACAGAGTAGGCTGAAAGCAACGGGACCACGCATAGAGGATGGCCACGACGGAGAAGTCTCTATCAGAGCCTAGCATCCTAGATAGTGGAATAACCATGACGATTTTGGGTAACCTTAGGGTTTTGGGCCCACTTGATTGTAAGGACATGACCTAAGGGAATGATCTATAAAAGGGCACATGTTTTAAGGGAAATGGTTGAATAATCTCTAGTTTCAGATCTTCATTGTAAAACCTCTATGAGATAGTTGGTTAATCTTCTTTTTATGAACTATTAATCTTTGTTGTTGAACATTGATCTCTGTTGAGAGAAGATTGTAAAGGCTCTACAGCTAAGTGCGTAGAGACCTATAGAGAGAGAGAAGAGTCTGCAGCTGAGTGCGCAGACTGGAACTATTGTACCCTTCCCAAAGATAATAGAACAATAGTTCCTGTGGATGTAGATCCCATCCTGGGGGTTAAACACATTAAATTCTATGTTAGGTGATTGCTATGTGTTTTCATTTGTGTCTTTACTTATGATGAATGGTTAAGTGTTTTTTATGAGTTGTGTGCTTTGCTTTTATATGTATTCGCCAGAAGGATGAGGATGGGAATCATATGTTAAGTAATCACATGTATGAATGAATGTCGAATGCTAAAGTATTTTGCAGTTAGATGAATGCATGAACTAGTCAGATAAACACTAAGCGTAGCACTAGAAGAGCGCAGTGATATCGTTGTTGTAGAGTGTATAAAGTTGCAAGGATCAATCTATTAAGTTTATCGTTGAATGCATCTTTTACACTAAGTAATATCTACCAAGTTGCATAAGTGTTAGTAGGAAGGGTCATCATCAGTTGCGCTATCCTATCATTGAAGAATCGTCCTGCATCACGCAGCCCTTAGATGCGCGATAGTCTAAGCACTAGACGCGAAGAAGTGGACTTCGCACAGTCTGAAGCCCGCAGCGCTAGTCTGGTAACGCGCTGCTCGCCAGCTTGATTGAAGCACTCATCACCTGGTTGTGGAAACCTGATTCCACACCCCCCCGTTGCTTCACCTCGAGTGAGACCTCAGTCTGTTCGTAGGTTGTTGCCGAAAGGGCCGATGAAAAGGGGTTTTGTTGGTTCCTCGAACCATGCAGAACCTGGGTTTTTATAGAAAACCTCAAGAATAGTTTAGACATCCAAGAAATATTTTTGTTGTCGCGTTAGGAACCGGTGATGAGTACAAAACCTTAGAATCCTGAGAAAAACTAAATCTGGGATTGGTGCGATAAGACAGAAAGAGATTTTGCCAGAAAGGACAATAGACATCTGCATCTCTTTGACGTAGATTGGTTAAACAAGTACCTATGGAAGGATATTCACAAAATTTTATGGGAAACCTTTGGAAACAAGTTGCATGAATGGATATCAAGACTCACAGAGTGAAAGAACTGCTTCCAAAAAGGAGCACCTACCGAGTGGACTCCGGAGCTTATTCAGATGCTTAAAGAAGTAAATAGCCCACTTTAGAGAGCAGTCGACTTTTGGGTTGACAGTACACTAGAAAGCTTTGTGACAGAGTTCATTGTGGACATGATGAAGTCCTACAGTGCAGCAAAATCAGAATTTTTCAAAGGTTTCAGAGGTAAGTACCTCAACAATTTGAGTTTATACATTAAAATGCTTTTAGCTAAGAAAGTTGTTTTAAGAATACAGTAAAGTTCACATAAATTTGTGAATCTGTAATGGTCAATAGCATATATAGTGATTCTGATGAAGATACACACAATTTGAGAAGTGGGAAAAGATATAAGTATACTACTAAGAAGACTTCCAGTGAACATGGAATCCACGCAAATATTGACATACAAGCTGAGACCGCACCTCCATCAACCAACTATCAGCCTCTGACCACACAGAATCCACCGGTTGTGAACATCACACCTCCCATTGCACAGAACCCACCAGTTCATAACCCTCCAGTTGTTAATATTCATAACCCTCAGAGTGTTAATACCAGTAACATTGCAGGAGTGAGTACTCAGACGATCCCGACTTAGACTATTCTGACTCAGAATATTCCGATTCAGAACCTTCCACGTAGTACCATCCCTAACACCACTCAGAACACTGCGCAGAACATTGTACCACCAAGAAGAAGGATGACTGATGATATTAAGCTGCCGATATTCAAAGGGATGGGTCTAGAAGACCCTGAGCAACATTGTTTTCTATGTGAATCCGTATGGAATGTCAAGCAAGTTCAGGATGTGCCATGAAGCAAGCGCAACTCATCACTACATTCAGAGATAGAGCCTTGAACTGGTTCATGAAGTATTCCCAAGGACATAATAGAACCTTAGCATAGATTAAGGCTGCACTATTGAGTGAGTTCAAGAAGCCAAAGTCAGAATCCCAATGTATAACAGAATTAAAGGAAATCAAGCAAAAACCTAATGAGATAGTCTGGGAATTTGACCAGAATCTAAGACATTGTTAGACCAAGTCAGCTTTGTCATAGCACCGCAATAGCACCAGGAGTGGTTTATAGCCACGTTGTTTCCCCATATCAGATTGACATTGATGTAACAGAAAGTGGCTTTGCAGGAAGAATCCCTAGAGATTGCGATGAAGTTAGAAGCTTCACCAATTGGAGAGACTAGCACGGGAATGTCTCAGATCCAAACACAACTAGCTACCTTGAAATTACAATTGCAGGACATGAAGAAGGGGAAAGAACAAAAACAAGAAGTATGGTGTACAGGATGCAAGGGAGAAGGACACACCAAGGCCAACTGTCATTTTTTTCAAGAATACCTTAACATGGGAGCACTAAACCCACTGAATCAGAACCAAGGGCCATGGTGTGAGATCTGTAGAACTAGAGGACATCGGCCAAAAGACTGTTTCTTAATCCAAAAATATGTAAGAACACCTAAAAATTTGTATTTTAATTTCTGTAAATCAGTTGGACATGATGATTCCAACTGTCGCGCATATGATCTCATGCTAGAAAGAAAGAAATATATAGAGCATATGCATGGTGGAGTATATAGAGTCCAAGAAGAAACTCCGTAGAAGCAGGATAATGCGCAGTATGATCAAGGCGCATATAGAGGCTATGGAGGATTTCGCGGAAGAGGAAGAAATACTAGCCCAGCACAAGGAAGAGGAAGAGGCCAGATGATATGTTATAATTGTGGCCAGCCATATCACTTATCTAGAGATGGTACCAATCCATGTACTACTTGTAATTATTGTAAATATTTTCATCATGTTATTGAGGCATGCCCAGTGTTAGCAGCAGAAATGCAAAAAAGGAAGCAAGACGTACCTAACCCGAATATTCAGTTGATCGCAATAGAGAGAAGTACTACAGATCCAAGTATTAATTTTGTGATGCAAAGTGGCACCACAACAGGAAGAGATAGGCAAGCATAAGCTTCAAATTCTGGATATTTTTAAACTAAGTAGACCCCTGCTGAAGTGGTCTGGATCAAAAAAGTTACTGGGAAAACACATGTTTTCAATCTAGATAAGAACAAAGAAGCCTTTGAGGAAGCAAGGGATATCTTCAAAGAGTCAGCACCTAAGTCACCGAGAATCCCGTTGCGAAGTGAAACATCACATATGGAAGATATGCCAGCAGCGTATGACAAAACGTGCACCGCAACAGAGACAGACACTTCTTTTGTGCAGTTCCTACGGAGCTGCATGAAATTATTGAAGAGCGCATATGCTGTAGTGGAATTAAAAAAAATTTTAAACCAGTATGAACCATGTAGTGAGAAGGATACTTCCCAGAGCATGGTTCATCACATCAAGAGCCATAAAAAACAGACCGAGAAATGCGGCTCAATGCACAGATAGGAGATTATGAGATGGACGAGATAATCCTTGATTTAGGATCAGGGGTAAATGTCTTGACTAAGAAGACATGGCAGCAGATGGGGAAACCAAAGTTGCTATGGTCACCCATACATTTGAGATTGGACAACTAGTAGAAAGACATACCTTTTGGGAGATTAGACAATATTATTGTTGGCATCGATGGAGTATGAAGTTATGCAAACTTCGACGTTACTAAAATTGTGGATGATAGTCAGCCTTATCCAGCACTATTGGGTATAGACTGGGCGATGGATAACCTCGCCATCACAAACCTGAAGACCAAGAAGATGATCTTTGAAGGGAAGGATATCAGGGTCATAGCACCGTTGGACCCTTGACAAGGAGAAAGATACAGTGATCCGATTCAAGAAGAATCCAGAGCACATGATCTTGATCACATTTACAAGATGATTGTGAATCAGGATGACTACATTAATGGTATGGCTGATGAAGCACTTAGTTGGAGATGTGACAGTTCTTGTGTATCAGACTCCGACGCAGGACTGGAGAATTGGAAAAGCTGTATGCATGAAGTGTCTGCAAGAAGATATGTGCAGATCACAAAGTCACTGCGCTGGATTGGAAACGAGGTAATTCCAATCCCCACCTATGATGGTTCGACTAATGTTTATTCATTTATTCAAGAATATACTGTATCAGTTGCAGCTGAACATCGCATACCAGCACTAGACTTGGCACTGTGCGCTACACCTGCCAGATGGTGGGCCACACATAATCAGACTTTGACCACATGGGATCAGTGCAGACATATGATGCAAATCATATTCATGGAAAACGTTGTGCTAACCATGGTAAATTATAATGGACAGACAAGTCCAAGGGATCACGTAGAGATCTGTTCAAAAGCATGGATAAAGAGACCGCAAACAGAATGGGTGCATCTGTTTGTGCACAGATTGGATCAAATTCCAACCAATCGGTATATGGACGTTGAACTTCGTAGAGGCACCACAGATTGGTCTATGTTAGCTGTAAACTTCCAGAGAACCTTCATCTTTGAAGATGAAAGTCCCAGTATAAATGAAGCTCTGAAGGCTATCAAAGAAAGGATATTCAAAGAAGAATGCCCAAGTATAAACGAGACATTAGAGGAAATCAAAGAGAGGGTATTTGAAGATTTAAAGGTACCTATGAACCTACAATCGGAATGGGAAAGAGAAATAGAACATGCCTTTGAATGCTATAACCTCGCTGAAAATAAAGAAGCACAAGAAGAGAGCGATGAGGAGGACCCGCGCAACATCAATATACTTGATTCCAAAGGAGCAAAAGATGTAGAGGGACCTCCATTGGAAATTCCAGACAATAGTGGACCTGTTAAGACAAGAAAAGTGAACATTGGCACAAGCGAAGAACCAAAGCTCGCATCCATTGGAGACTACTGGGATGATGCGATGGTCACGCAGATCGTCGACCTTCTGCATGAGTACTAGGATTTGTTTCCAACTAAGTTTGCGGAAATGAAAGGAATTTTGGGTGACTTGGGGGTTATGAAAATACCTCTCAAGCCAGGCGCGAATCCCGTTAAGCAAAGGCCTTGTAGACTAAACCCCAGATATAAAGAAAGAGTTAAGTAGGGTATTTTTTAAGGATTATAAAAGTATACTTAAGTATAGTATTCTACGCGATTATTTTGGATTCAAAAATATATATATATAGATTGGTAGGCGAATATTAAATATGAAACATACAATTTAGTACTAAAACTTGTAAATTTTGGTGAATATTATGATAAAAAACATATTTTATGTAAATATCAGCGATATTAGAGTTTAAAAATGACCAAATAGCGAATTTATTTTTTGAAAAAAAGCCCAAAAAATAGCCAATTGGCAAAATTTCGCCCCTAAAAATTTCCCTAGAGTTAAGGCAGAAATTGATAAGATGCTTGATGCAGGTATCATCGAGCCAGTGGAAGATTCTGAGTGGATAAGCCCTATGGTTATCCAGGACAAAAAGACAAAAGGTGAGATCAGAATCTGTGTAGATCTCAGAAAGTTGAACGATGCATCCTTACATGATCCATTTACTACGCCATTCACAGATGAGGTACTAGATAACGTGGGAGGAAATGAAGCATATTCATTTACCGATGGATTTTCAGGTTACCATCAGATAAGAATTGACGAATCAGACAGGCATAAGACAACTTTCACCACTGAATGGGGCTCCTACTAGTATACAGTCATGCCCTTTGGCTTGAAGAATGCACCAGTGATATTTTCCAGAGTTGTGGTGGCTACATTCAAAGACTTCATCCATAAGTTCTTGGAAGTCTATTTCAATGACTGGACTGTGTTTGGTTTACTGAAGAACCACTATGAGAATCTACAAATGATGTTAGAAAAATGTAGACAACATCAGATTTCTTTAAATTTGAAGAAATGTATCTTTTGTGTACCCTATGGAATTCTGTTGGGACAAATTGTCTGTAAACAGGGTTTGATGGTTGACCCTGTGAAGATCGTAGTTATTGTAAACCTGCCAGCACCGAATTCAGTGAAGCAGCATCGCATAATGTTGGGGCATACTAGATATTATAGAAAATTTATCAAGGGTTATGTGCAGATAATCGCGCCGATGGAAAAACTGCTAAAGAAAGACGTGTAGTTCATATGGAATGCAGAATGTGAGCAATCCCTAGACACATTGAAGGAGAAAATGGTTATTGTGCCTATACTTGTCTTTCCAGATTGGGATAAGTTGTTCCATGCACATGTTGATGCTTCAGCCATTGCACTTGGGGTGGTGCTAGTACAAACAGGAGAGGGAGGCATTGACCATCCCATTGCATTTTCAAGCAAGAAGCTCTCATCAGCTGAAAAGAACTATATGACTACTGAAAGAAAAGGCTTAGCTATGGTGTATGCATTGAAGAAATTTAGACACTATTTGTTGGGTGCGCACTTCTCCATGTTTACTGACCATTCTGCTTTGAAGTATCTGGTTAATAAACCCGTGTTAGGGGGGATAATATGCAGATGGTTGTTTCTCTTCCAAGAGTATGATTTTGAAATTGTGCTTAAGCCAAGCAGATTGAACCTAGGACCCAACCATCTCTCAAGGATTGAATCGAGCGAAGAACCCACAAACCTCGAAGACAATCTGTCTGATGCGCAGTTATTTTCTATACATATCGCAGATGAATACTATAAAGACATTGTAGATTTTTTTACTACGGGATTGTCACCCATAGAGTTCACTACATAGCAGAAGAAGCAGCTGGTAATCAGAGCAACAGACATCACTATCATAGCAGGACAACTATACAAGTTGGGACCAGATGAAGTGTTGCGCAGATGTATGTTGGAGCATGAGAAGCCATTCATATTAGTTGATGCACATTCAGGTGTATCGGGCGGGAGGTCACTACACAGGAAGAGCCACTGCGTAGAAGATATTGCGAGCAGGGCTATGGTTACCTATAATTCATAAAGATTCAAAGGCACATTGCCAGAGCTGCAATGTTTGCTAGAGAACAGGAAGGCCGTTGCGAAGAGGTGAAATGCCATTGAATCCGCAGTTGACACTTCAAGCATTTGAGAAATGGGCCATTGATTTCATGGGACCCATTAAACCACCGGGAAAGAGGACTGGTGCGAGATACATTCTTACTGCAGCTGATTATCTAACCAGATGGGCAGAGACTAAACCGGTAAAGGATTGTAGCGTGGGAACTGCCGTGCAATTCATATTTGAGAACATCCTTACCAGATTTGGATGCCCACAAATTTTGATGAGTGATCAAGGGACTCACTTTTTGAATAGAACTATTGAAGCCCTTACTGAAGAGTTCCACTTTTATCATCGGAGGAGTACACCGTACCATCCTCAAGCAAATGGAACAGTTTAAGCTTTCAACAAGGTACTCAAGAATGCATTGACAAAGGTATGCAATGTCAACAAAGATGATTGGGATTTGTGTATTCCATCCGTGTTATGGGCATATAGAACCACTTGCAAGAAGTTGACGAGCCATACACCTTTCAGATTGGCATATGGACAGGAAGCTGTGATTCCTATAGAGTATATTGTACCTAGTTTATGAATTGCTGCATTTACAGGCATGGAAGATCAATAGACAATAGAGGAAAGGATTCTACACTTGGTTGGATTCGAGGAAGATCTCTTCATCGCATGCTTTCACCAGCAAGTGCAGAAAGACAGCGAAAAAGCATGGAATGATTGCCATATCAAGAACAAGTCCTTTCAGGTAGGTGATCTAGTCCTCCTGTATGATAGCAAGTTTATGAAATTTCCTGGCAAATTTAAAATGCATTGGCTTGGCCCATATACTATTGTGCATGTTACTAACGGTGGCGCAGTTCAGTTAGCCACATTAACTAGAGATAACTTACCAGTTTTGGTGAATAGAAGTAGACTAAAACCCTATCGGGATAGTCCTACTTCGCAGAACCATCAGTGATTAGAAGATATGAAAATTTCTAAGTGTCAAGTACAGTTGAAATTGGGCACTAGAAATTGGGTAGAGACTGTATAGAATTTTGGATTGATATGTGACATTTGATAGAAAGGATGCATGTACCGCGTAGCACTAGTCAAGAAGAGAAGTTGCGAGGATCCAAAAAAAGAGAAGAAAAAGAAAAGAAAGAAAAAAAGGAAAAGAGCACGCAGTTTGAAGCTCAAAAGGTAGCTGCACAGATCAAATAGCACAAGAAGGATGTAAACTTCAGAAGGAAGAAGAACGACACCGTAAAGTAACTACATCGGAGTAGTGATGACCTGGCGCGTAGTTCAACACAACGATCTAAGAAACTAGCCGTGGAAATGTTGGTCGGTAAACTAACCGTTATACAGTGATTTTTTCGACTACCGCTTGAGCATTTAATGCAAAAATAGTCGTTCTGAAGGAATTAATGAAGGAAAGTACCCGAATCCTTAGCGGATTTGGCCAACGGATATGCCATTTAATGCTTTTCTAACCGTTGATGGGTGCGGCTAAGGCTCAACTATGCCTATAAATACCATTGTATTTGGACTCGCGGACATTACCAAAACTCTGAAATTTTCCTACGAGCCATAGCTTGAATTTGTTTACTGTGAGCGCTTAGTGATCCCATCAGTCTGTTAAGAGATTATCTAGTGAATGCCTGAAAAATCCTCTATTAAGCAAGAATTCACAATCAAGGAGACTGTGAGGGTGTTTGAGTATGGAGGGATTGAAGGGTTTATGAGAACCCCCACTAAGAAGGTTGTTACATAGCAAGGTCAAGGTTCACGTCGATCAGCATGACATTCCACAGTTATGCAAGCCAAGGGAAAGGACCAATAGTGGAGACGACAAAGATGAAGATGATGAGCTCCATGCTGCTAGAAGTGTCGCTCGGTTATAAGGAAATCCCACTTACTCTGACACCTTAGTATATCTCCCCGCGTGCACAGGATGCACCGGTCATTAAGCTATCCAGGAACTCGAAGTATGATATACCACTTCCACCGATATCCAAGCATGTGAAACTAGAGAAACAATTGTTGGTTAAAATCGCAAAATGTAAGTTCGAGGACTCGGCCTACTCCAAATGAAAAAGGACCCGGCCGAGCAAAGGTACCAACAATTTCAGCCAGATCAGTATATGTGGTGGAAGAAGGATGTGAAGGGAAATTATTTGTTGGTCACGCAGAATTGGTTATCTGAAGTAGTAGAATCAGGATTGCTGAACCTTTTGACGCTCTCGCACTCCGATCAGAGCCTAGAAATGAATATAGTGGTGCACACACACCAAGGTTATCTTTGGTTGGATCGGAACATCGACTTGACCCATCACATCACAGGGTTAAGAAAAGGAGGCGAGGACCCTCAGAAATTCTTTCAAGTCAAGAGCAAGGACAAGGAGGTTGCCGCGAAGATGAAATCAACACACAGCATCCTGAAAGGCAAAAGAGGATTCGTCACAGACGATATAGCCGAGGATGCTACGCGGTTTGTAACACAACTGCTAGTAGGGAAAATTTTGTTGAAGGCTAGACCTAATGAAGTACCATCTGGAGTGGTGCTCCTTGGGGCGAAGGTCGCGACAGGTGGAAGATTTAACTAGTGCCAATACATGTTGAATGAATTTCTAGAAGATGTGCGTGACACGCAGATACATGGCAACAACTTCCACTATAGCCGGTTGATGGTCTTGATCACGTTTGTGGGATGGAAGGACCCAAAATACTATGTTGGCCTCAGCACCGCCAGCAAGGACTTGTTAAATTTTTAGAATTTACTTCAATCTGATCTAGGATCTTAACTGAGAGAACAACATGTACAGCAAATCTACAGCATATCATTCATGGACACAATAATGCAAGCACAGAAGAGACACCGATTTTACTTGGGGAAAACCATAAAGGTGAAAAACCCCAATAACTTCCTCAGAGATAGATAGAGCAATGATACAACCAAAATACAAGAGATAGTCTTCTCCTAGGAGAAGAGCCTCCTCCTCCACAAGTGCGCCACTCTCCAAAGTGTGAGTGAGAGAATAGAATGTGTAAAATGAGAGAGACACACTCTCTATTTATACACTAACTTGACTTGACCTTTACTCAACTAGGTCGGCCTCAACTTAACCACTTAACATAATGCTGACTGGGCCGACCCCCACTAGTGTGGTCTAATAACCCTTTGACCCACATGGCCGACCCCCAATAGGGTGGTCTAATAACCCTTTGACCCACATGAATTATATAGGGCCGACCCCAACAAGGTGGTCTAATAACTCATCAAGTATAAGTTACGACACTTACAATATAAATGACGACGCTTCCGTATAGAGGAATAATAACATCTCTATAAGAATACAAACACTTCCGTATAGAGGAATAATACCATCTCTATAGGAGTACAAAATACATATATGAAATACATGGGTGAAATACATTCCGAAGTTACATATACATCAACACTCCCTCTTAACTAGGAAGGTATTTCTCAACATAGGTCTTCTAGCACAAGTCATCTTCTCTGGATCATCATCACTAGATAATCGCCATCGAGTCATCATCATCGTCACTGCTGCTGCTATCTCAATCAATCTCTGAATCTACTCGTCATAGGAAGTTCTCATAGGAAGTTCTACAGAGCCAGTCCTTTTTCATATTGGATGTAGGCCCACCACCTGTAGGTCTTCGTCATCACTGGCCATACTGTGGAATCCTCAGGACTTATTACGTGCATCACAAAACCTAGCTGCAGCATCCCAGGCTATTACGAGCACACAACTCTACCTATCAGATCTCCCAGGAGCACATTACATGTGACCCATCACAAAACCTGGCTGAAGCATCCCAGGATGTTACAAGCACACAACTCTACCTGTCGGATCTCCTAGGAGCACATTACATGTGATCTCACCACAAAACCTGGCTGAAGCATCCCAGGTTGTTAGGAGCACACAGCTCTACCTATCGGATCTCCCAGGAGCACATTACATGTGGTCCACCACAAAACCTGGTTGAAGCATCTGAAGCCTTTTTCATCCTGTCCAGATCTCCCAGGAGCAAATTACATGTGGTCATGGAAAAACCTGGCTGAAACATCTGAGGCCTTTTTCATCCTGTCCAGATATCCCAGGAGCAAATTACATGCTATAGGACAAAACCTCGCAAGAGTATCTCAGGATGTTACGGGTACACAACTCTAACTTGAAGATCTCGCAGGGCACAAATTACATGTCCTCCCAGAGCAATGTCTCGAAAGAGCATCCCAGGCTGTTATGGGTACGCAACTCCAACCTATAGGATCTTCCAGACATGCTCATCTGCATAACCTGATCCACGGCCACAAAGTATCATCTGATACTCATCATACATCATTCTGATGTACACATGATCATCCTGATCATCATCACTGCAACATCCTACTGCATGTCATCTGGAGAAGATCGTCATCCACGATCACCCTGATCATGCAATGCATCCATCTGATGCACACCAAGTATCTACCTCATACATATCATCATACATAGTGTATCCACCTGATACATAGATACATGATCCACACAATGTATCCATCAACATACATGATCTACGTGATCATACCTGATACATATCAATATACATGATCTACCTAATCATACAATGTATCCAACATGATGCGTACATACATATAAATGATCCAACTGATCATATCCAGCATCCAACATGATGCACACATACATATACATATAAATGATCCAACTGATCATATCCAGCATCCAACATGATGCACACATACATATAAATGATCCAACTGATCATACAAAGCAAAAACTAGAACATCATCCTGATGCTCATCATTCAGTGCTTACATCCACAGCCATGTGAAGAATTCTCCTTCCAACATGCTTGGAATGGCTTCAACAAATGTGTCCATCACTTCTTCCTCGAAGCATTATCAATCTGAATAACACCAAGCCTCTCCCTAAAGTACTCGAACTTCACCCTGGCTAGTGGCTTCGTTAGCACATCTGCAATCTGCTCGTCCGTCGCAATGCACAGAAGCTTCACAGCTCCTCTCTGCACCATATCCCTGATATAGTGATATTTGATCTCTATGTGTTTCGACCTGTCATGAAACACTGGGTTCTCGGACAGCTTCACACAACTCTGGTTATCACAGAAGATACCAGTAGCATCCAACAGGAGATCAAATAACTCAGACACTAGCTTCCATATCCATACTGCCTCACAACTAGCTGAACAGGCTGCAACATACTCTGCCTCAGCTGTACTCAGTGCTACGTAGGACTGCTTCCTGCTAAACCAAGAGATCACACCTGATCCCATACTGAAGCAGCACCCAGATGTGCTCTTCCTATCTGTAGCACTACCAGCCCAATCTGAATCAACATAACCCTGCAGGTTAAACTTTTGATTCACTTCATACTTGAGCCCATAATCCACTATACCCTTCAGGTACCTCAGAATATGCTTTATAGCAACCAAGTGAACACTCCTCAAATCCGTCAGGAACTAGCTCAATGTGTTCACCGCAAAGCAAATATCTGGTCTCGTGTTCGTCAGGTACATCAAGGACCCAATCATCTGATGATACATAGTGATATCAACCGGCTCAGATGAAGCATCACACAGACACTTCAGGTTCGATGCCATAGGTGTGGCCATAGCCTTGCAGTTCATCAACCTTAACCTCTTCAGGATCTCTACTGCATACTTCCCTTGTCCAAGGAATATTCCATCACTCTACCACACCTCCATGCCAAAAACAAATAGTGCATCATCCCCAAGTTCCTCAACTCAAACTCGGCAGCAAGCTCCACTGTGTGTCGGCAATCAATCTATCCTCACCTGATACAAACAGGTCATCCACATAGTAGTATCACTGGATTTCCTTCCTCAACCTTGTAGTAAAGGTTGGAACCCGCTTTACTCTTGGTAAAGACCAAACTAGATAGAAAGTTTCCTATCCTACCATACCAAGTTCTGCACATATATGATTTCCTGTCATGTGTCTCAGAACCAAGTGGCTACTCCACATACATTTCTTCTTCAACTACACCATTCAAGAAAGTTGTCTTGAAATCCATCTGGTGTATCTTCTATTTCATCACTTTTATATTTCTCTATGCTGCCATCTGCAGCATGATTGATCTTGATAGATCCATATGGAAGTCATAACAAACTTCCCTTCAGGTCTTGGGACTACATCCCAAACATCATTCTTCATGATCGACGGATCATGGCATTCTTCCCATATCTTGGGAACTTCAATATCTTCAATAGATAATTTTGTTGCTGAACAAATGTTGTAGTTATTCTTTTGTAGGTGATGGCATACGATCTTTCCTACACAACAAGTTAAATTTCATGATTAGAAAACATCTCATAGTTTTCAAAACAAATTCTTACACATAAATAAATATGTCATACAGTCATGCAATTATCTTAGCCAATGCTTTAATACAACATTTATCCATATCCCGTAACTTTCTAGATGCCTTCCAATCTCTACCAGAACATTGTTAAGAGTGTGCACAACTCCCAACATGTCATCAAAGAGGTTTCATTCTAGATAAGTAGCAATGGAATGTTGTACAGTGCCATAGGCTACTTACCCATGCATATTAGTAGTATACTGTTCATCAATGCAACTATTCTAATATGCATAATACACAACCTAATTCTAGGAACATCAATATATACATTATTGAACAGTATTATTTAAACAATAAAATATGCAAGTAATGACAATTCAAGTACTTATCTTTGTTTGTTTGTTGGGTTGACTCCCTCTCAGTCTTTGCTTCTTTTTTGCAACTCCATTCTTATGTGGATTGTGAGAAGTGGTCAACTGCCTCTAAATATCTGCATCCTTGCAGAAACTACAGAAGTGTGCTCCTTTGCTTTCTTGCAGGAACAACTGGAGTGTGCTCCCTCTTGATCTTTGCTTCCTGGATTACCTGTCCTTGAACTTACATCCATCATTTTCTTATTTGATCATAGGACTCTTCTGGTTAGTTGAATCATCAATCAAGATAAGAGATATAATATGCATAAAACCTGTGATTATTCAAACCTATACCTTCATGATTCTTCTGGTTAGTCATATCATCAATTATGGTAAGAAACATAATATGCATACAACCATGATTATTCAAACCTATGACTTCATGAATAATCATTATCAACAACACAACAGTATAAGATCCTAACACAAGGTAGGATTCTAGCTTGATATAGGAAAAACATACCTGGATTAGAATGCTAGCTAGTTATGTCTAACATACCCGCATAATGTCTTTTGATTCTCTTCAGTGACTTGTGCTAGTAACCTGCATGTCTCATAAGTTAACCATTGAAGAACCAAGTTATACATACCTCGAAAGTAGATCTTCTATGTGATCCATGACAATGGATGAATCCTTGTCTTCATGTCACCATGATCATATGTTCTTGAAGTAGAACATGATTTGTCTTTCTTGGTGTACCTTTTATGTTAGCGGGCAACATAAACCTCATACAACACCATAATGAATTAGTACAATCATAAGTGTCAACACCCTAACCAATGAATATCTTCTATCATGCATTCATAATTTTGTTAAGGTGATGCAACAAATCTAAAATCAAGATTGTACTAACTGTAATAACATGAAGACAAACATACCATAAACTTAATCATGAAAAAATATCACAACATACCTCAATGAGTCATACCTGTCGAGATCGCTTGTAATATTCTTATGTAAGGCCTTAGCCTCATCTCCCTCTGAAATAGGAACTTCTTCACTTATGCAAGTGACCAATCCATCTTCTTCTAGGATTAACCCAATCCACTTGATTTGCAAGAACTGGACCTGGAGCTGGATATGGGTTTGTCAGAGAAACCCCAAAAAATCAAACTTTGAACTTCAAACTTCTGAAAGGATAGAAATATGCACCTTGATGAGCTGATCAAGCTGGTATATTCAGAATTTGAAAACTGCAAAGTTTCACTCCTCAATTTTGCCTTTGAAACTTCCGGATTCACTGGACGTGACCCTGAACTGGGGTTTGATGAATCCCACTCTTCTGCCCAATCAAAAGGTTTGATCCAAAGCTCTAAGCTTCTATTTTTCTAAGGAGCTTCCAGCCATGGTCACAGATTTCAAAAATTCCCATTTTTACAGAAGCCCTAATTTTTCACTTTTCTGATCAAAGTCCCGAACTAGGGTCTGATCAAGCTCAGCCTTTTCCCAACCAAAAATTCTAATCTTGCTCTCTAAATTTTATTTTGATGAGTATAATTCATCCGTGGTCTCCGATTACAAAAATTCCAATTTCTCCAAAGCCCTAAATTCCGGAAGCCATGAATGAAGGTACTAAAAAATAATTCGGTTTTGACAGAAATATGTACCTGATTGTTTCTAGTGTAACTCCTAACTTTTCAATCCACAGGGTCTGAAAAATTTTCTTGAGATAGCCCGACCTGTTATCTTTCCATCCCGATAGGTTTGACCTCAATTGGATTCTCTGAGACAGAGTTATGCCAAGTGTCGCAACGTGACCTGTTTATGGGATAATACAGGAGAGCGAACTTGTACGGCGTGCCACGTGTCACTGGTTCATCTTCGGCCTCTGAAAAATTTTCCTGAGATAGTAAAGTCTGTTTAATACCTTTCAATTTTGAACAAATTTCATTTGGATCTTCCTAGCCCAAGTTATGACCTTTTTCCCAAGGTCACCTGATATTTACTTAAATCTGGAAGAGGCAGAAACCCTATATTGTACAGATCATAAATCACAAAGTACAATGAATTAGAGGTTTTCCTTTGGACACAAGGTACATGGGGATTTAATATTTGACCTATAAAGGTTTTAGATCCGAAAACTTTGCCAAAACGGATTTATAGTGAAAGTGCTACGATGACTGGTTTTTTCTATATCAAGCCCTAGCATCGTAAGTGCAATAAGTGTCATACATGCCATATCATGCCTTCTTTCAGGCTAGCTCTAATACCATGTTAAATTTTCAGAATTTACTTCAATCTGATCTAGGATCTTAGCTGAGAGAACAACATGTATAGCAAATCTACAGCATATCATTCATGGACACAATAATGCAAGCACAGAAGAGACACCGAGTTTACTTGGGGAAAACCATAAAGGTGAAAAACCCCAATAACTTCCTCAGAGATAGATAGAGCAATGATACAACCAGAATACAAGAGATAGTCTTCTCCTAGGAGAAGAGCCTCCTCCTCCACAAGTGCGCCACTCTCCACAGTGTGAGTGAGAGAATAGAATGTGTAAAATGAGAGAGACACACTCTCTATTTATACACTAACTTGACATGACCTTTACTCAACTAGGTCGGCCTCAACTTAACCACTTAACATAATGCTGACTGGGCCGACCCCCACTAGTGTGGTCTAATAACCCTTTGACCCACATGGCCGACCCCCAATAGGGTGGTCTAATAACCCTTTGACCCACATGACTTATATAGGGCCGACCCCAACAAGGTGGTCTAATAACTCATCAAGTATAAGTTACGACACTTACAATATAAATGACGACACTTCTGTATAGAGGAATAATAACATCTCTATAGGAATACAAACACTTCCGTATAGAGGAATAATACCATCTCTATAGGAGTACAAAATACATATATGAAATACATGGGTGAAATACATTCCGAATTTACATATACATCAACAGGACTGTAGAAGAGCCAGATATGCGAATCTCTAGGTGAACTTGATGCCAGAAAGACAACACACGTCGAATGAAGTATTCCACACATACTATGAGTAGTTACACGACGTCATTATTCGCACACCATGCATAGCCAAGTAGGTAACATCCAAATACATTCGCACTTTAAATTTTTATGCTGACATGCATTCCATCTACATTTCAGCGAAGACACAGAAGAGGAACCCCAAATGGTTCCAAGGGAACTATCATATGAATGAAGCAGATATCAACCATGAAGGAATGGATTGATGATTGGAAGGTCAAAGGACCCATGATCATTGAAAGTGACTCCGAAGAAAGTAATCCCATTCCAACACCAATTGTTGAAGAGTCATCGTCGGGCAAAAGAAAGGAGCCAGGAACCTCAACACCGGAGAAAGTCCAGAAAAAGGAAGCAGAAGATTGTAAAGGGCTATTCAGAAGCCAAGCTCCATGATGATGATTATAAGATGATCGGATATACAGTCATCGTGCATCTAGAAGATGAGATAAACCTCAAAGATAGTAAGGATGAGGCAATTCAAGCAAGTTTATAGAATAATCTCACCATGCTGGAAGGCATAACAGAGAAGTTTGAGCAAGTACAGAGCAACTTTCCCTTGCCGCGAGATTCAGAGTTGGAAATAAATGTTAGGAGACACTTCGCAGCCAAAGAAACCTCTTCTAGCCCTGACCTTGCCACCAAAATCGTGCATAGTACAACTTGACCCGCTAAGCATCATATTACTGCACGAACAGTTAGCTTCGGGCACGCAGGACATAGAGCATGTGGACATCAACATTGCGATGTTACCACTAGAGGGCCTACGCAATCTACACTTGCAGGTTTTCGAAGAGATCCATGATAGAAGTATGGTCGCTCTGACCCAACACCATCAATTGCAAGAGAATTATCAGCAGTTGTAGGAAGCAAGATTGAAGAAAACCATGGCACTTCAAGATGAGCAGGACCGACGAAGAAGAATAGAGCATACTGTCGCTTCGGTCTACGCGGAGATACCAGAATGCGAAGAGCAGCCAGAGCTCGTGGACACTATTCTTAAGATCGGCTCGGTGGTCAACAATCTTAAGACTGGAATGAAAGATATGGAGACTGATTACCAAGCAAATATTGTTGCCTTGGAAGCACAGAATCAGCCAAAGATGCCACCAGACCAGGTAGAGCTCAGAGCAACAGAAGTAAAAGCAGCCGTGGAAACAACAGCCAACGCAGTAGCAAAATGGTAAACCTTGCTGGATGAAGCTACGAGAGTATTCACCACGCTGCAATAGGACCCCGAGCTACTGCAAGTTTAGGAAAATTTGAAGGAAAAGGAATCATCCTTAGACACATTGAATGCAGAGATAAAGACCTTGCCACCAAGAGACAGACT
This sequence comes from Larix kaempferi, assembly GCA_027924585.1. Lineage (NCBI taxonomy): Eukaryota > Viridiplantae > Streptophyta > Pinopsida > Pinales > Pinaceae > Larix > Larix kaempferi. The sequence goes on along the minus strand of BSBM01000318.1, from coordinate 4,432,265 downwards.
CCACAGATTTCTAGAAGTCAGAGAATTAAAGAGACAACTTGTGGCATTAAGTGAACAAGAGGATGAAGTTGGAGATAAATTGCAGCCCCTGCAGGAGGAAGCCCATGAAGTAACGCAAAAGATAGAAGGAAAACTGCAGGAAATCCATGACACGCAGGCATCAGTAGAAGAGCAAACTTAGGATGATCTGATAGAGGATGTGTTAGAAACCATCAAGGCCATTGAAGAAGATTGCAAGGATACAGTTGCTAAGCTGAGCGCAACGTATCAAGAGCTCACAGCTAAGATAGCTCCTCAAGAGGAAGATTAGCTCATGGAACCAGAAGTAGAAAGTGGCTCGGGGATGAGCCACATGTAAGTGTTAGGGTCCTGTTGGGCCTGGCCCAAGTAAGGCATTTTTGTATATATGGAATTTTTTATGCAAGACATTTTTGGAGTTGCTAAGTTACAGCGCAGCTCGAAGTAAGGCAATTTTGAAGAAAAACTGTTTTGAGGAGCTGCGAAGTTGAGCGCAGCATAGTACCAGCAGGGAAGGAACCACGTAGCTGAGATCTGGTTCTGCGAAGTGATAGCACCACGAGGTTCCAGTAGGGAACCTATTTTGGGTAAAGAATGAAGGGAAGGTCGAGCTGGGAAAGCGACCTATTTCGGTTGAAGTACTCCATGATTCTCAGCAGGCAGTAAAGGAGTGGTGTGGAAGGAAAGGGACCGGTCACACGAGCAAAAGTTGCACGGCGTGAATCAACTAAACAAAACTGTTAGAGAAGGAACGGTAGAGTGAAAGCGACAGTTAGCATGTGGTCGATAAAGCAGTCTGAAAGCGACGTGACCACGCACATAGGATGGCCACGATGGAGAAGTCGCTATCAGAGCCTAGCAGCCCTGGTTAGTGGAATAACCATGACGGTTTTGGGTAACCTTAGGGTTTTTGTCCCACTTGATTGTAAAGACGTGACCTAAGGGAACGGTCTATAAAAGGGAACATTTTGTAAGGGAAAGGGTTGAATAATCGCTAGTCTCATATATTCATTGTAAAACCTCTGTGAGAGAGTTGGTTAATCTTTTGTTTAGGAACTATTAATCTTTGTTGTTGAACATTGATATCTGTTGAGAGAAGATTGTAAAGGCTCTACAGCTGCATGCGCAGAGACCTACAGAGAGAGACAAGAGTCTGCAGCTGAGTGCGTAGACTGGAACTATTGTACCCTTCCCAAAGATAATATAACAACAGTTCCTGTGGACATAGATCCCATCCTGGGGGTGAACCACGTTAAATTTTGTGTTAGGCGATTGCTATGTGTTTGCATTTGTGTCTTTACTTATGATGAATGGTTAAGTGTTGTTTATGAGTTTATGTGCTTTGCTTTTATATGTATTCGCCACAAGGATGAGGATGGGAATAATATGTTAAGTAATCACATGTATAAATTAATGTCAAATGCACCAATATTTCTCAGTTAGATGAATGCATGAACTAGTCTGATAAACACTAAGTGCAGCACCGGAAGAGCGCAGTGATATCGTTGTTATAGAGTGTATAAGGTTGAAAGGATTAATCTATTAAGTTTTTCGTTGAATGTGTCTTTTACACTAAGTAAGATCTACCAAGTTTCATAAGTGTTAGTAGGAAGCACAGTCATTAGTTGTGCTATTCTATCATTGAAGAACCGTCCTGCATCGCGCAACCCTTGGATGCGCGATAGTCTAAGTGCTAGACACAAAGAAGTGGAGTTTGCACAGTCTGAAGCCCGCAGTGCGAGTCTAGTAGCACACTGCTCGCCAGCTTGATTGAAGCACTCATCACCTAGTTGTGGAAACCTGATTCCACACCCCTCCATTACTTCACCTCGGGTGAGACCTGAGTCTATTCGTAGGTTTTTTCCCAAAGGGCTGATGAAAAAGGGTTTTGTTGATTCCTCAAACCACGCTGAACCTAGGTCTTTATAGAAAACCTCAAGAACAATTTAGATACCAAACAGGTGGAATTCCCATATGCCGAACATTCATTGTGTGATGGCGTCGTCGTAAGTTTAGAGAGGTGTTGGAATGTTATAGGCTCTACCAAATTTTCTGTAGCTGGCACAACTTCTGTGGGAGGTGTTTCTAACGATGGCGTTGATTGGGTGATCACATTAATGGATGCTACTTCTTGGGTTGAGAAGGGGGGTTCCTCAATCATTACTTGAGTGAGATGAATTGTCGCCAATACCTCTCAGTATCGATGGAGTTTGGGGAAATTGTGCATATAGTGCCCATACTGAGTGCATATGTTACATGTGTGACTTGTACGCAATGTTTTGTACTTAGATGTGGGTGAGGGAGGTGTGCTCCCTTTTACTGTCAGCAGAGAATGGGTGATGCTAATGGGAGTGTTGAGAAAATTCCTTAGTTTCGGTAAAGTAGGATATAGATTGCTTGTGTGGCCTTGCTTCCCGCAAAGAGAACACAACAGTGTGACCATTTGATTAGGAGTATTGATCATAACTGCGGTTTTAAATCCTAATGTTTGATGCCCCCTGCTTTAGGCATCGTTGTTTCTATTGAATTAGATTTTGAGTTAGGGAATATGGGACCTTTCCACTTTATTTGATTGGTTCCACCATTGGTGGTCTTAGCGATTACCGATTTTGGTGTAGTTGCGGATGGCATAGGTTGGGCTATCATAACCGAATATGTTATGGGCCTTGTCTCCGTACTAGCCAAAACAGTGAAAATCTCGTAATGGGAAACTATTTTGGAATTCATCTCTGGGTAGGGTGGTGTGAAATACCATACCAGTATCCCCAAAGTTACTTTAGCTAGAGTTAACTAAGCCATAACCAATGTCCCTTGTACACCAGTGGGACGATACAAGAATGGGATTTGAAAAATCAGTGGTATTGATGCACTCAATGTTTTATCAATGCCATGACTCACCGGTGGTGCTGATGACGGTGTTGAGGTGGAGGCAGCTACATTTTCAGCGGTGAAAATTGTGCACATTAGTCCATCGGTTGATGTAGGGATCTTTGGTGCTAGTCACGAATATACTCCTAAAAAATTGTAGTCTTTATACATACCAGGGGCAATGTCAACATATGGTTTATCATCGCCCAATATAGTTGGTAGGACATTGTCAGGGTTATAGTGGTTAAGCTAATCTAGGGTGACTACCTTCCCATTTAAGGGAAACTTCATGATACAGAATAATGAGGAGGAACTTCCTTCATGGAATACATATAAATATGCCCCAAGAGGATTTTGTAGTCAAGTTTTGCGTCAACTACATCGATATCGATCATAACCATCTTCCCCCCCAACTCTATGGGGATGTTTTGGTACAATCATCTCGGTTGGGATTGTCTCCCATCATACATGCAAAGAGCGATAGACAAGGGGACCATCTCAGGAGATCCTAATCATTTCCACAATTTATAGACATAACGCAAGTGGATGTGCCTTCATCGATGATAAAACAATGGATCATGATGTTTTTTACCACGACTGGTGATTAAAATGCGACTAATGATGGTAGTCGCAGATCACCTTTGTCAACATAAAAGGTCATGAGGTGCAAATCAGATGAATCTACGGTCCCGAGTGCATTGAGTAATGCCTTTCTCTATGTTGGGAAAGACTGTAACACTTCCAACGTGGACACAACTGCCAAGGATTGAGCCAAGTCATCCACAATACTATAATTGTTGGCAAATTTCATGTGAGGGTTATTAGTGGTACTCTGAAGTGGAACTTTTGGGATCCGTGGGATTTTTTTGGTGTTCGGTCAAGGGATTTGTATAGGCCCCCCCTAGGGGATAGAAATTTCTTCCACTAGGGGGTGGAAGGCCCATCGTAACCTTTGGCTTGTCTTTGGAGGTTGATGTCCAATGTATAGATATTTTGGAAAGAAATGTCATCAAGATAGAGAGGGTCTTGTTGTTGTGTGATGACCCATGGATTGGAAAAGGGTTGTTGTAACATGGCATTCTATGATTGGGGATGATTCTCTTCCTAAGGGGGCTTCTCCATTGTCTTCTTTTTTACTTCCACCAATTGTTGATAGTCAGAAATAAGAGGAAAATGATGTGTGTAAAGACCATAATCACCGCAAATGGATCAACAATAATTGGTTCTCAGGGTGGGATTCTTCCCTTGTTTAGGGGGATTGTTAGTCCCTGCATTTGGATCACTTGTATTCTAGTTTTGTTGGGGAGGGGGATTCCCCCCTTGTCCCGGATTCTGATTCTGCTTGTTCTTACCTTTCTTCTTCCCCTGATTCTATAGATTATGGGGGTTTCTGACATTCAATTTCCCAAATCGTTGAGCTTGTTGAACGTAAGAAGGTTGAACTAAGTTAACCCCCATGTGGGGGGTAGGTTGTTGACTAGTTGGGAATGGGAATGGATAATACGGGTCATATCCTAGTGTTGGGATAAATTCAGTTTGCGTTCCATAAGAGGTGGACGTAGGGGCGACTTGTGCCATTTGTGGTGTAGGAATCGTCATTTCTTTGCTAACATTTGGGTATGTCGAACTATATAGTCGATACTGTAATTGACCAACTAATGGTGTCGGTACTGATGTAGGGGGTACCTTCGCAAATTGCATGGGTGGGTAATACAGAACCATGTTGAATGGCACCGATGTGGTAGGAGGACCCTTTCCTAGATGGGAAATTGACCCAATAAGCCCATTCGCTGAATGTGACAAGCTTGAAGGTGTAGGATCCAATGACCAATGCCAAGGGGAATCAAGGATAATTGTGTAAAAGTAACTAGATTATGCATATATGAGGTCAAAATTTTGGGCTTTCATAATGGCCTCTTCCTCGCTTTGTGGCATGGAGGTGGCGACATCTTTATCTATAGCAAGTTGGAGAGATTTGATAAACCAATCCAATAAAAAGAGAGGTTGTATTTTAATCTTGCATAGTGTGCGGCATAAACGCCACTCATGGATGTGGTCCACGATGTGGGTGGAAGTATTTTGATGAAAATCGGTTAGAATTTTGAGGCCTAGATCATATTGGATTGGAAGTTGAAAATAAGTAATCAATGTGGTGGCCAATGTTGCAAATGTGGAATGGGTTCCACTTTCTAGGTTTACGCACAACTTTGTTTTTGTTCCTGTGAGGGTACGCTAGAAGAGACAAAGCCTCATAGGGTCATCCACTATGTTGTTAGATGAACACCATAAGTGTAAAAACATAACGTGGTTTCACTAGATCGTCTCCCTGTTTTCCTTCGAATTTTGGAATGTCGAAAGGAAGCTTGTCGGGCTAGTCGGCCATATCGCAGTATGATCAATGGGATCATTAGTCAGTTTTTCCAAATCAAGTAGATTTAAACTAGCTATGAATGGTAAGGTAGGGACAAATTGTCTTTCCATTGTATGTGGGATGTGATTTCCATGAGGGGGATACCTAGGTGGTGATGTAAACAATGGTTGACCTCCTATGAGAGAGGATGGGTCAAATAGAACTGAGATATATACAAGGGGGGAAGCCAACATGGTACCTCCTCCAATGGGGGAAGAATTGGTGTAATTAATAGTTTCTATGAGAGGAGAAAATGTACCTAGCAAGGCTTGGCTTCGAATAGATGATCCTATCAGTGTAGCCTAGGAATGGCCTCAACTAGCATACCTTCCTCATGAATCGTGGTGAGAAGGTGTAGTAACACCGCTCGAGAAAGGGGATAGGCCTTGCAGTCTATGAGACTAAATTAGGATGTTATTTTTTTCCTCAATGGTGAAGGATTTGTGTCAAATGAGAGTGATAGTGGAATTAAAACACAATCTAAAAAATGCAAAAATATTCCAACCACAACATATGCAAAATGGTGCGATAAGTGAGAGATATGTGCGATGTCAGTTTTAGTGCATGAGTTCCCAAATGTAGGTTCTTTTTATTATGAGTTAGTGAACTTGTAATTAAAAATAAAATAAATGTAAATTCCTAAAATACCTAATGCCTTTCCTCTCAAATGTAATTGGGCCTCCCAAAAGCATAATTAATGGTGATAATGGTATCCACTCACCAATCAACAAGTGGAGGTAACAATGAACTAATTATATCGGCAATGGGGCGAATGATCCAATCAAGAAGACTTGGTGACACCTCCCAACAGCAATAACTAACTTTAGGAATCAACTACACTCACAATTTATCCTTGATGATATCCTAAGTTGGGCCACTAATATACATTGCGTCAAGTGTGGATCAGTGGTTCGGCCTGCACGATATAGTCTCATCTCCCTACAACAAGCTGGGTGAATTATAGGGGAGAGGAGATAAACTATACCTCGACGTTCACCTCCTTGGTCACGGTGCACTTCTGATCTAGGTTTTCTTTTAACACTTGCTTATAGCAAGATTTTGTAAGTACCCTATGAGACAACAATGTTATGTTTCAAAATATCACTAATGAAACTAGATTGGTGGACAATAATGGATTCCTATCCCAATCAATCCTACCTAACTAAAATATTGTTTTATGACCTCCTGTGGAGGATTTTAGTTGGTTAAGAAAATTACAATGTTAATTTTAAGGGGTTTGAATGTTTCACTTATCTTGTGTAAGAGGGGTAGTTTACAATCCCTACCTTTTTTATTCACCAAGCTCACATGAAGTGCGAAGTGAAGAGAATACTAGGATTGGAAGAGTATGTATGCCTCTTATTGTGTGCTTGTGGTGCAAACACATGTGATGAAAGCAAAAAAATGATTTTATCGGAAAATTAACTAAAAGAGTATATCAAGTAATGCGTACTTTTAACTCTAAGAGATGCTCATGATGCTTTGAAAAAACAAATATTCTAACTGGTAGACAAGTGTGCAATGGAGGTATTTCACACTTCTCACCATTTTCCTTATTCAACAAGCTCACATGAAGTGTGAGGTGAAGAGCATACTTCGGGCGATAAGTGTCTTTAGGTCCTTTCTTGTGTGCAAAAAGTGTTTTCTACACTAGCAATACTACTAAAAAAATGGCATGTCAATTGATGCATAAACAAGAAATGGTCTTGAATACTAGTGACAACAATGGGGCCATTGAAAGCCTCAAAGTTGGTTACATAGGTAAGTTTCAAGAGAGATGTACTCTTTACTTCCTAATATTGGTCTAGGTGAACTAATTACTAAAAAAATAAGTAATTATGTGAATTAGCCTCAGTTTAAGTTCAATAGTGAGTAGTATTTGGACTGCCAAACTAAGCTATGCAAATAAAAAGCAAATATAGAACAATAGTGCGGCTAAACTAGACAATCACTAGTACAAAATGAGAGATAAGTGACCAAAAAAAGACCAAAATCCACATATAAATGACCACTTTTGAGTTGGTGACCACTGGTAGCAAATTAGTGGCCATATATCACGCGACCAAAAATGTGGTCATATTTAGCTTGGTCATTTATAGCTTATCTTGTGGTCATATATTTGGTCGTATATTTGGTCATTAATTTGGTAATATATTTGGTCATTAATTGTCACAATTAATGACCACATTTTTTATCACGTGATAAATGACCGCTAATTTGCTACTAGCGATCGCTAACTCAAAACTGGTCATTTATATGCATATTTTGGCCATTTTTTGGTCACTCATCTCTCATGTTGTATTGGTGGTCGTTTATATGCAAATTTTAGTCATTTTTTTAGTCATTTATCTATTTTTAGTGGTTTCAGAATATAAATAGGGCACGGTGGAATCGAACCACCAACCTCCTGCCTATAAGGCAGGTGCTCTACCATTGAGCTAGCACCCTTAAATAGATTTTCTTATGGATTGATATGAGAATAAAATTTTCAACAGTTAACACCATCTTGTCAAATTATGGAAAATGGTCACATACCTAGGTAAGAAACAAATATTACCCAATAGTCACAAAAAAAGTAATGTTAATGATAACTTTTTTCGCCGAAATCTCTCAAAAATCAAGACTGTAGTTGTATTGTCAAATTTTTCTCCAAGTGGTACCAAATCAAGAATCACAATTGTCTTTTCGTGTCAAATTTTTCTCCAAGTGGTACCAAATCAATAATCACAATTGTCTTTTCATGATCTTGGGCATCTGCATTTGCTCATATTTATTAAGAAAGTATAAGCACCCCATCCTGTAATACTGTAGAGGTAAAAATTGAAGCGAGAAACTGCACAAAATACATCAAAACTTTCACATAATTCACACAAACTGAAACTTTCTCTTACATTGTTCATGTTGGTACAAAAAACTACCTTATCAAAAATTTTAGCTTATGGCAGCAAAATATTCAAAAGTGTTTGGTACGGAAAATTTCGGCAATGAAATCCCTTTTAGTTTGTAGTGGATTTATGCACTGCATGCCATTTTTGTATTCCATCAATTTCTTCTCACGCCATGACCAATTTTGGAACCTCCTGTAATGGAACCTTCCTAAATAAGATAATACTTCCTATAATGGAACCTTCCTAATGTCAAGACCTAATACCCTTTCTAATAGTTTATGTCAAGTTGCATTTTTAAAAGACTTAGGTCTCGGAGCTTGTTAGAAAGGAGGCTAGTAGCAGGCATAGAGTTATTTAAGATCATTTTATGCTCAGACTGCTCCAATGTGCTTTTATGAATCTCCAACATGGTCACTTATTTTGTATTTTTTTTTTAAGGTGTTGATTACATATATCCTTGCATCACCATTAACCTCACAACAAGAGGCTTTTATTTAGTTATTACAGATGTCACTGCTCAATTGTGTCTTCGGATTCTCCGATTGCTTTCAGGTCTTGCATCAAAACCTATTGATTCAGACAAGCAGGAAAAAGGATGGTATATGGTTATTACCTCTAGAAGAAAGGTTTTGGCGTCAAACAAAACAGAAATACTATTGAGGAAATAAAAAGGTTAGCAATTACACACTTGTTTGTCACCTAGACTTTTATGCTCTTACATGTGAACAAACTAGACTTCATCCAAAAGACCAGAAACAATAACAAGCCTTATTGGAAGATGTTTGGGTTCTTCTAACACTGGAGCAAGAAGGCTAAGAGAGGCATGTGAGCTTTGTTTAAGAAATGCTTCTATTCGTTGACTGTTGTTTTTAACATTGGCTTTTCACAAGTGCAAGAAGAATCAAATACAAAGCACAATTTCAAAATTATGCTTCAAATGTTTCCTTGATGTAGTCACTAACAAGAAAAACATATCTACCCTCAAAATTTCATGAAACCTTCAACTTCCTAAGCTTCCTTCAATCAACGGTACATATGTAAAAGGTCCCTATATGTGTTGAGAAGTTACTGGGTCTAATTCGAAATTATTAACAAAAAAACCTGAATACCAAGTGACTTATAGTGGATACTATATGTTGATACCAAGTAATGGATATAAGAAGTAACATCAAGATTATTTTGAGGATTTTGCACCCACTATGGAGCTCAAGCAGCTCAATCCCAAAATTATTCAGAAGACATTGGGACTTTGCACACCAACTGTTTGAAAAATCTATTTACATCATAGGTGGACTTTTGCAAAAAATAAGATTTTAGTTCCTTCAACCTAATATAGATCATTTCCATATCTTCCTTCATTTTTTTGAATTCTTTTGTTTTTTTTACTAATATTTTAGTTTTTAGCACAAAATGAGCACAATTGCCCCTAATGCTTTTCTTCCTTCTCTGTGCACAATGGGTTTTGAATATATTTTTATGTGGATCTTGTTTATATCCTTCCTACAAATCTCGTGAAACCTACTCTACATAAGTACTTTGTGATTGGAATTGTGCAATGTAATTCTTTAATTTTTTTATCTTCAGTCAAATTTTGGTCATTGCTCATTACTTTAATTTCTTCTTTAAGGTTACAGAGGTAGCACCTAAAAAATCATTCATATTCATAACATGTTCTCTTTTCGAATAATAGTATTTTGTCATAATCTAGGCATCCAAATAAAACAATTGACTCTAGGTTTATTTACTTTTTCCAAATATGCTATCAAAATTAAAAAGATATAGATCAAATTATGTAATCAAAACAATACTATTAAAGAAATTATTTATTGTTTGTTTGTATATGTTAATTACATAGTGTGCACATTTTGTATCCTATCACCCACTTGTGTATCATTGATATTGTCACATGATCAGGACTTGTATCCATGTGTTCATTTTATCCTAGAAAACCTCTACAATAACAACCTTGTAAATTTCTAATTGAGAAGTATCACAAAAGGGTTGAAATGACTCATTGGATTTCTGGGTTATACATAGAGGAAAGGTAAAAGATAATGCCATTCTTGCACATTCATTGTATTTCTCAAACCCAAGGTTCATAACAATTTCCCTAGGGAAACATTTAATATGCAACCCTTGTCTTAGTTATTGGTAAATTGGAAATTGTCTATCTAAAAAGGGTTTCCTGTTAAGAGTGATCAAATATATAAATTCCTTATACCCAAGGTTCACAACAATTTCCCCAAGGAAACATTTAATATGCAACCCTTGTCTTAATTATTGGTAAATTGGAAATTGTCTATCTAAAAGGGGTTGTCAGTTAAGAGTGATCAAATATATAACATCCTTATACCCGGGCCACCATTTGTAGCACACAAAGAGGTTTAGTCCTTTCCTTGATAATGTATGATTTGGTTTACCACTAACCAACGACTCGGTCAAGGTTCAAATTTGGATAATAAAACATATATCTAGCAGTAGTAGTATTTTTGTATTGACAAAACTAGCATAAAAATTTGTTGCTAACAAACATCTCCTAAACTATGAAATGACGGTAATTGTTAGAAAAATAATGTTGGAGACTTGAACATTAGTAGTAGAAAAAGGTGTCAATACAAAATATGCAGAACACAATCATTCACCACTGTAAACATCCTTGACAGTATAAACACAGTGAAACTACATGTGATGGAGGAAAATATAACATAATTGAGCCTTGTGTTTTGTTGGTATAGGACTTTCAATGCAATCAAACTAACATAACTGATAATGAAATGGTAAACGAAATTATTCAGTGTCTGAAGTGAACCATACCTGAGTCAGAAATTTGATCAATGTACCATAGTTTAATTGGGGCAAACCTACAGTTACAAGTAACAATAACTTAAGTAGATGAGTAACCACATATAGCTGTGATAATAAAATCAATAAGTTAACTTAACATGTATGTTATGCCTCTTTCTAATTTTCTATATCATGAGCAAATTTTCTGTTCACTTGGACAGTCGATGTTGTGGAGGATGTTCCTACCTTGCCGAACAAAAATATGATCAAATTGGACTCCAAACTATCAATAAGTTGTTTATAATAGGATATCACCTGGTATATTTATCTCATCTGCTCAATCCCTTTGCCTCTCATTTTCGTGATAGAAACACCTATTACAGCTATTGAAGTAATTTTTAGCTCCTCCAATCAAGCCAAAGATATCTCAATTTTCTAAAGACATATCTATTATTAATTTATTATTACATGTGGCATGGCTGAATCTAGGGAATAGAGAAAATATATTTTCTATCAACCCATCTGGGAGAATGTTGGACTAGAAGACAAGCTTTGGTGTAAATACTAAATCTTCAGACTAGATTTAATTAAAAAACACTGAAAATTGCCACAATATCTATTCATGCAAATGAATGCTTACAAAAATTCCACACACCCTGCACAAAAATATTGTGTATAGGATGAAATGGTTGGGCGTGTATTTTGCGATTGCCCATCTAACAAGACATTTTGGGTATGCTTTCGTGATGAATTTAATATTTTTGACAGCCCCACTTTCATGGAAAGGTTCACTCCCATGAGATACTTAGATAATTAGAGAGAATTGCAAATACTTTTGGCACACACTTCAACTCTCTACTATGGGATTTCTATGGAAATACCAGTGTCTGGTTAATTTTCATGAGTAGCCATCCTCTTTTAGCCTGGGGAACTCAAGATTTTTTAACAAGGATTGGCTTTGGTTATTAAATTCAACTTCAGTTTTTTCTGTAAAGATTTGGAGTCCCTTCCTATTGGACATAGGATCGTATGCTGCAATTTTTTACAATTTAAGATCAGGATTTTCCTTCTAATCGTATTGTTAGATCGATGTAACTCTCTTTGTTCCATGATGTGCCTCTTCTTCCATGACATAATATATGAAGCAACTTTCAAAAATAAAATGGAATGTCTTCTCGACACCTATTGATGTGCTGAATGATATCACATAGATTAGTATAGAGAAAATACAAATAAAAGTGTTGCAGGTTTGGAACCGGTACAGATTAAAGAAATCTCCTAGAATTAGAAGACAAAAGCCATTGTGATAACATAAGACATAGTCATAGAAATATATATTTCAGTCTTGTCTCCTTGTTAAAGGAAGTAACAAAAAGGAATCCATAAGAAATCTAGACAAATCCGTTAAAAAGAGGAATACAAGGATAAAGTGGATCTGTATCCCAAGCTTCTTATAAAACAACATCCTTCATCCTTACTGTGGCCCTTTGCTTTGAAACTAGTTTACGAGAAACAAATACACTCACTCTTGTTGTCAACAATAACCATAGTATAATCCCAACCTACATATATTTATGAGAAAAATAATATTATTTGTACCTTTTATTCATCATTTGACAATAACTAAACCCTCGTGAATAGTCTACAAGGAACAATATTGACATGTACATGAAGATTCATACCATCACAAGGCCATCTATACTGCCTCCGAACCTCAATGATAATGCATTCCCTGCAAATAATTTGGAATTAAACAATGGACGTTAATGTACACTCGTAACCAAAGGCCAATGGGACTCGAGAGTATTATCAGTACAAATAGTAAAATAAGGAGTTCCTAATGCATCTGCTAAAAAAGGTAAGAAAACTAGGCTAACAATAATGCAGGAAGACAAAAAAGGGAAAAGTAGAATGGCAATTATAACATTCATATTGAGAAAAAAGGAACCCAATAAATGCACTTAAAAGTGTGAGATGCCAAATGCCACAGCAAAAAACAAATGGCCCACAATGGAACTAGACTGACTGACCTTTGAAGGGACATGGCAGAGATCAAAGAACAATCAAGATGCTACAGTTGATTGTGGATATACTCTTGGATGAAGAAGATGGCAGGTCTCTGGAGGAGACTATAGTCATTAGTGACTCTAAGAAACCCTTAGAGGCCCTCCTACCATCTTCACTTATGGATTTCCTGTTAATGAACTTTATTCTTACTAGGACTTAGGCATTATGGTCTAAGACAAGTTAATATGCCTCCAGGAAGGCATCATTTACACTATTTTCTCAGTCCTTATGTCAGCAATGTTATCTCAGTCCTTATGTCAGCAATGTTCAACTTAGTGCAATTACTTTGATGATCCATTGGTGACTTAACTGACCACACTACTAATGAGACAATCGATGAAGTTTCCCAGTGGGTCCACTGACTAGGAAACCAGTTGTCCACCCAAGACAGTACATGTCCATCTACGTGGAAACATTTATGATGATATCATGATAGTAATAGTTATTCTTATTATTAATTGTGGTATCTAGTTATACAACTTGTGTTTACAAATGTGAACTAAATAGGTAGATATATAGAAATATAGTTAGTTAGATAGAGAGGAGATGAGCTAAGAAGTAGTGTAGTCCAGTGTTGTGATAGTTTGTACAGTGGCTGTCCAGTGTTGTATTTGGCCTTGTTGTAATACAAAATATGATTAGTCCCCTATTCTGCATGTTGCTAATTGCTATGATGGATTTATGTGATTCTTTGTTTTCTTCTTATCATTATGATAGCACATAATTATTTGTAAACACGTGCAATTCAGGAATCTACCACTGCATCAAATGTAGATTCCATGCAAAAGAAAACCTTTTCCCCTCTACCTACAGACATGTTTTGTTGTTGTCCTCACCCATTCTTAGTGAGTTCTTTTTTGGGTTTGCCTGTTATTTCCAATTGTGGAAATTGATAAGCAACACAATTCTTCCCTCAAATTTTAGCCCTAAAAATACATGCATGAGGGAATAGAGAAATGTTTTAATGCTCTCCCATTTAATTCTTCCTTTTGTTAGGGTCGCACATGATCATTGGGCCTTGTTTACCTTGTATTGATCTCTTTGTGATGCTTACATCATCATCTACTAATACCTTGTGAGATTGCTCAGGCTCCAGGGAGAATCATGGAGAAGGATAAAGTGAGAAATGCTTGGTGGTAATAATACTAAGAGCAATATGAACAATGGAAAGTATTGAATATGTTGTAAGAGGATGTTAAAGAATATTTGTAGAAATTTTCTAGTGGGTTTAGGAGACTATGTTCATAAAGAATTTTTATTTTTTTTTGGAATAGGGTTTCCAACTTCCCTGTATGATAGGAAATTCTTCAAGCATTACCTTCAATCACAATATTTCTCGGAGTGATTTCTAGATGTTTACTCCTGACCCCTAACTAACTCAATTTGTTTAACTTGTTTACTGCAAGAATCATAAGTTGCTTACACTAGATGAAGCAAACTAGTTGTGGAATGTGTTGGTTTTTAACTGGATGTGTCACGTTCCCTTCTTGACCCTATTGCATTCGAATGTAAATAATGCAAATGATGTAATATTGTTATGAAATAATGGTGAGGAGCTCAAGGCCAAGGTCCTGCCATCGATTTATTGATGCATATGGTTTGCGTGCTAGCCAGGCACATTGGAACTTCAATATCATGTAATATGCATTTTAATAAAAATACCCACAACTAGCTATGCAATGCAACAAAGAGATGGGGGCATGATTTTACAAGGAATTGGGAGGGAAAACATTCAAACCCTTGAGCCAACCAAGTCAAGCCAAGTGTCAATGAGAGAACTCATCAAACCCTCAATTACCCATGTTGACTTTTGTACCCAACCATTGATTTCTCCCAAGAGTTGGTTGAGTTAGTTAATGCCTTGGGAATGGAGAGATATGGTTGTCCAAATTCGGGTATGGGCAAACCATCCTACATGGGAATTCACATTTTTGCTTCTTGTACAAGAAAAGAGCCATGAATTTCTCCCCCAAGCCATTGTCCATAATCATTCCTTCTCCCTCACGAGTTTAGAGCTACCTGGGCGTTTTCCAGGCTTGTTTGCTGTGTTTTTCCTTCATTCTCCCAGTAGAGAAGGGCGTTTTTGTGTTGTATACCAGTGGGGAAGAAGGGGAATGGAATGGGGGTTCCATAGAGACCGTTGTTGTTGTTAAATGCTGAGAGAGTTGGGGAGAAAACATTTTTCCTCCCTGTGGATGCATTTTCCTTCCCACAACTCGTTTTGGGTGAGCCATGATTTGGGGAAAATCTATGGCCATCTTGTTTGTGAATTCCATTGTTGGAAATGTGTATCTATGCCCAATGTTTGTGCTTGCTGTGTGAGAAATGAATATGTTGGGGTATGGGTATGGGTATTCATTGCTTTGGCTTGAGCTTGGGAGTAAGCATCCAAGGTTCAATTGTAGCCTGATAAACCCAGCTATGGACTGGCTTGGCTCAGATGGAATGATTAATTGGTTGTGAGAGAGTGAATGTCCCCTTTTCCTGGTAGGAATCATGCCCAACTCGTGGGTGGCCTTCGGGCGGACTCAGTATAAGCTGTCAAAGAGCCTATGATTGGGTGGAATGTTGCAGCGACATAGCTAGTTGCTTGGGACAATTGCACAATGAAGATAAGTGTTTTCTGTTTATGTATTTACTTCTGCACTATATTAATTCAATGACTGTTGATATGCTGTATGCATGAGTAATGTGTGTGGATGTTTTAATTCCACTGTGCATAATTGATTTGTTTTACATCTGCACACTCATATTTTAATTATATGAATCTAACGAATGGGCTGAGATCATGTGAAAGCCCTGAATTTGACATCATGTTCCCTACCTTGCATTGGATAAATGGGTGGGTACGTGACAGATGGTATCAGAGCTGCTGGTTGCAGCATTGGGCCTTTATGGGCTACCTATCATAGTTGCAGAGGTAAGTATGCTTCCTGCTCAGCACTGATAGTTAAGAAAAATTTCAAAATTTTCAAATTTTCAAAATTTTTCTAAGTGTCTATGAATCTCTTCCGAAATTGCGGAGAATTTCCGAATTTGGGGAAGGAATTCCCGAATCTCTTTCGAAATTGCGGAAGGAATTTCTGAATTTGCAGAAGGAATTCCCGAATCTCTTCCAAAATTGCGGAAGGAATTTCTGAATTTGCGGAAGGAATTCCCGAATCTCTTCCGAAATTGCGGAAGGAATTTCCGAATTTGCGGAAGGAATTCCCGAATCTCTTCCGAAATTGCGGAAGGAATTTCCGAATTTGCGGAAGGAATTCCCGAATCTCTTCCGAAATTGCGGAAGGAATTTCCGAATTTGCGGAAGGAATTTTTGAATCTCTTCCGAAATTGCGGAAGGAATTTCCAAATTTGCGGAAGGAATTCCCGAATCTCTTCCGAAATTGCAGGAGGAATTTCCGAATTTGCGGAAGGAATTCCCGAATCTCTTCCGAAATTGCGGGAGGAATTTCCGAATTTGCGGAAGGAATTATCGAATCTCTTCCGAAATTGCGGGAGGAATTTCTGAATTTGCGGAAGGAATTCCCGAATCTCTTCCGAAATTGCGAGAGGAATTTCCGAATTTGCGGAAGGAATTCCCGAATCTCTTCCAAAATTGCAGAAGGAATTTCCGAATTTGCGGAAGGAATTCCCAAATCTCTTCCGAAATTGCGGAACGAATTTCCAAATTTGCGGAAGGAATTTCCGAATCTCTTCCAAAATTGAGGAAGAACTCCACAAGTTGCTCCGAAACAAGGAATTTCAGCCATTTTCAGGGAGATTTTCAAGTGTCGAAAATGGAAAAATTGCCTTGGAACTTATGCGCCAGATTGACCCCCGTTGTCCCCCAGAGACAGTCGTTGAAAGTGTGAAATGCATTCTCTATGCTTGGGAATGAGAAGTAGGAATTGCATTAAGAGTAGTTGGTTGTAATATGCCTTGCAAAAGAGCAATGGGAGCAGCAAGGCAGTGTTGATAAAGGGAGAATTCCTTAACTCCTCCATTGCTATTATATTTATATTTCCTAAGTTGTCTATATTGAAAATTATGGCATAGGGATGCTGGAAATGCAAAAGGATAGATAGATGAAGGGAGTATGTACTAGATGGCATATTGCACAGTACATGTGAAAATGTTTTTTTTTTTTTTGCGTGTATATGATATTGCATATTAGTAAAATAGTGAGGTTTTACATATGCAATGAGCCACTTAGGATAATTATTGTGGTTGCTAATAATTAGTCATGTTCAGATTGGTTGTAGGACCAAAGACAACCGAAGCATGGCTAAGGATGTGGATGATGATTTTTGCATACAACCTTATGAAGAGAGGATGGTGCAACAAATCCGTGATCATGATGTTGGAAAAAGGACGGAGTAGCCTTGGTAAGAGGCCAACTGATCAGGTAACATCAAGCGATGTTAATGACAGCCATGCAGGTAATGGTTATTTATGCTTAGTTGCATGAATGTTGAAGGAGGATTTGGTAAGATCCCTTCAACTACAGTTAAACTATGATGATTTGGTTTGCATGTGGTATTGAGTGCCTAAATGTGAATGTTAACCTACCAAGTATGGTCAGGTGTGGGTAAATCAAGGCAAGGAGCCTTACACCCTATAGTTCTAGAAACCTCAATGCATTCATATGAATTCATATCATGCCATTTGTGAATATTGGTTGTGAGTTTAACAACCAAAGCAACTGAGGACTTATGGACCTGTCATGGTAGTGCATGTTGTATGTAGTAATCATGGTTAGGCCATAGTATGTTTGAATGCATAGTATTCATGAAATCATGCAAGATGGCATTGAAGAGATGTGCATTGAAATATTTGGTAAATATTGTAAATATGCATGCATGTGTAGGTGCACATGTTGAAATGCATTATGTGAATGCATGGGTGTGACATATATATGTTTCAATGCAGTTAGATAATAGATAAAATGGTGGACTATTGCTAACCCTGAGACCATTCCATAAGCTGCTATGAATGCAGGAGAAGGACTGCATGAAGAAGGTAGACATGTGATGGGCTACCAGAGCACTCTATTGGAAGGACAGAGCTGCATGGAATATGAATTAATGAGTATTTACAGTTATTTAATTTGCATGGATAGTGTGACTATGTCTTGCAATTTTATTGTGATAATGATGCATATATAGAAATGTATATATTTCATTGCATTTCAACTGAAGGTGTTTGAATTATTGAGTATTATAATTATGAGATCACTTCAGTGACTGTTATGGCAATGAATGATTATGTGCATAGATACTCACAACGTGTTTGGCTGATTGAAGTTTTAGTTTTCAGATAGAAAAGTCTTGTGTATGGCAATGAGGATAAGTCCATAGTAAAGATCGAGATCTACCATGTGCAGAAGCCAAAGGTTATGAGAAGGTTCTCATGGTTGTAAAATTATGCATGAAACAAATCAGAAAATTGTCTGGTTTAAGTTTATGAGAATAGTCTCATAGCTGCAAATCTAATTTCTGTAGGAAAACAGATTTACAAATTTCAGATTTGAGAATTTGCTTATAATTGCTAATGACTATTTGGCTTATATAGAATTGTGTCAGGAGGACATGTTATAGGTGGATGTTCATGTATGGTAGCAAGGGTGAAACCATAATGGGCAGAGTGATACCACTTACAAGAGCCAAACAATATGAGGAGAGCCTCATTGCTAAGCAAATCAATTTCTGTAGGAGACAGAATTGTAAATTCATATTGAATTTAATTATTAATGCTATTGATTGATTATGGAACAATCATATTTGAAGCTTACTGCTAAATGTTTCTAACTGTTTGGCTATTTGATAAAGTGTGCCAGGATGACACATTGCAGGAAGACCATGTATGATGGCCTGCAGAAGCCAAACTAGATGGGAAGGATCCCATTCTTTGGAAATGGGTTTCGGGTGAAATGCCATTGTAAATGTTGATAATGTATCAGCCGAACTGCATGTTGGTAAAGCATGTGAGTGAGACAGTAAATTATGCCAAGAAGGCATGTGTGGGTTATGGCATGTGAAAATATTGGGGTGGCAAACCGAAGGACTGTTGACTCAGAGAAGGGAGCCCCCATTCTTCGCAAATGAAGAAAATATACATTTGTGAAACGGACGAGTATTCGGTAACCCTAACTGAGGATATACATGTCTGGTTATTAGATTTAATATGCAAAACATGTTTTATTATTTCATTATTGTTCCAGACTGCTTGAGTGTGACTAAGGCCTGCATGGCTCACATCGGAAAGGGATGCATACCTTTCGGGTGATGGGTTATGTTAGGGTTTCAATATTGACTACACCCTAAGGGAATGGACGCATTTCTGGTGTTTCAATACTTGATAGTGAATGATATGAAATATGGTTACAATTTTAGAGCAGCAATACTGATGAGTTTGTTTATCCTTCTTGTGCTATCAGCTTACACAAATGCAATTTGGTGTTGCATGTAAAAGGAAAAGTGAAGAAAAGGTGCTCAAGAGGACTGTATGGGCAGTGGTAACCTTTCTACGCTCACACTAAAGGACACTAGAAGAGATGGATAGGCCCAAGGAGCTGTGTTGCAGAAAAGGGGTATCATCCTTGTGTAGTGTGAGTGGGTATTGTGGGGCCATGCTAGCCTATAGTCAAGTGAGCCACCTATGGAGTTCCCGGAGGGAACCACTGGTTGCATAAGAAAAGGAGCCACGTAATCATATTATGTCATTCATATTGCCTGATAAACCCAGTCGATGTACTAGCTTAGCAATGGTTGTTGTATGCCTGATAAACCCAGTCGGTGTACTGGGTTGGCATTGGTTATTTGGGTGTTGTGGCGAAGGGTTGTTGGATGCCTGATAAACCCAGTCGGTGTACTGGCTTGGCATGGGTTATTTGCATGTTGTGGAGGTATTGGTGAAGGGTGTTATTTCCTGACAAACCCAGTCGGAGAACTGGCTGGGAAATGGTTATTGAAATGCTTGATAAACCCAGTCGGCATACTAGCTTAGCATACTGATTTTTGAAATGCTTGATAAACCTAGTCGGCGTACTGGCTTAGCATACTGATTTTTGGGATGCCTGATAAACCCAGTCGGCGCACTGGCTTGGCATTGCCTATTCGGATGATGTTATGGAGCAGCAGGTGTGCTGGCCAAGCATCCACCCCACAGGTGATCCAAGGCTTGTAAAGC
Organism: Larix kaempferi; assembly: GCA_027924585.1. Taxonomy (NCBI): domain Eukaryota; kingdom Viridiplantae; phylum Streptophyta; class Pinopsida; order Pinales; family Pinaceae; genus Larix; species Larix kaempferi. The sequence goes on along the minus strand of BSBM01000318.1, from coordinate 4,412,060 downwards.
AGAGAAGGAAACCTGTGGAGTAGCGAGGAAATGCACAATACAGATAAGTATTAATTTCACTTTATTTCTTGTTTGGAATAATGAATATTTTAGGTATAAGTCTTCTAACAGCTAAGCTGATACACTATTGTTTCCTTGTTGGAAATCGTGGCCATTGCAGGAAGCAAGGACCCTGAAAGAACTATAAATGCTTGGTAAAACCAGAGAGTAACTAGTTGGGTGCTATAATATTCTTGGTAAAGCCAGAGAGTAACTGGTTGGGCGCTATAAAATTCTTGGTAAAGCCAGAGAGTAACTGGTTGGGTGCTATAAAATTCTTGGTAAATTCAAAGAATAATTGGTGGGAACATTAACCACTTGATGTGATGGAGCAGCCGGCGTGCTAGCCAAACATTCCTTAATTGATTGATAAAACCAGTTGGCATACTGGCATGGCATAGCTATTTGAATGGTTGTGGAGTAGCCTGCGTACTGACCCAACATTCATTGTTGTATCCACGAGAAATCCAATGCTTGGAAAGCAAAGAGGGATCCTGTGGAGTAAAGTGAAGACATCCAATACAGATAAGTATTTGGTTATCTTGCAACTCTTGCTTATGAATATACATGTGTATATGATTTAATTATGATTTCTTAAACTCTTGTTTAGAGATAAACCTTATAAAAATACACTAAGCATGTGAATTGATTCAATGTTTAAGTGTAGGTACTGCTGGAAGCAAGGACTATGAAAGCATCTGAAGGATGCATATGGACATGTGACCATCCTAAAGAGAGCTCAGTATGAGTGGTAATGAAAGATGGTGCTAGTGGAACTGTGTGGGTCCTAGCAGCCAAAGGTTCTGTAAGCAACAATGGGGAAGGGTTCCCTAGTTGAAAGGCATTAGATGGACCTTAGACACTAAAGTGTCATAGCCAAGAAATGGCACACCGAGCATTCACATTGAAGTGAAAGAGGCTAAGGAGCATAGAACCACAAGTGATGGTGTGGCTCCAAATTGGAACAAGACTAAGAGGGGGAAACTCTTACTCTTCTCTTTCCTTTTGACTGATGCATCTCAAAAACAAAAGACTATTGAGTGCATGTCATAAATGAAAACCAATTGTGTTTAATTGCTTGAAATGAATTGTGAATGTTGAATAGTTATTTTCTTGTGAAAGGATGAACATGAATGAGTTCATGTGTATGTGGGAAAGCATGAAATGTGTGGAAGTCTCATGAGTAAAGCATGGACGTTCCAAGTCAATTAGGAAAATAATTGACTAATTTTATTATTGTGTTATGCTTGTCCTAACAGGAATTTCCATGAGGAGTCTCATAGGAGAGACAGGGAAAGCCATTGTTGCAGTTGTTACTAGCCAAATGATTGCTAGTGAGAAAAGCAAGAGCCAGTTGTGCACATTGATCATGGCAGCAAGCCAAAATCTATTTGTTTTGGATGGAAGTCTTCCTCAGATAGTTGTCGGGACAACAAGAAAGATGGCATCCATGAAATTCCAGACTTGTAGATCAGCTGGAAGGTGAATAAAGGGAAGGGATTTCTCTAGAGCAATGCCCACCTGCAGAGCTGGAAGACCAAAGCTAGCAGGAGCAGCTTGAGGAAGCCAAAGGACTTGATCCTGAAAGTTCAAAGTAAAGAGATGGAATGCAGGACATACCTACCACCATTGGTGAATTTTTGAGGCATGTGTAAAGTGGGTATACATACTGAAGTATTGGAACACCGAGGATGGTGTTATTCCAAGGGGAGGGGAATGTCACGTCCCCATATTGACCCTATTGCATTCGAATGTAAATAATGCAAATGATGTAATATTGTTATGAAATCATGGTGAGGAGCTCAAGGCCAAGGCCCCGCCATCGATTTATTGATGCATATGGTTTGCGTGCTAGCCAGGCACATTGGAACTTCAATATCATGTAATATGCATTTTAATAAAAATACCCACAAGTAGCTATGCAATGCAACAAAGAGATGGGGGCATGATTTTACAAGGAATTGGGAGGAAAAACATTCAAACCCTTGAGCCAACCAAGTCAAGCCAAGTGTCAATGAGAGAACTCATCAAACCCTCAACTACCCATGTTGACTTTTGTACCCAACCATTGATTTCTCCCAAGAGTTGGTTGAGGTAGTTAATGCCTTGGGAATGGAGAGGTATGGTTGTCCAAATTCGGGTATGGGCAAACCAACCTGTATGGAAATTCGCGTTTTTGCTTCTTGGGCAAGAAAAGAGCCATGAATTTCTCCCCCAAGCCATTATCCATAATCATTCCTTCTCCCTCACGAGTTTAGAGCTACCTGGGCATTTTCCAGGCATGTTTGTTGTGTTTTTCCTTCATTCTCCCAGTAGAGAAGGGCGTTTTTGTGTTGTATACCAGTGGGGAAGAAGGGGAATGGAACGGGGGTTCCATAAAGACCGTTGTTGTTGTTAAATGCTGAGAGAGTTGGGGAGAAAACGTTTTTCCTCCCTGTGGATGCATTTCCCTTCCCACAGCTCGTTTTGGGTGAGCCACGATTTGGGGAAAATCTATGGCCATCTTGTTTGTGAATTCCATTGTTGGAAATGTGTATCTATGCCCAATGTTTGTGCTTGCTGTGTGAGAAATGAATATGTTGGGGTATGGGTATGGGTATTCATTGCTTTGGCTTGAGCTTGGGAGTAAGCATCCAGGGTTCAATTGTAGCCTGATAAACCCAGCTATGGACTGGCTTGGCTCAGATGGAATGATTAATTGGTTGTGAGAGATTGAATGTCCCCTTTTCCTAGTAGGAATCATTCCCAGCTCGGGGGTGGCCTTCGGACAGACTCAGTATAAGTTGTCGAAGAGCCTATGGTTGGGTGGAACGTTGCAGCGACATAGCTAGTTGCTTGGGACAATTGCACAATGAAGATAAGTGTTTTCTGTCTATGTATTTACTTATGCACTATATTAATTCAATGACTGTTGATATGTTGTATGCATGAGTAATGTGTGTGGATGTTTTAATTCTGATGTGCATAATTGATTTGTTTTACATCTGCACACTCATATTTTAATTATATGAATCTAACGAATGGGCTGAGATCATGTGAAAGCCCTGAATTTGACATCATGTTCCCTGCCTTGCATTGGATAAATGGGTGGGTACATGACAGGATGATGACATATGATCCCTTCTTGTTTGCTTTTGGGGCCTTCCTCTTTTTTTGTTCATTATATTTCTTGGAGTGATTTCTAGGTTTAGTCATTCTCTTCTCCCGACTAAATCAATGTGTTTACTTTGTTTATTGAGAGCATCACAAGGTGCTTACGTTAGATGAAGCAAATTAGTTAAGAAATGTGTTGTTTTCTTACTTGAGGGTGATACATGACCCCGTCTTGTCGCTTTTAGGGACTTCCAAGAGTTTCATGTATTCTGCCTCTCTAGAATAATTTAATTGATTTAAGAGCAATAGGCAGCACATGCAAATTAATAGATTACAATACCAAGTTCTTGGTTCTAATTTATTATGTTCTGAAACATATTTGTCTCAAAAAGAATTTCCTTATTGTGCATATTTCACTTGGATGATATCCAAGGGAACTGAGAATTTGGTCACTAGAAATGCCACTATTCTATTTATATCTGTGCATTTCCTTTTTGTGCATTGGTGGTGGCAAACTACACCCTTTTGTTCTTATTTAGCGGCCTTGTTTGAAATTTTCTGAACTTATATTACTTTAACCATGCATGACGTATGTATGTGGATATCCAATGTTTGGACTGATAAAGCAAGCTTTTGGGTGCATAGATGAGATTTCTATCATAACAAATACAAATCATCAATGGGCTTCTATGCTAATGATAGACAATTTATCCTTGCCTCTGTCCTATTTTGTTTCTCTCTGAATGATTCTATCAATGCATTGAATCTTGATGGTAAGTGGTCCTTTTTTGGATCCATTGAATAATAATTTTGTACATTTGCGGACATGGATAGTGATTTATATACTTTGACTTGTGGAATTAGACTCATCATCATTAGATACACATTTTGGTCAGTTTATGCAAAGATCCAAGTTTAAGTACTTATATGCTCGTAAGTAATCAACATGTCTTCTTCTTGTTTCTATTCGAGTAGGCTACTTTGGCATTGGACATAGAAATTGGCAATTGTCCCCTCCCTAGACAATCTGGAGTTCATTACATACCCCTAAGCATAATAAGTAGGCCAGTTGTTAATGATCTGTGAAGCAAAACAAGCCTGTTTCTAAATCTGTATGAGTTGGTCGTTGAATGCCTGAAACTTTTAATATTCATCACCCAAAATGGCTTGGCTCTTGTCCGTCTGTTACTGTTGATTTTCAGTGGCTAGATGTTTACCTTGTTTCACTAATTGCTCAACCAGTGTCTTAAGTCCATTGACAGGGTCTGTGGGTTCTCTGTATACTTAAATTCCAGGTACTGAAGAGGCCTGGTCTCTGCTCTGCAATATTCCCTGGCATATTTTACTTTTCCAGCTTTAGCCCAGGCCATGTATGAAGTATGAACACACTGTTGTGTGTTGGGGTAAAGGAGTAAGGCTTCTGTTGCATATGATCCTCAACAGGTGAATCGTATATCTGGTAACAACCATTCTAACCCTGGCTGCTTAAGGTACAGGTGTGCCAACTTGCATTATATATTAGAATATCCAAGGCCATATATTCTATAGCGGTAAGAACACCATTTTATTCTATTGGGTGAAGCAATAATGTACAGGTAGGCAGCAAGAAAGCCATGATGTCAAGTTCATCGTCTCCAGTTCGCAATCAATATCTGAGACTATGTCTGACTGGCATATAAACCCAATAAATTAAATGAAGTAAAGTATAGATGGCGATGTCGATAACTAAGCCTACCTACCTACTCTTTATAGTTAATCGTTATATGCTTCCCCTGATTCTTGGATTCGCCCCTTTTAGATGATTCTTGGATTCGCCCCTTTTAGAGTTACTTTCTAGTTAATATAAGAGTTTATAGCTAATGATTAGAGTAAATCGATTTACTCTGTAAATTGGTTTATAGCCAAAACCTTTCCAGAACTTGACCAAAACCCAAGAAATGGATTTTGTCCAACGAGCTTCATTTTGTTAACTAACTGAGAAAAAAAATCAAACTTCAATGTCGGGGATGCTGAATGTTGCGATAATTTTTTGTTCTCATGAACAAAGTCTGGACAGTGGCTGCTCCAGACTACAACACAAATACTCTTTGTCTTCCACATCATGCAGTTGGATATGACCATGGGCTTGTCTAGCGATGTGTGCGGAGGTGTTCTGAATGACTGTCCAGTGTGAAATTTATGATAGACAATCCGCAAAATTATGTGCAAAACTATAATAAATACCAAATATGAAGCTGAATGGATCTTTTCTCTCCTATATTTTTTCTCTCTTGATCTGATGTTAGCTCAAGCAGTAGTGTCACCGCTAGGGTTTCAAGCACCTAAAGTTGGGCATGTTTGTTGCAACGATTCTTTAAAAAAGAGAAGTGTATCCCAGAGAAAGGCACTTGAATTACTAAGCGACCATGGTTTTACCATATGCAGATCTTGAAGGAAAAATACTTAGGGTAAAAGATAAGTTCGTGCTGGGGTTTTTAGGTTTTTGGAAGGATAAATCTGTGAGGATATTTTTACGGTTTAGAATGATTAATCTGTTATGGATATTTTAGGGTTTGGATGGATAAAAATACAAATACTGACCTATATTGTTGATTAATGAATTCATGAGCTCCGACGGTCCTCGGCAATGCTTTTAAGCTCCTCAATTTTTCTTGCGATATCCTTCCTTGTGAATTCCCTTCCAAACATAAACCTGTACCTGCAAAATTTAAGACAGTTGACATTAACTGGTGGGTTTGACAATATATGCAAACCCTATAGAAATATCCAAAGAAACGAATGTGAATATCCAAAATAAGAAATAGAATGAAAAGAATTATATGATACCAGAAGGAAACTGTTGTATAATGCCTCTCAAACACAAAGAAAACCCTTTCCTCTCACACGCCCAACCAAATGCACGCTTCCAAAATAAGTTTTCATTAGATAACTCGGCCATATTACTCGGCCTTCAATGTGGGTTTTGATTTGCTTTGTGTTTATGTCTTTTTACTATTTTATTTCTAATATTATAAATTGTGGTTTTTATATTTCATTTTATTTTATTTATAATATTAAAAATTGTTTTTTTACTAATATATTTTATTTTACAATGTTATTGTAATATATGGTATGCATATATTAAAGTTTTATTTTTGCACAATATATTTTATATATATGTAATATTTTGTTTTTATTTTATTTTTTATTTACAATATATATTATAAATATATTTTATATTAGCATATGTGGTTTGGATTTTTATATATTAATGTTTTATTTTTTAATATATACATATTTTTAGCTCTTTCGTTTGCAATCCTTTTTTTATCCCCTACATAGATTAGATAATACAAGGACCATGGCCAAAAAGGGGCTTAATTGAAGTTAAATAGAAATAATTTTTAGATAAAAAACTAGACATGATAGTAAGATGTACTCTCAATTTGAAGTGGATTCTCATTATAATTAGAGCAAATAAAGATAAATAACGTGTACCGTTTTACCTCACCTCATTACAGATGGAAATATAGACACGCAGATGTTGGATCATCAAATAACCAAGTGCAATGCCTTCTCTCCATGATAAGCAAGTATACCAATCAAAACATCATCAAGATATGTTGAGATATTGTAACTTCAAAGAATATTATAATTGTACTTTATTATTCCGGAGATGTTTCATTCCTCCGTAAAGATCTTATTGTATATCCGGAGATGTTTATTCCTCCGTCAGAATGTTGTAACTCAGGTTATTAGACTTCCCTAGTGGAGGTCGGCCCTTTATGTGTTATGTGGGTCAAAGGGTTATTAGACCACCCTAGAGGGGTCGGCCCAGTTAGTTGTAGTGGGGTATTTAACCCATTGGTTAAATACGAGCCTACATGTACCTGTGTAAAATACATGTCAGTGTAGTGTATAAATAGAGGAGGTGTGTTCCTCATTTGACATCACTCACTCACTTGAGGATAGCGCATTTGTGGAGAAGAGGTCTGCTATTGTGGAGGAGGAGATCATGTCTCAGGGTTTCATCTTTGTATATTGCTGGTCATCTATATTGAGGAAGCTTTGCTGGGTTTTCTACCCCATGAGGGTTTCCCAGGATAAATCTCTGTCTCTTGTGTTTATGCTGTGCTTGTTGTTTCTTCAGTGATCCTGTATATGCTATTATTGTGAAATGGAATGTAATGCTGCTATTTTCTGTTTTAGCATATTAAATCTTAACATGGTATCAGAGCTAACCTGAAGGAAGACAAGGTATGGCACTTACGACACTTGCTTTACTTACGACAATTTGAAGGTTAGGGTTTTACATAGCAAAAACCAGTCATCGTGGAACTTTCGCTATAACTCCATTTTGGCGAAGTTTCAGGGTCTGAAAAGTTTACAGGTCGAATATAACATCCTCAGGTACCTTGTGTCCAAAGGGAATCCTCAGATTCGTTTTACTTTGTGAGTTATGATCAGTACAAGTTAGGGTTTCTGCCTCTTCCAGATCTCAATCAAAATCAGGTGACCTTGGAAAAAAGGTCATAAATTGGGCTAGGAAGCTCCAAATGAAATTTCGTAAAAAGTGACAGGTAGTACACAGAATGTACTATCTCAGGGAACTTTTTCAGAGGCCGAAGGTGAACCAGTAACACGTGGAATTCCGTACAAGTTCACTCTCCTGTTTTATCCCATAAACAGGTCACGTTGCGACACTTGGCATAACTCTCTCTCAGAGAGTCCAATTGAGGTCATACCTGTCAGGATGGAAAGATAACAGGTCTAGCTATCGCAGGAAAAAAATTTAGAGGCCGAAGTTCAAACAGTGACACGTGGCATGCCGTACAAGTTCGCTCTCCTGTTTTATCACATAAACAGGTCACGTTGCAACACTTGGCATAACTCTCTCTCAGAGAGTCCAATTGAGGTCAGACCTGTCAGGATGGAAAGATGACAGGTCAGGCTACTGCAGAAAAAGGGTTTCAGACCCTGTGGAGCAAAAATTTCAGAGTTATAGCAGAAACAATCAGGTGCATACTTCTGTCAAAACAGAATTATTTTTGGAGCACCTTTATTCATGGCTTCCAGAATTTAGGGTTTCGGAGAAAGTTAGAATTTTTGGAATCGGAGTCCACGGCTAAATGCTACTCAGGAAAATCAAAATTTAGAGACCAAGATCGAATTTTTTGGTTGGGTGGAAGACCGGGCTTGATCAAACCCCAGTTCGGGATTTTGATCGGAAAGATGAAAAATTAGGGCTTCAGCAAAAGTTGGAATTTTTGAAGTCTGTAACCACGGCTGGAAGCTCCTAAGAAAAATAAGAGTTTAGAGCCTTGGATCGAACCTTTTGTTTGGGCAGAAGGGTGGGCTTCATCAAACCCTAGTTCGGGATCCTGTCAAGAAGATCCAGAAGTTTCAAAGGCAATTTTGAGGGGTCAAATTTTGGAAATTCCAAAATTGAAGTATGCTAGTTTGATCAGCTCAGCAAGACATATTCTTTCATCCATTCAGAAGTGTGAAAGTCAAAGATTGAATTTTTAGGGTTTCTCTAGAAAACCCTAATTAAGCTCCAAATCAAGTTTCAAGGGGAGTTGAGGCTAAGGCCTTACATAAGAAGACTACAAGAAGTCTCGACAGGTACGACTTAAGGAGGCTCAGGTATGTCTTGAAATCTAATTCTTGATTAAGTTCATAATGTGTTTGTCTTCATGTTATTTATTAGTACAATCTTGATTAATGTTATTAATTGTCTTATCACCCTAGTAACAATATGAATGCATGTGAATGATCAAAGACATTCATTGATTAGGGCTATATGATTGTACTTATGCATTATGGTGTTGTGTGAGGTTGATGTTGTCTGCTAACAAGGCTCAGGTACATTACAAAAGATAAATCAAGTTCTATGACCATGACAACATGAAGACAAAGACTCACGAGGTATGTATGACTTTGTTATATTATGTTTAACCTACGAGACATGCAGGTTCTAGCTCAGGATCTCTAAATAATTGAAGAGATTGTTTAGGTATGTTGTACATAACTAAGCAGGTATACTAACCCAGGTATGTTTTCCTATGTCATGTTAGAATCTTACCGTGTGTAAGTATACTTGGTATGATTGGTTAGTAATCAAGGGTTTATGCATATTATGTTTCTTATCTTGGTTTAACTAACTAGATCAAACAAGAATATGCATGAGTAAAAGAAGAATTCCTTGAAACCCTGAATACTAATGATCATGATTGTACATATTCAAGATTATTTAGAATTAGAATGTTTTGATAATATTGAAAATATACTAATGAATGTATGTTTGTGTATGAGATCATGAGGATGACACTAGTGTACACTTGAGCATGCACAGTGGTATAGAATGAATAGAAGTTCAGAAGACATACAGAAGATCAAGCGGGAGGAAACCACACAAACATAAAAGATAAGTATTTGAGTTGTTATTAGAAATAGTAAATGATATTGCTTAGTGTAAACATTCATAAAGCATTGAACAATATACTACTAATATGCATATGATTGGTAAGTTGGACAAACATTCCATTGTTGCTTGTCTAGAATGAAACCTCTTTGCTGACATGCTGAGAGCTGTGCACACTCTCGATAGTATGTTCTGGTAGAGATGGAAGGCATCTAGATAGCCACTGTATGCATATAGGATATGGGAAAGTGTTGTGCCAAAGTATTGGTCAAAATAGTTGCATAACTATGTAAATGATATCTGTATGCATAATAGGCTATCATGTCAAATATGATTTGATGATTATGAAGTATTACTAATCATGCACTTAATTTTGATTTGTAGGAAAGATCATGATGAATGATGAACTCTGAACAAGCGATGGATGTTCAACAAAAGATTTACAAATCAAACACACTATAGAAAGCTTGTGGTTAAGAGATTCTCTTAGAAAGAGGAAGAGAATCATGATAAGATGTTTTGCTCCAAGGGACTAGCTCAGGTTTTGTATGGGTTCCCAAGATCGGTAGTCAATTGATGAGCTTAATGATCATCATCGGTGATGTGGATCTCAACCTTTGCTACAAGGTTGAATATGGGTTCTATACACATATGACATGGATGCAAGAAGGAACTCACCACAGAGTTCGAATGATTTTTAGGCTCATATTAGTAGACCCATCTGACGAGAGATGGCACAGATAGATATGCAGAAGATCATTCAATGCTGAGTGTGAATAATGGACAATTTACAGCTTCATGACAAAGCTTGGGCTTTACCAGAAGTAAAGATGTTCCTAACCTTTACCTTAAGTTTGATGAGCTTATCATACCATTATTGTATGACGATGATCTCTTTCTGACAAGGAATGAGAAACAGATCATGAAAATGGCTGCAGAAATGAAAATGAAAGATCTCGGATTAATGCACTACTTCTTAGGTCTAGAAGTATGGCAATATCCAAAAGGAATCTTTTAATTCAAGGTAAGTATGTTGTGAAGTTTCTAAAAAGATTTGATATGTTGGAGTATAAAGCCATGGCCACTCCCATGGACTCCAACTTGAAGTTGTTAGTTAATGACTCATCGTATTTAGTGAACCTAACCCTATATAGACAAATCATTGGGTCATTGATGTATTTAACAAATACTAGGCCAGATATATGCTTTGCTGCATTTACCCTAAGTCAGCATCTAGTAGAACCTAGAAAGGTTCACTTAATAACTACAAAGCATGTAGTGAGGTACCTAAAAGGTACAATAGATTTTGGTCTATATTATCTTGGAGGTCATGAACTCCGTTTAGATGGTTACTCAGATTCTGATTGGGCAGGAAGTGCCTTAGACAGAAAGAGTACATCAGGTGGATGTTATAGTCTTGAATCTGCCATGATCTCATGGATCAGCAAGGAACAATCTAGTGTGGCTCTCAGTACTGCTGAAGCAGTATATATATATATATAGCTATCTGCTCTGCCAGCTGTGAAGCAGTGTGGCTTCAGAAGCTATTATATGGAGTGTTTGACTTAGAAATGAATTCCACTATGATTATGTGTGACATTCAAAAACTGCATCAAGATAGAAAATCTTGTATTCCACGATAAGTCAAAACACATAGAGATCCGATACTTCTATATACGAGATATGGTGCATAGAGGAGCTATCGAGCTCGAGTATATAAGCACTGAGGATCAGATTGCTAATATCTTGACTAAACCTCTGTCTCGAGTAAAGTTTGAATACTTCCGAGACAAGCTTGGTATAGTCCAGAAGAACCCTCCTCGAAAGGGGGACTAGCATAGTATCTGATAACAAGTCTATCTCATCAATGATGAGGTCACCTATTTACTACACTTAATTACCTAGAATTATTTAGATTTAGGACTCTTATATTCTTTCTTTTGATGATAGATGTATACATGTTTTTTTTTTTTATGTTAGTTTTTGATGTATACATGCTTTTGATGTTAGTTTTTTGATGATGATGATACATGTGGTTATACATGTTTTGATGATGATGATACATGTTGTGGTTATACATGTTTTGATGATGATGATACATGTTGTATGTTATACATGTTTTGATGATGATGATACATGTTGTGGTTATACATGTTTTGATGATGATGATACATGTTGTATGTTATACATGTTTTGATGATGATGATACATGTTGTGGTTATACATGTTTTGATGATGATGATACATGTTGTGGTTATACATGTATTGATGATGAGGATACATGTTTTGTTATACATGTTGTGAAGGGATTGAATCATTCCTGGACTTCAGTCCTAAAGAAGAGCCGTAGACGTATGTCTTCGAAAATGAAGTTCTTGGTGAACATGTGAAGGGATTGGATCATTCCTAGACTTCAGTCCTAAAGAAGAGCCGTAGACGTATGTCTTCGAAAATGAAGTTCTTGATGAACATGTGAAGGGATTGGATCATTCCTGGACTTCAGTCCTAAAGAAGATCCGTAGACGTAAGTCTTCGAGAATGAAGTCCTTGGTGGACGGTGAGGGATTAAGTCATCCTTGGACGTAGGTCCTAAATGCACGGTTGAGGATTAAGTCATCCTTGGACGTAGGTCCTAAATGAATGGTTGAGGATTAAGTCTTCCTTGGACGTAGGTCCTAAATGCACGGTGGAGGATTAAGTCATCCTTGGACGTAGGTCCTAAATGCACGGTTGAGGATTAAGTCATCCTTGGACGTAGGTCCTAAATGCACGGTTGAGGATTAAGTCATCCTTGGACGTAGGTCCTAAATGAACGGTTGAGGATTAAGTCATCCTTGGACGTAGGTCCTAAATGCACGGTGGAGGATTAAGTCATCCTTGGACGTAGGTCCTAAATGCACGGTGGAGGATTAAGTCATCCTTGGACGTAGGTCCTAAATGCACGGTGGAGGATTAAGTCATCCTTGGACGTAGGTCCTAAATGCACGGTGGAGGATTAAGTCATCCTTGGACGTAGGTCCTAAATGCACGGTGGAGGATTAAGTCATCCTTGGACGTAGGTCCTAAATGCACAGTGGAGGATTAAGTCATCCTTGGACGTGGTCCTAAATGTACGGTGGAGGATTAAGTCATCCTTGGACGTAGGTCCTAAATGCACGGTGGAGGATTAAGTCATCCTTGGACATGGTCCTAAATGTACGGTGGAGGATTAAGTCATCCTTGGACATGGTCCTAAATGTACGGTGGAGGATTAAGTCATCCTTGGACGTGGTCCTAAATGAACGGTTGAGGATTAAGTCATCCTTGGACGCTGTCCTAAATGTACGGTAAGGATTGGATCATCCTTGGACTTTGGTCCTGTAAACTGAGCCGTAGACATGTGGTCTCCGAGAACATGATAGGACTGGATCGTCCCTGGACTTCGGTTCAAAAGGTACATGATAGGACTGGATCGTCCCTGGACTTTGGTTCAAAAGGTACATGACTGGTTTGCATCATCCTTGGACATAAAGAACTGGATTGATCGTGTGATGATGATGCTGATGATCGTGTGATGAAGATGCTGATGATCGTGTGATGACGATGCTGATGATTGTGTGATGACGATGCTGATGATCGTGTGATGACGATGCTGATGATCGTGTGATGATGATGCTGATGATCATGAGATGACAATGTTGATCATGATGCTGATGATCGTGTGATGACAATGTTGATCACGATGCTGATGATCGTGTGATGATGATGTTGATCATGATGCTGATGATCGTGTGATGATGATGTTGATCGTGATGCTGATGATCGTGTGATGACAATACTGTTGATCGTGTGTTGACGATGCTGATGATTGAGTACTATCAACTCTGATGATGTTAATGTTCCAGTATTGAAGATGTTCCAGTAACTGGTTGAGTTACTGATGATGTTGAGAAAGCTTCCAATGATTTATAGATGTATCATGTATGATGTTGATGACTCCTTACTCGTGCAGATGTTGTTATAATATCCTTCTTGTTAAGGGGGAGTGTTGAGATATTGTAACTTCAAAGAATATTATAATTGTACTTTATTATTTCGGAGATGTTTCATTCCTCCGTAAATATCTTATTGTATATCCGGAGATGTTTATTCCTCCGTCAGAATGTGGTAACTCGGGTTATTAGACTTCCCTAGTGGAGGTCGGCCCTTTATGTGTTATGTGGGTCAAAGGGTTATTAGACCACCCTAGAGGGGTCGGCCCAGTTAGTTGTAGTGGGTTATTTAACCCATTGGTTAAATACGAGCCTACATGTACCTGTGTAAAATACATGTCAGTGTAGTGTATAAATAGAGGAGGTGTGTTCCTCATTTGACATCACTCACTCACTTGAGGATAGCGCATTTGTGGAGAAGAGGTCTGCTATTGTGGAGGAGGAGATCATGTCTCAGGGTTTCATCTTTGTATATTGCTGGTCATCTATATTGAGGAAGCTTTGCTGGGTTTTCTACCCCATGAGGGTTTCCCAGGATAAATCTCTGTCTCTTGTGTTTATGCTGTGCTTGTTGTTTCTTCAGTGATCCTGTATATGCTATTATTGTGAAATGGAATGTAATGCTGCTATTTTCTGTTTTAGCATATTAAATCTTAACAAGATACACCATAGCATCCAAAATGAGAAAGCACTTCCCTTATCGATGCGTAACAGCATCATAGCTGCATCCCAAATGTAAGGCTAACTCATGTTCTCAGCGAACAGTTACCAAGAGCTTTCCAAAGGCAGAGGATTGAGTCTAAGCAGCACCCGTTTTACAAGCATCTAATCCAAGATGCACGCACAGACCTTATTGAATTTCGGGAAACACAGTTAAACTGGTTATGCTTAAAATTTTGATACTGGTGCTTTGACTTATACTAGTAATGCTGAGATTTTCATGATATCACCATCAAACCAATCTCAGAAGAAAGCTATAAGATCGTAAAGAACGAGCATAAAATCTGAGGGGCATCATAGTTTTTAGTTATACATCATATCAAAATTTTAAAACTATTTAACCAAATTAAGAGTTGGTTATACTACACGTGTTTCACCAAATTGCAAAAAGCAATCTATGACGGCCAAAATAGTTCTGAATTTTATCTTAAGTTAGAATTTTATTAAAGTTTTATAAAAAAGATTTAAAGCTCTCTCGATAATTTGGTTGTATTTTGATGGCAAGATGAGGTGATGGAAATAAAAGACTACCAATATCAATGGACAGAAACGCCTCAAAATATGAGGGTGGTTGGGCCTGATATTTGGAAAGAAGTCCATAGAAGTTCAAAAAGTCATTGTTTGCACCATATGCATATAGAAGAATGATGATATAGTGAAACAAGTGGAGGAAATCTCAAGAAATATCTTTGCAAGCTCAATAAGCTAAGAAGCGAGCATCTATGTTCATCTAGAGAGAAAGAAGCACTTAAGTAAATCCATGCCCGCCGGTTCTTCAACCAGCCCACCATTTTTTTCTTTTCCCAGCCTGCCAGTAACTCTACCTACACTACTTCCTAGTCCTGTTTCATTTCATCCCTACTATCTTTTGTAGCCTTGGTATTTGTTGTGGTGACGTCCCCTGGATGCCAGTGGTAGTAACAGTGGTTGTATTTATTTTAGATAGCAGGTGCCTGGTAATGTGTTTTATGAGATATTTATATGATAGCCCATGCCACCTTTCTCTCAGGTGAGAGTTATCATATGATGTGCTATTTTCTCTATGTTAGTGTAATGGTAGCACTGGTACCGGTCTATTTGGGTGCAGTTCCAAGGCTTGATCCGTATCCATGGCTTCTTAATTCTATGGGTAGTGAACAAGACTCGATCTCAAGAACATAACATCGGCTATGCTTCCTTTCATTTTCTAAATATCAAATCTGCAACAAAAAAATCGTTTCTCTCTCTTTGTGCAAATAGAATGTGCATGACTCTTCTTTCTTCATTTTCAGGTCAAGGTAGATTCATAGAATATGGAGCAGATCTAACGTTAGGCAAATGCAACAAAGGATGTGATGCTTGAACATTTATTATTTGGAATTTATGATACATAGGAAGAACGCTCTAAGCAGTTCATATTTTGCGAATACAAATCTTATACCACAGATCAAACAAACGCATGAGTCACTTCTACAAATTGTTGTTTCACTTCTACAAATGCATGAGTCAATTCTAGATCTTTGGTGGCGGCTTCATGATGCTTTGACAGGTTGATGCTCCTCACTAGTGCAAAAGAAATAAACAAATCTAGAATTGATCTTCTCTATTCTTAATTCAAATTTGATTTAAAATTTAAACAAATCTCCCGATGACACTTAAACCAAGACCCAAAAACAAAATTGGAAATTTTGGTTGCTTGGATCTACCACAATTGCAATCTCAAACTAGAGACAAAATATTCAATGGACATCGATCTAAACCATGCCATGAGTAAACCAGATCTAAATCAACGCAGATCTAGATATCCGTTGAGTGAGAAGGGATATACTAGGGTTCAAGTATAAACTTTGACGGCTACTGCTAAGCTGTGCTACCTTGAAAGAAAACAAATATAACCCAAACTCTAGGGTTTAACCGTTTGGAATATTTCTACCCTGAATCCAAGTTGGCTTTGTTGAAGCCCAAAGCCCTTTACTTTTTCTGAAGGTAGGATGAGCAAGATCCATGACATACCTGTAGGTTTGCCTTATTAATATGCCAGAACATAGAATTGGGTTCATGCACAGCCATGTTCAGAGCAAATCAGAAAAACCGGCTAAAGGGTTAGGCGTTGGGTAGAGGAATCCATAATCAAAAAAACTTCACCAATGTCTAATGCACAAAAATGAAAATTTCTCTTCCAACTTACTCTTTGTCTTAATACCGTGCAAGCCTTGCGTCCACAGGTTCACGTCGAGGAAGTAATTTAAGACCGGGGACAATAAAAAAACTTCCAGTCAAGAATTTGAATTTAAACAAAAGAAAAACTTATAAGGAAAAACAAAATGGAATGAAACTAGTACACCTCTCTTAGATATGTCGCTTCAGCATCTTGTGATTGAAAGTATAGGGTCCAGAGTTGGGAAAAAGTTTCGAGACTAGGGCCAAAGCCCTCCCCAACAAAACCTAATCTTGACTCTGTGTTTCTCTTTCAACCCCTAGCAGAGCTAACCCACATCTTTCCACAATATTTTTCCTTTCTTTTTCCAATTACAAAATAAATTTATACATACATATATATATATATATATATTCATTTTCAAAGGCTTTTGCATAATCGTTTTCCCTCTTTTTTTTCCAATTACAAAATAAACTAATATTTTATATAATATATATAATTATATATTACATACATATTATATATAACTTATAATAAATATTATAATTTATAGTTTGGAACAATACAATACATTAAATAACACTTGGGAATCAATTTTCCTATTCAATAGGTCCTTATTTTCATTTATTTTTCCTATTTTTCCTCGAATTTTTTTTCTAATGTACCCTTTTTCTTCCCACTCATTTCTCCTCTTTTTTTTTCATTTTCTTTATTATATTTATTTAATTGTTATTTACATTTTTTTTAATTTATTAATATTAATATTAATACATTAC
This sequence comes from Larix kaempferi, assembly GCA_027924585.1. Lineage (NCBI taxonomy): Eukaryota > Viridiplantae > Streptophyta > Pinopsida > Pinales > Pinaceae > Larix > Larix kaempferi. The sequence continues at coordinate 4,394,921 of BSBM01000318.1, read as the reverse complement.
ATATATTAATATATTGAATATATATAATAAATATATAATATATTAATATATTGAATATATATAATAAATATATAATATATTAATATATTAACTATATGTAATAATAACTATATTGTATTAATATTACATATTATATAGTAAATTAATCTATTAACTATATAGTATTAACTATATATATACTGTTTTATCAAATGGCTTAAGTTTAATCATTTTTTATCCTAAAAGGTTGTTGCACACCAAATGGTGTTTATATAGATTCACACTTTTAGCAGTGGTTCTTGTTGAAGTCAACATACCCAAACTAGAGGCAAAATTTGGCGGTCACTGATGACCCAACTATGTTGGTGGTAACAATGCTAGAAGATATTGAGCACCTAAGTGGGCCTAATGGTTTAGAACATGTGTTATCTCTGAGGAGGTCATAGGTTCAAAACCGGCGGGGGATAGGGTTGCTCATTGGCCCATTGTGACAAGGCTTGAAGGGTAGGCGGCCCATGGAATAGAGGCTCTCCCTTGGGATAAAGGGTCTCGGGACGTCTCAACCCCTGTCGAGTCACAAGTTTCTGGTATATATGGCTTGCGGGCTATTGGATATACCCTTGGGAGGTTGTTGTTCCCTGCATGGTTAAAACAAAAAACAATGCTAGAAGATATTGTTGAATTGTTCACAAATGAACCTACACTTGGCGGAGGCAGAAAATTCATATTCACCAAATTAAGCATTAGCATTGATTCATAATAATATGTGCCACATTGATTTACCCTTAACTAATCCTATGGTATCCATCATCGTACAGTCAAATATGTAACCCAAGTAGGCAAAAAGAGGGCATAGAAGGCATATAGTTTTATTTTACACCATTAAATTTATTTATTCAATGTCAACGTGGGGAAATATCAGAATCATTGTAACTCTTCTTTTTAAAAGAATTTTACAAAAATGGAGGGTTTATTTATTTATTTTCAAAATGGAGGATATTAGCATTTTTTTGCAGGGGAGAGACCCGAGGGGAACTTTATAAATTTCCAAAGTCAAATGCAAGGAGAACCATGATGAATGGATGCATATGGATAATTAATGGAGGTTGTGAAATTGACAATTTTTAGCTAACATGATGACGCAAAATATAACATGAACTTGTCGAAAATTTAACAGATTGTCGCGGACTCGACTCAACCACACTATGATGATGCACATGATGCTGAATTGGCAAATTTGTTGAAGGGATAATATAAAAGAAAAAACGACGAAATAATATTATATGGACATGATAAGCACATCGAACTGAATGTGACATTACATATGAAATGATATTGCAAAAAATTTCAGTAGGTTCTCCTATGGAATGATCATGTTTTGACACTAGCTCGTGTCTTTGAATCTATATACAATGTTACAAATTTACTAAATTTTAACACTGCAGATGGATTTAGAGACCCCCTAAGGGGTCTCCCAATCCATCTGCAGTGTTAAAATTTAGTAAATTGTACAAATTCATTGTCAAAATTGTAATTTTCTATTGTCGGAGTGACACAACTAAAAATGACCAAATAAATGACCAATTGTTATGTGGTCATTTTTAGTTTAGTTCTGATCCCGAGACCAAATTGGTCATTTTTAGTTTAGTTCTTATCCCGTGACCAAATTGGTCATTTATCTTGGTCATTTTTAGTTAGCTCACTTAAAATTTCTCAATTTTGCTCATTTATCCCTTAAAAAAACCGTGGTGACCAATTTGTTTGGTCACCTGGTCACTTATCTCTCATTTTGTACTAGTGTATGTCTCGCGGACCGCGTTGGTTAACACAAAACAGATGCGCTGAACAACGCGGGAAATACACTAACCTTCCACATAGGTGCGGTGAGTGGTGTAGCGCAAGTATGCCACTGGTAACCTGCGCTATGCACGCGATTGTTTGATTCAATCTTGCACTATCAAAATGGTAGAGACGGCGGGAACCATGCGGCTATGGGAAAATATCTTGTGGCAATGATGGGGCCAAATTCTAGAAGCAAGGAGTGGTCTCTCCACAAGACCGACAAGGTCTTGGTACACGTGGACGGAAGTGTTCTTGGTATTCCTGAGTGTTGATTTGCTCCATTATGCATGTGATGGCGCTAGGCGGGAGCATATGGGTAGACTTCCCTATTGGGCTGGGCCCAAGTGGGTTGGAAAAATATACAGGTATGGAAAAGCGTGCATAGCGCGCTGTAGCAGGAAGAAAAGGAAATTTTTATAATTGCACATTGCACGCTGCGGAAGGAAGGGAAAGCAGTTTTGGGTGAAAGCGCATTGCGCGCGGCGGCAGGAAATGAACAATGTTGAGGTTTTGCACGTGTCGCGCGATGGCAATGACTAAGGCACGGTCGCGCAAGTAGGACGATGCGCTTGGTAGCGCATAAGCTATTTTTGGGCAGAACATGGGTAAGGGTCAGACGAGGATATGACCTAGTTTGGGCAAGGAACAGGTGGATGACAAATGAAAGTGACCTGTTCGAACGTGTGGCAGCAAGCAGTTGAGAAGTTAGGCCATGACGCCGATGGTGACAAGGAGGCGAAGGAGTGGAAAGGGACAGGCCATGATGCAGTTGTAACCATTTGGATGACTGCAGTTGTCAGAAGAGCGTGTGAGCCACGAGTGGCCTGGCTGGAGCAGGCTATCGACAGCGATAGCTAGGGTAGCAGTTCGCCACGCCAGTTTTGTAGACCTAAGGGTTTTTGCTTACAAATTGTAAAGATATGCCTATGGGCATAATCTATAAATAGGCATGATTTTTTATGGAAAAGGGTTGTTGTTGTTGTTGGTTGGGTTGTTGAACTCTTAATTTTGTTAAGTATTGATTATTGTAGAATCTTAAGCTTAGAAAAGCCATTGTAAAGGCTCTGCAGCTGAGTGCACAGAGACCTATCTGAGAGAGAGAAGAGAGTCTGCAGCTGAGTGCGCAGAGACCTATCTGAGAGAGAGAAGAGAGTCTGCAGTTGAGTGCGCAGACTAAGAATGGTTGTACCCTTCCCATTAAGAGCAATATTAACAACCGTTCTTGTGGACGTAGCCTCCATCCGGGGGGTGAACCACGTTAAATTCTGTGTTGTGTGACCAATGTGTGTTTATGATTGTTTAATCGCTTGGTATAAATGTTTAGTGCTGGAAACTTCTGTTATGTGATTGCTTTTATATGTATTCACCGCAGTGAATGGGAATAATATTTTAAGTAATGCATGCACAGAGGAATGTTAAGTATTCAACATGTATGAAACTGTCGATTGGAATGTATGAATCTATCTATTGTTCAAGTAGTGAACATTGAGTTTAAGCGCAGCGTTGGAGTGCACAGTAACGCATGTTATTAAACCATCCACAATTTACTAATAAGAACTTGAACGAAATGAAGGGATAAAGAAAGTTAAGTAGAGTGGTTAGAATTGGACACCATGGCAAGGATGCGCAGTCTCATTGATGCATCGAGTCATTGAAGGTTACTGCGAGGTAATCTCTTGATAGCTTACTATCGTAACACAAAGGTATCCTGTATCGCACAGTCATTGGAGGTGTGAGCGCAGTTGCGTGCTGAAGTATTCGATGCGGAACAGAAGGTTCACATAGTTATCTATCTGTGCAACCCGCAAGGCGTTGCACTGCATATTAGCTTTCCCCCATCGCATCACCCGATTGTGGAAACTTGATTACGCAACCACCCCCTCAGCTTCGCCTAAAGTTAGACCTCAGGTTGCGCGCAGCATGTTGCCGAAAGGGTCGGTGAATTGGGGTTTTGTTGGTTCCTTGAACCGCGAAGTACTTGGGTCTACACTGAAAACCTCAAGAAGGTGATCTACAGCCAACAAATGGTTCTGTTGCTCGTCTAAGACCAGTGATACGATAGAGTGTTGGAAAGTAACGTGTGAAGAAGAATACCAGTTCTTGGAAGGATCAGACAATTGGCATCCTGAAAAGAAAGAGATTTGGGATTAGTGTGACAAGATTGAAAGAGATTTTGCGAAGAAAGAGAACAGACATCCGTCTCACCGATGTACAGTGGTTGAACAGATATTTGTGGAGAGAGATTCACGATATTTTTTGGGCTTCATTTGGAAACGAGTTGCACGAGTGGATCTCACGACTCACAGAAAAGAAAAACTGTTTTCAAGGAGGAGTACCTATCGAGTGGACTCCAAAGCTCACAACGCAACTCAAAGCAATAGACATCCCATTATCGCAAGCAGTTGACTTCTGGGTTAATAGCATACTTGAAGGATTTGTTCCACACACAAGATCGTGATGAGTTCCACACAAATAGGTTGCATGGAAGCAATCTATGATGAAGAGACCTTCAGTCCAGAGGAACTACTTCTACTGAGGAGGGAAGTAATATCAATAAATCAGTTCCTCACTAGTACCATTGAATTGGTCGAGCTTGACGATAAAGTGGATGAAACAACATTTTTTGATATACTCAACATAGCCGCGACAGTTTTGGAATGTAGTCTTGCTGACTACATTGACACTGAAGACTGCAACGCCATGACAGTAATTAAAGATCTCAATCAACATCATCAACAGGACCTCTCTACTCTCTTTAACATTATAGCTCTCTATCTTTACACAGAGTTTGATGCCTTTGTTAACATTGCAGGAACCAGAGTATTGAAGCTCCACCACAACCCATAAAGGAAAGAGGAGCCTGAGATCTACATTCCCACACATAACTGGTTCAAAGTTCACCACCGTTGGAAAAGGAAAGGAGTGACACGTGCTTACCAATCTTTCTAAAAAGCTACGTAGATCGAAACGGTAAGTACAAAAGGAGTAACGCGGTACTAGGCCAAGATGTTGTTCGCAAATAGTGTACGATTCATCTGCTAAACGGTTAAATGGAGTACGGTTGTACAAACAGTGCGACCTTATCTGAAACAACCATAGCCACTCATTAGAAGACCGTCAGAACCACTTGACAATACTTAATAACGGCGACAATTGAGATCCCGATAGCGGAAGACATGGTTTAGGTAGACGTGACACCATATGTCCTGACGACACGAGTAAAATCCCATCACATTCAGAAATGATTGTCTAGCTACCCACGCGGTAGGTCACTATATCGACACTTGGCACGTGGCCACCATAAAGATGCATGATTAGCACTGATCACACATCATGGCGGAATAGTGCCAGTTAATCATCTTACATGAATGCCAACGTGGCTACCCCAATTCAGAGCACGCAAATCATGTGAAGCTGATCCTCCCCGACGATTCTAACATCCAGGAACGTCAGTGTCGCAGGATATATATACTGAACCCTAGAGGCATTGAGAACACAATTCTTAGTTATCATCGTTGTCCAGGGTAGTGATCGAACCTGGGATATACCCTAAAAGTTGCTAGTTGAAAGACAGGCCAAGAAGGCCTTGGAAGAGAGAACTAACCAAGTGCCATGGTGCACTTCATCTCCAGTAGAAGCACCACAGGTGCCCTAAGATCTAGGATGACAAGTGTCTATGAGAAATCCGCAGAAGCATCTGCTATAGTCCTCAGGAGACATCAACCTGGGGTTTCATCTGAGATGTCTGTGGAGTTCCTAACCAATCAGAGTAATGTGGCACTCGGTAGGCTTAACCATCGAGTTTCATCCGATATGTCTATGTGATTACTGATCATTGAAAGAACCATGGTCTCCCTGCATATAGAATCACCAGGAGCAAGGGCGGATAGAGCTCAGTAGGAGACAACCCGAGCCGCAAAATAGATGTTCCGGAACAGCCGGCCTATTTCCCAACTTGGTGATGTGGAAGAACTTGTGCGCCAGCCAGACAACTGATGGACCACTCAAAAAGGAGCACAAGAGGTAGATGATCAAGGTTCCGCGCAAATGACAGTCGTTGGCAAGAAGTACATGATAGCAAGCCGCAGCCCGACATTCCATTCCAAGAGATACATGACCATGATATTGATATTTAGAGGGATATCGCTGCGATGTTCATCGCAACCTATCCAGAGTTTCCACTAAATTCGAATAGAAAGCCAAGAACATAGTTGCGGAGTTAGAAGAAACTCTACAAAGCTTCACAGTAAAGCTTGGAACGATTGTGTTACACCTAAAATCTACCCCTCATCATGAGTTAGTGTATACATCCCTGAAGTCATCTGGACCAAGTGCTCATTTGGAGGATTTGTACTCAGTTTCTACACCCTTTTGAGAGGTCGTCGCAGGTTGCACACTAGCAACATGCGACGTCGCAAGTTGCTCCATAGCAGGGTGCGACAAGGTCTATTAATGGGCAAAAATAGCCCTTTCGAGATCTTTCTCGAAGCTTGCCCATTTGGGGGCTTATCCCTGATCTCTTGGAGAGCTAGTACTTGACCCCTAGCCTATTGGGAAGATCCCCTATCTCTCTCCTACCATCTCTCATCCTATCCTATCCATAACCTCATCCACTTAGTCCTATATATATGAGGCTCACTCCCATACCAAAGGGAGGAAGACTATGGTATCTACATGCTGGTGAAATCTCTCTTAGGACACCTTCACTCACCTCTTGGAGAATCCATGCTTCCTTGGAAGGGATTGGCAATTGGCTTGTGTGGAGAAGGGCTGCTACGTTAAGTCATTGGTTGTAGTTCTATATCTCTATCATGTACTCCTCTATTTGCAGTAATACAAATGCTTTCCACCAATATCACTCTTATATGTGATGATGTTGTGTTGTTTACATGCTTAACTATTTACATAGATCTCTTATTGTATAGATGCTCTTTACTCGTTTCTCTTTTTTGTGTCTTAACAAGTCTTGCAGCTTGGATCTGACGACCTCGGGACATGGAGCAACATTCGGGAGAAAGGATAGCGAATCAAAGAGATAAGACATCTAGTACTTGATCCTTAAGTAGATCTAGGAAATGTGTTTGTAGTCTGTTCTATTTGTTCTAGACTCACATTGAGCTAGGGAGATCCGGCTCACCTCCGATCGAGTGGATTGTCCGGTAACAAATCTAGCGACTCTGCTGGGGAGTATTCTTGTTTAGTGATCGTTAATCTGATTCATTTTCAGTTGATTACTTGTCACAAGCCTTGTTGTCATTTTTTGCCATTTTCCTTCTTAGGATTGATCCCATTGTCAGATCTTCACGTTGAAGATCTTGATCTTCCTCCTTTGAGTTTGTACAACTCAGTTTCAAGCCTATTTTTGGTTCATGTTTGAGAGATCTGATTCATTTTTTAATCTAGAACTCGCCTGTCACACCTGGGCAGTGAAAACAGAGCCACACTGTGTTTTCCTGAGCCTTTGTCCTTTGTCTGTTGCTTGCTCATCGCGGCCTGTGCATTAGTGAACTGCGACACTGTCGCACCTCTCGTATAGGTAACCCACGACGTCGCACTGTCTACAAAGACAGAGTGCACCGATCTGTCGACATTTGACATATGGGCATTCATTCCCTCACCTGACAATCTGAGCCTTGGTTTGGTGTATGAACTCTTATTGTGCTGCATCATTCAGCCAGAGATCCCATTTTGATTTGTGTGTTGAGAGTTTGGTTTGTTTGGATTGACTTTGGGTTCTGTTTTGGACAAGTTTGAGTTTGGTAGTGTTGGACACTTTTGTCTCCTTCACCTTCATCCTTTCCACTCTTGCATTCCCTTCCTTCCACCCCTGATCTGATCATTGTATTAGATCAACTTCCAGACCTCATTTATTTTTGTTTTGAGCCTTGCTTGCTTAGTTTGCTTGCTGCTACTTGATTTTGAGTTGAGTGTGTCATTTATGCTTGGTTGAGTGCTTGTCTTTTCTTGAGTTTTCTGAGTGTATGAGTGCCGCAAGTAACATTCTCTTTTCAATCATTTAGATTTGAAAGCAAAGTTGTTTTCAAGATTATTTCTTTGATACATACATTGAAAAATTAAAAGTGTTTCTTTCCCATTATTTCTCAAAAAGTTATTGAAGAAAGACCATTGTGCATTGGAATGTTTTGGAATAAATGAATGGAAATATGATTGATTGTGTTTTTCTTGAATTATGAGTTATTCATCTTCTTGAAAAGCTCTAGTACATTTTGTTTTCTTTCAAAAGTTGTTTTCGTGCTAGGGAAAGATAAGTGCATTTTTTATTTTTGTTGCCTTTAGATCATTGAAAAGAGAAAGTGAAAAGCTTGCATTTCCATTTCAGAATCCTCTCATCTCATTACTTAGTGTCATTCTGATTTGAAAAAGAAAAGAAAAGAGAAAAAATACTTTGATTTGGATAGTAGTGTTGTGTATGTTTGTGTATTTCGTCGAAAAGAAAAGAGTGCTTTCATTGTCAAATTTGCTTGCATTGGGAATTGTGTTGCATTGAGTTTGTTTGGCAATACCATCAGAAAAAACTTTCTCCTTACCATAGGTAGAATTCATCTAAAGAAAAGACTATTTTGTGCATGTAGCTAGGACTTGCATTATGTTTCCGATTATGTACTCACCTCATGCATTCACCTAACCGTCCAAGATAAAATAAACGGTAGAACTAGGTAAAAAATTTAGTAACTTGTGTGTAAGTTAGAGACGTGTTCCGGCGTCGTTAAGCGTGGCAGTTATCGTTACTTGCTAGCACTGTAGTCCGGGGGTATTGTAGTCTTCCTTGTACATCGGTATATCGAGCTCCTTCACATACCCACCAAGTACCATAATCCGTACTTGGCGCATATCGAAGGTGTATCGCGTACTCGACACGTATATCGGAAGGTCTCGTGCCAACGGCTGTGCATTAGACAGCACCACTATGGATTTGAGCTCCCACGTACCTTACGTATATCGGGAGACACCATTAGGATTCTTGAAACCAAACGAGTTAACCATTTGGCCATCTTGGCAAAGCAATACACCGAGAACAGCACTCGGGGAGATTAGCACGCACGTCCTATCCAGGTAGTCGGGTATGCAGGCAAGGGTACGGTCCCAATCCTCCTTGTCGCGTCATACTGTTGGACCCTGCAGTATATTGCGGTTTGTGATGCCTTGATAATCCCATGATGTTCCAGACTTTTGAATCCACTCTATCACATAAGTTTGCTTGTTGCCTTAGTTTGAGTAGGTTTTCTTGGACTACTTTTCTTTTAGTATACCTTTAGGAGAGAGAAACATTGTTTCGGCCTTTTTGGTTGATTTTCCTGATACTCTGGCGGATTTTCCCTAAATAAGGTCTCGTAGGATATTGAACTTGCCACCCGAATTTCTCCTTAATCTGGAGGTTATTTCGAGGGTAAGAATGGATCAGCGTAACGTGGTCGTAGTTACTAAAGTAGGGAACCCCACTTTGAATATTGGCGGGCATTTGTTTCCACCATATTCACCTGCCTCTCATCCCAAACAGGATGAAGAAGCACAGACCCCCACTTCTCAAAACCTTCCTCCCATCATCTCGGGAGAACCTGGATCGTTGGAATGGATAAACCAACCCCGGGACGACCCTACTACAGCTGTTGGTCCTTCGGCATCTTATTGGACATCTTCTACAAACCATCTAGTGGCTCATTTTGCCATCTCATCCCCACCTAACTGGACTACCCCAGAGTTCACTAGGCCTTACTATAGGCCTGACCTTGATGAAACTTTCGGCCCCATTCATGAATGTTTGGAACAGTTGCGTGTTAAAGGAGATGAGCTTCAAAGACAAAGTCTCAAGCGACACTCTGAAGAGTTCCACAATCGTCATTTTCAAATAAGACTTGATGACGGAAACATCCCAGTTCATTCAATATCTTTCGGATCATCGGAACAACCCCACCCCACGACCACTAGTCAGACTGGTCAACCATCACAGGAATCCAGTCCTGCACCTCAAGTGAACCAACCGGTGGAAGGACAACGGTCCAACACACCTGTTACTACCACGGTTACTTTACCAGTTCCTCCCCCACCCCAGAATTCGAGGGGAGGGTACTCCATTCCTACGGATTATCTCATTGGTAATGTTATTACCACGGTAGCTAGTCAACAACCCACATTGGTTCAGCCTTTGAATAGTGGTCAGCCTATTGTGGCTGGGGGGAAACCCCTGTTTCCTAACCAGAACGTTGGTGGAGTCCCCAACGGGCCTTCCATTGGACCTACCCAACTTGCTAGACCATCCACCATGAGATTATCTCATGTTGTACGGCCATCAAATGTAACCCAACCCTCATGGAGTCAAGCGTATCCAGGTTCCGTTAACCCTGCGTCGGGCCAACCTAATCCCAAAAATGCACCATACGGGATACCTTATCCTGGGAATCCTTCCACTCTATGGGGGAAACAACCTGTGTTGCAACACGGACCCCAACCGACTATCCCTCAAGTACCACCACCCCCGATTAGTCCTCTCCCACCTCCTGTTGGAGGCGGCGGGCCCCCACCTAACGTTGGTGGAGGCCCACCCCATTTTACCTACAACGCCCCTCACCCCTCAGGTGGTGGCGGGAATGGTCCACCACCTCCTCCAGGCGGAGGCGGCGATGGACCACCTTATCCTGGTGGAGGAGGACATTTCCCTTCAGGTGGCGGCGGTGGTCCACCTCCCCCTCCAAGCAGAGGCGGTGGAGGACCTAATTACCCTGGTAACAGTGGTGGTGGTGGAAAATCTCATCCTTCCGGCAGCAGAAGTGGGTGGGGGCCCACCCATCTGGCAGTGGAAGTGGTCCACCACCCCCTCCAGGCGGAGGCGGTACGGGGCCACCTTACTACGGTTATGGACCCCCACCTCCTCCCGGTGGTGGCGGCGGACCTCCACCCCCTCCCGGAGGTGGAGGTGGACCCCCACCCTATTGGAATGGACCACCTTATGGTAGCGAACCTCCTTACGGTCCGGGCGGCACACCCCCCTACAGTCAGTTTTATCTTGGTACACCTTATGGTCAATTTAGTCCTTACATGCCATATCTGTATTATCAATACGCACAGCCTAATCCACAGCTGCCCTTTTTGGATACTTTGGACCTACCTGACCTCTCTCGTTTAACCAATGATCCTATTTACCATGGATCTAACTGGCCACCTATTTTGGTGAAACTTCTGTCTGATATCCCCAAGTTTGACGGTAAGCCAAGTGAAGACCCCAAGAACCACGTGATGACATACCATTTATGGTGTTCATCTAATTCCTTAATGGACGATTCAATTCATCTTAGATTGTTCCAAAGGACTCTCACCGGTTCGGCTGCCAAGTGGTACATCAAGTTGCCACCACACTCTTCTCATGATTTTGGCTCTCTTGCTATGAACCTTTTGACGCATTTCCAGTTGCCTATACAGTATGAGACTAGTACTGAGATTTTAACCTCACTCCATCCGAATACCACCAGCCACATCTCGGATCATATCCATGAGTGGCAAAGGAGATGACGTCTCATTAAAGCTCCCATTCCAGATCATCTCCTAGCAGACTGGTTTACAAATTCACTCCTGCCTATCATAGCAAAAGATGTTTCCATGCGAGGTGCTGTCACCAAAGAACAAGCCATCGCGAGTGCTCATCTGTTAGACCTGGTTTATACCCAGTCTGGCACTCTATTCAATATTTTTCCTGACGCACCCTGGGACGCTAACAATCCCATGAAACCACATAAGGGACCCCAAGCTGATGGAATCATTGGTTCCCTTACCACCCAGCCTGTTGTTAGCACCGTTGGATCATCCAACCCCACTCCGGATGGACACAGCACCGCCAAGTCCACTCCTCCTGCTGTAACTGAAGAGGTGAATTCTGTTCAATCAGCACCATCTCAAAAGTTTAATGGAAAAAAGAAGAACAAGGGGAAACCCAAGAAGCCTTCTTCCTAGTAGGAAACGAAGAGCACTCCTGAAGATACTAAGCAGAAAAGGAAACTGAAGTATCCTTGCTTACTGTGTGGAGAAGACCATTTCTCCAAAGAGTGTCCCCATAGAGACGAAGTTCAAAAGTTTCTTAGGGGTCAACCGACTCCCACAGTCCTTAATGATCCGTTTCCTGCTCAAAATCAGCAGGTGATTGCTCAAACCCCCCCAGCCCAGGGGGAACCATCCAATACCGTGCATGTTCTCATGTTGCATAACGAGGCAATCAATTTAACTACTCGCTCGCAATCTTACGAATAGGTCCCTTCAAAGGAACCCGCCGGAAGTAATACTGAAAAAGTTTTCGACTCTTTACTTGATGTCACTATACCATCAACTTCTCTCACCATCGAGAGACCCTCTTTAGATTAGATATTGCATCCACCCAAGAGCACGATTCGAAAAGATGTTTTCAATCCTAATGCTCGCGTGGCACAGAATTACAATATCGTAGAGGAATTGGCCCAAGCTCCTTGAGCCATGTCCACCCTGGAAGTTTTACAGAATTTTCCCAATCGACACAGAACTCTCCTTGCAGTTATTGGTGTAGTTGACCCGAATTCCTCGCACACCATCATGTTTCGTCTTGACAACCTTAATCCGAGACTCTCACACCAGCTCGCATTCCAAGTTACTGCGAACCTTGCTGGGAAGATTGTCCATCGCACTCTTTTGGACGAAGGAGCCTCCACTTCTGTCATGTCCATCGCTTGTTGGAGAGCCATTGGCTCCCCTGAATTGAATCATTCTCCTACCACATTGAAAGCATTCAACGGGTGTGGCTTTCAACCTCATGGGCTCTTACAAGCTCTTGCAGTTGAGTTGGGCGGAAAGACCATAACCATTAACGTGGAAGTGGTCTCGGCCCCATTAGATTATAATCTCTTGCTTGGTCATAATTGGTTTTATACCATGCAGGTGGTAGCCTCTTCAGTCTTCCGCACAGTACAATTCCCCCACCAAGGACGAATTGTTACTATCGACCAGTTAGATTTTTGTACACCAGACACCACTGCTCATCCTGGTGACCATGTTACTTCCATTGGACAAACATCAAAACAGTATGAGAGTGTAGGGGTTGGCCTATTGAAATATTCATCTCTCATGGGCGTTTTTCCAGCCGCGGACCCCCCTAATCATGTTGCCACGGTGAACATGATCTCCACTAAGATTTTATCTCACTCAAACGATGCTTGGATTGTACCAGATGAAGCCACAACACACATGTTTGGAGACGTGATGCCTCTTTCACCCGCTGAACATCTTTATAAAGCTATCCAAACAGCGCTGGAGGACCGTCCATCCATGGAACTTCCTTCCTGTTCTCTACGACGAACACCCTCTCTACCTGATCTCTTACTTTGGACTTTTCATTCAGACGAGTCCATCATGGAAGTAATGAATGTGGACGACGATCCGTGGGATGATATTCATCACAGGTCATATTTTCTTCCTCCATGGAAGTACGTAGAGGACAACATTCATACCCTCTTTTCACCGGATATCTACCCATCCCCTCATTTGCCCATCCTCACATGTCTTACAGACACGGAGGGAAACTTGGCTAACATTGAGCCAACTACTGAGGTAGACATCTCTGTGAAACCAGGTATAGTGGAACACATTCGCATAGGCCAGAAGTGTTCCCCTGAAGAAATCGCTATTAGCACGGCCTTGTTCAAGCAATTTCGAGATTTTTTTGCTTGGTCCTATGAGGAGATGCCTGGGATAGACCCCGCGATTGTTTCTCACAAAATAAAAACCTATCCCGACATCAAGCCTATGCATCAAAAATTGCGACCAGTACACCCCCGAAAGACTGTGGCAATAAAGGCAGAAATTGAAAAGCTCTTAAAGGCTGGCTTTATTTATCCTGTCCCATTGACGGATTGGGTCTCAAACGTCATTCCTGTGAACAAAACATAGGGCACCATCCGCGTCTGTGTTGATTATCGGTACCTTAATCGGGCCTGTCCAAAAGACAATTACCCAACCCCTTTCATCGACCAAATTATCGACAACTATGTCGGAAGCGTCATCTTCTCATTCATGGATGGCTTTTCTGGTTACAACCAAATTGAGATCAACCCAGCCGACCAACATAAGACGACTTTCATCTGCCCATGGGGTACATTTGCTTATTGCAAGCTCCCATTTGGCCTTAAAAATGTTGGCGCCACGTTTCAGCGGGCTATGTCGTATGCCTTCCACGATATTAAGGACTTTTTGGAACCCTACTTGGATGATCTCCTTGCCCATTCGAAGCAACGTGAGTTCCACATCGATCATCTGACGGACATATTCCTCAGATGCAGACGGTACAATATCTGTCTGAATCCTCACAAGTGTATCTTTTGCGTTGAGTCAGGACGCCTCTTAGGATTTATCATTTCGAAGGATGGGATCCGCATTGATCCCTTAAAGGTGGAGGCCATCATCAACCTACCACCCCCGACTGATATTACGGACCTTCAAAGTCTCCAAGGGAAGGCGACTTATCTAAGACATTTTGTCTGTAATTTCACGGAGAAAACTCATGGCTACATGAAACTTCTTAAGAAGGAATTCCCATTCATTTGGGATGACCAAGCTCAAAAATCTTTTGATAGTATCAAACATGCCATCATGCATACCCCTGTGCTCCAACCGCCTAATTATTATCGAGATTACATCTTATATCTCGTCGCTTTTGCTACCACTATCGCCATGGTTTTGGTACAAGAGGATCAAAACGCTCAGGAACATGTGATATACTATGCAAGTAAGGGTCTAGCTGACACCAAAACTAGATACTCACATGTCGAAAAACTTGCTTTCGCAGCAGTCATTTCCGTCCAGAAGTTCTGTCATTACATCTTGCTCCGCACCACCACTATCATTGCTGACTCGAACCCCATGTACCACGTACTAACACGTTAGGTGCTTGGGGGCAACTATTCACGCTGGATTGTGATACTGCAAGAATTTGATCTTCTTTTTGAGAAAGCTAAGTCTAAGAAGTATTTGGTGTTTGCCGAGCTTATTTGCGACCTTCCCCGTCCTAATGCAGAAGTTGAGCACAATGACTCATTTCCGGATGAATCATTGTTTCTCATCAGTACGACTGACCCCTGGTATGGAGATATTCTGTTGTATCTTTAAACCCAACCCTTCGATCCTCAACTTTCTCACGACGATCGTCGTAAGGTTCGTCACCATGAAAAGTATTATTTAATCATTAATGATACTTTGTATCGTCATGGCGTCGATTCAATCCTTCGACGTCGTCTCACTCTTGATGAGGCTGAACGCGTTCTGAATGACTATCATGCTGGGGCATGTGGCGGTCATCTCTCTGGGATGGCTACAGCCCAGAAGATTTTGCGCACAGGATATTACTGGACTACTATCTTCAAATATTGTATTGAGGCCGTTAAAAAATTTCCTCCTTGCCAACACTTCCATACGAAGAAGCGCACTCATCCTGCCCCACTACATCCGATTATTGCCATTGGCCCATTTGCAAAATGGGGCATCAATTTTATGCACTGTATGCCTACCTCACCTGGGGGGCATAGTTACATCATTGTAGCTGTGGATTACTTCACAAAGTGGGCTGAGGCTATGCCTACATACCAAAACGATGGCAAAACCACCACACTCTTCATGTTTAATCATGTGATAGCACGGTTTGGAGTTCCATGGGCCATAGTTACCAATCATGGTTCTCACTTTCAAAACCATATGATTGTTGATTTAAGCGACAGGTTGGGTTTTTGCCATGAAAACGCGACACCCTACTACCTAAAATCCAATGGACAGGTCGAGGCAATTAACAAGGTCTTGAAAACTATGATCCAAAGGATGGTAGGGACACAAAAGTCCAACTGGCATAACATGCTCTTTTCAACATTATGGGCCTACCGAACTACCATTAAAACTGCCACAGGATTCACTCCCTTCGAATTGGTATATGGATTGGAGGTTGTTCTGCCGATAGAGTGTGAAATCCCATCTTTACAGCTTGCGGTCGAACTTCTTCCTAACACTACTACTGAGGAAGAACGTCTCTTACACTTAGCCCAACTTGACAAGTCTCACCGTGATGCCACTCTCGCTAATGAAGTGCACAAGAAATGCATCAAGGCCGAGTACGATAAATCAGTTGAACCTCGTATCTTTAACGAGGGTGACCTGGTCCTCACTTACGACCAGAAGCATGATAAGCTAGGAGCTGGGAAGTTCGAGTCCATGTGGCATGGACCCTACGTCATAAAACGTGTGTTGGAAAAAGGTGCCTACGAGCTTGAAGATTATGATGGGATCTCTTTAGGTGAACCCCGCAATGGGATTTACCTGAAGAGATACTATGCTTGATCTCTCATGCATAGACTTGCTTGTATATACTGTACATGGCGTGTTTTTGTGTTTTTGTGTGGTGTGACACATTTCTCTTTTCGAGTGTCTTTTGATCTTGTTTCCACTTCTCATACCATGTCTGGTCTGCATTTACAGATGGCAACGTGCTATGGATTCACGGATGGCTCCAGCCGGCGTACCCTTCACCTTGCTTTGGTAACCTAGGTACTATATTCCCCAGCAGGTGAGCTCATTATCTCAGGAGGAAGTTTCCTACAGTTTGCGACCAACAATGCCGCAGAATATCAGGCAGTGATCGAAACTCTAGCTGATGTCATTTCCTTGGGTATGAACCACGTTGTCATCCACATGGATTATCAATTAGTGGTTTCTCATCTAAACCGGATATACGCCATCCATTATCCCATCTTAATCCGTCTCTTCAGGCGAGTACGCCTCCTGGAAAGGTCATTTGAATCTGTTCAATACCTGCACATTCCACGAGGGTTAAACACAGTTGCTGACTCCATGGCCAATTTCATTTTGGATTGGTACATTGCACACACATAATAATCATAATATGTAAAATCATTCACGACATGTAAATATAATGTACAGAAGCAAACATGTAAACAATATCACATCACTAATCATTTGAATAATACATAATGTATAAACCGCCGATAATGTATATATATATAAATAGCTCAAAAAGTAGTGCTCGTACAAAATCTGAAGCACGATGGCTTTCAGTGAGTCTCTACAAAAATATGAAGCATCATAGCTTTCAGTAAGTACAAAATCTGAGGCTTCTAAAAGCTCTCAAGTACAAGTATAAAAGTGTCTCAGGCACCACGCCTGACCCGTACACCCCTAGCTCTAACAGCTCTCTCACGCTGGGTGATAAAGCAGTCTACAGTACGAGCCACCTTGTGGAGCAAGGATTTGAAGCACACAGATGCTCCAACCCCATACCTCTGCATGGGCCTCGGTAGGTTGTTGATAGCTGGCTCAGGAACCTCCATGGTCAGCTGAGATAGGTTCCGGTACACCTCCTCCATCTCCTCGATGGCGACATGTGCACCGGTAGGAACCACTGCCTCTCCACCTCTGTCTCTCCTCTCCAGAAGGGAGAGACCCACTGGTCGTATGGGGCCAACATCTGCACACACATATAAAGTATTGTCAACAATACATCAAAAAAATAATATAATTCACAAAACTAAAAAGTACAAAGTTTTTGTTCTTACCAATATCACCCCATGCTGCACCCTCTGGAAGCACTAAGTCGGGATCCTCCCGGAAGTTCGTACCACCGTATGGGAAGTCCTCAACCATGAGCATCTGGCCCTCTAGCCAACTAAAAAACTTGGGGCCAAAAGTGATGATGGGACCCCCACCATGGAGGGTCATCAGCTCTTCCCACCTAAGCATGTGTGGATCTCTCTGATCCCTGTCATCTATTACAACTTGCGAGTGCAAGAGAGGAACCCGCTCCAAGAGGAGCGACACTATAATCGATCTGTATCCAAACTGCTTGAGCTCCCCATGTCGACACTTGGTCAGCCAAGCTCGGATGTTTGCAAGGAGACCCTCACACCAGTTGAACACCATGGGGGACATACATACCTCCGCATATAACATCTGAGTCCAAGTAGCCGTATGTGGAGCTTGGCTACCCGCCACCCTGGTAATAGTAAGCAGTACAGTCCTCAGTGGACGACTCACCACATCTCTGATGAGTATCTTCCCGCTGGAAGGACGAGAAGTAGCAACACAGTGCTATGACACCATGTCCTCAACTGTACGATCACTGGCCCGTGTCCCAGTGAGATGTACAGCGTCCCCTCTTCGGGACAAACCAATCAAAAAGTATATGTCCTCAATGTCAATGTTGAGGATATGCTCACCTATGACAAACTACTGTTGGGATGCATCCCAACTCTGTAACATGTGTGTCAAGAAAGGGACTTGGGCTCTCATCCCCTGTACCTGGAAGAACTTGAGCAACCCACAATTTCGCAAAGCAGCCACACATTGTGGATCGTTTGCGGCTTGCTCATATTCTATATCGTGTTCTCTCTCTCGCCACTCTAGTACCATCTCTGCTTGCTGGGAACCTTCCAAAAGGGGCATTTAAACCATGTTAGGTCTTTCTCCAACTTGCACAAACTCATTTTTTGGAGCATGTTTGATGTTTGGGATTTGAGTTTTCATCATCGTAGTGTACCTTCAAGTACAGCATGACATCGTCATAGTTCCCGTTTTCGAGACTTGCGACGACCCAGGCTCGTCTCAAGTCCCGAAAGGGCCACTTGCGACGAGCCGAGGGCGCATTTGACCCTCCCCAACCCATCAAAAAACTCAAAAAATGAACATAAATGGAAAAACTAAACCATTGGAAAGTTGCAAGACAAGATTTAGGCCTACCTGGTCCAGACGGCTGGTGAAATGGCGGATTGTAGCTCCCGGAATTGACAAAGAAGTTTTGGCTCCAAATTGGTACTTCTCCACCCAAATTGGCAATTTGAACAATGTTTCTATTTTTGGCCCATATTTCTATTTATAGAATAGAATGGAATATTCATTTTCAAATATTTTGATGCTTTTGGGCCATTTACTATAGTTTTGACCATTTGTCATTATATTTGGGGCTATTTGACACTTTTTCTAGTGTACATGAGTCGTAAAGTGGTCTTTTGTAGCGTTTCTCGCATTACCAACAGTAATTACAGGTATGAACATTTTTTCAATTATTCGCATTGATTGCATGAGGATGAGTTTACTCTTCGTTTGTTCTCGTACTCACCAAATCATGAGAACAAGTACCGAGTTATGATTTATCACTTTTTCGGGCTCGTTAAACTCCTACGGAAAAGGACACCCACCGGAGTCCATAGTTAAGCTCTTTTCAGACTCCCTAAAATTGAAAAGATTGCCAAGCGAACTTGTCGCGTTCACGCTTGTTAAAGCATTTGAATGGTCGTCTTCCTGGTGATAGTTTACCCCTTTTTCGGACCAGGGGGCACTAATTATGAAAAAGGAATACTCCAGCCAATCATGACTGGAAGAGTCCTCTCCTGCATTGTTTTACCCTTTAAGGGCGATGAGGCTAACTTTATGAAAAAGAACCGTTGGAGTCTTCTTTAGTTCCTTTCAGACTCTCTAGATATGAAATGACGATCGATTTTTCCTTCTATGGACTCGTTAAATTTTCACACTGAAGGGCCTGCCATGGGACGAACCCCTCCTATCCTAGGTTCGGAAAATATTTGGGATTGGACTCATCTATGAGATGAGCTATACCGAGCATCTAGTTACCCTCATCAAGCTCGTTAAAAAACACATGAGGCACTCATCATTCATGATGGGTAAAAAGGAAAGTGTTTGTGTTACATACCTTAGTGGCAGTATATAGTCGTTCTTGAACATGGCACTCATCTGCATTTGCATACCGATACTTGGGTCATTTGTTTGTCTATGAGTCCCCACTTACTTTCTGAGTCTTGTTACTCCTCTAAGTCATTCGGAGAAAGCTTCCACTATCAATTGCATTAGAAGTTTGCGTCATTCTCATGTCAATACTACCAAGTCATGCCATGCCCTTGTTCAAGAACACATTCATTACTCATTATTTTTAGTCAGTACACACGTCTTCATGCCGTTGTTACTTTGAGTCAGTCTCACATGTTATTGTACCATCCGATCCACTCTACACATCTTTTGTCGTGTTTCGTGTCGATTGATGGGGGATCCATCATGGCCCTCCTTCTACGGATTCATCCTTGTCGACTTCAACTTATCATCCAAGGATTGAATCTAGAAACCAGTCAAGTAACTTGGCCCTGCATGCCTCAATGGCAGGTTACCTCGCTTTCATCATGAGTTTACATCATTGACTCTTGATTGAGAGATTTCATCTTGCATTCGACATCAACTCATTTATTCACGCTCGATGATATGTATTGTGATACCTTGGGAATCATTGACATTAATGGTGATCTCCCTCGCACTTGTTAACAGTTTACAACAATGACCAGTAATCAAGTGGTTTCTACCATGTTCGACGTCAAGACATTTGTAATCACATGGATAGATTCGTATCATTGCGGGTTCAGCTTGAAGACCCTGGGGAGTCATGTTTTTACCCAGGTTGCGATGAAGTTTGTATTGAGTCATATTACACGGATACACTTTTGTATTGGTCGTGGCTGTGTTATCATCTCATCATGGATCTACGCTTGTGTCGAGTAGCCATGATTGTGTTCAGTCGGTCATTACTCACATGGATGTGCAATGTATTGGTCAGCAGCCATGTTGTACTACATATGAGATTGTCAATTCAGAGTCAGTTGTACTGCAGCAGCGTCCTTCATCCGACAAGTCTTTTGCCATTATTTCTATCAAAGCACTTCACCTGTGCATCCTTAACGGCTTCATGCTTTGGGGGGCATTCTGTTACACCTAAAATCTACCCATCATCATGAGTTAGTGTATACATCCCTGAAGTCATCTAGACCAAGTGCTCATTTGGAGGATTTGTACTCAGTTTGTACACCCTTTTGAGAGGTCGTCACAGGTTGCACACTAGCAACATGCGACGTCATAGGTTGCTCCATAGCAGGGTGCGACGAGGTCTGTTAATGGGAAAAAATAGCCATTTCGAGATCTTTCTCGAAGCTTGCCCATTTGGGGGCTTATCCCTGATCTCTTGGAGAGCTGGTACTCGACCCCTAGCCTCTTGGGAAGATCCCCTATCTCTCTCCTACCATCTCTCATCCTATCCTATCCATAACCTCATCCACTTAGTCCTATATATACGAGGCTCACTCCCATACCAAAGGGAGGAAGACTATGGTATCTACATGCTGGTGAAATCTCTCTTAAGACACCTTCACTCACCTCTTGGAGAATTCATGCTTCCTTGGAAGGGCTTGGAAATTGGCTTGTGTGGGGAAGGGCTGCTACGTTAAGTCATTGGTTGTAGTTCTATATCTCTATCATGTACTCCTCTATTTGCAGTAATACAAATGCTTTCCACCAATATCGCTCTTATATGTGATGATGTTGTGTTGTTTACCTACTTAACTATTTACATAGATCTCTTATTGTATAGATGCTCTTTACTCATTTCTCTTTTCTGTGTCTTAACAGGTCTTGCAGCTTGGATCTGACGACCTCGGGATGTGGAGCAACATTTGGGAGAAAGGATAGCGAATCAAAGAGGTAAGACATCTAGTGCTTGATCCTTAAGTAGATCTAGGAAACATGTTTGTAGTCTATTCTATTTGTTCTAGGCTCACATTGAGCTAAGGAGATCCGGCTCACCTCCGGTCGAGTGGATTGTCCGGTAACAATGGAAGCCGCAGCACCAAGGTCCGCAAGTGGAAGTGGCTCGGGATGAGCCACGGGTGAGTGTTAGGGGCCTGTTGGGATGGGCTCAAGTGGGTTGGAAAAATATACAAGTATGGAAAAGCGTGCGTAGCGTGCTGCAGCAGGAAGAAAAGGAAATTTTGATAATTGCGCATTATGCACTACAGAAGGAAGAGAAATCAGTTTTGGGTGAAAGCGCATTGCGCGCGGGTGGCAGGCGACGAACAATGTTGAGGTTTTGCGCGTGTCGCGCAATGGCAATGACTAAGGCATGGTTGCGCAAGTAGGATGATGCGCATGGTAGCGCATAAACTATTTTTGGGTAGAACATGGGTAAAGGTCAAACAAGGATATGACCTAGTTTGGATAAGGAATAGGTGGATGACAGATGAAAGCAACCTGTTGGAACATGTGGCGGCAAGCAGTTGAGAAGCTAGGCCATGACGCTGATGGCGACAGGAAGGCGAAGGAGTGGAAAGGGAGAGGCCATGATGCAGTTGTAACTATTTGGAGGATTGCGGCTGTCAGAAGAGTGTGTGAGCCACGAGTGGCCCAGCTGGAGCAGGCTGTCGACGGCGATAGCTAGGGTGGCAGTTAGCCATGCCGATTTTGTAGACCTGAGGGTTTTTGCTTACGAATTGTAAAGATATGCCTACGGGCATAATCTATAAATAGGCATGATTTTGTATGGGAAATGATTGTTGTTGTTGTTGGTTGGGTTGTTGAACTCTTAATTTTGTTAAGTATTGATTATTGTAGAATCTTAAGCTTAGAAAATCCATTGTAAAGGCTCTGCAGCTGAGTGCGTAGAGACCTATCTGAGAGAGAGAAGAGAGTCTGCAGCTGAGTGCGCAGACTAAGAACGGTTGTACCCTTCCCATTAAGAGCAATATTAACAACCATTCTTGTGGACGTAGCCTCCAACCGAAGGGTGAACCATGTTAAATTCTGTGTTGTGTGACCAATGTGTGTTTATGATTGTTTAATCGCTTGTTATGAATGTTTAGTGCTGGAAACTTCTGTTATGTGATTGCTTTTATATGTATTCTCCACAGTGAATGGGAATAATATGTTAAGTAATGCATGCACAGAGGAATGTTAAGTATTCAACATGTATGAATCTGTCGATTGGAATGTATGAATCTATCTATTGGTCAAGTAGTGAACACTGAGTTTAAGCGCAGTGTTGGAGCGTGCAGTAACGTATGTTATTAAACGATCCACAATTTACTGATAAGAACTTGAACGAAATGAAGGGATAAATACTGCTAAGTAGAGTGGTTAGAATTGGACATCGTGGCAAGGACATGCAGTCTCATTGATGCGCCGAGTCATTGAAGGTTGCTGCGAGGTAAGCCCTTGATAGCTTACTGTTGTAACACAAAGGTATCCTGTATTGCATAGTCATTGGAGGTGTGAGCGCATTTGCATGCTGAAGTATCTGACATGGAACAGAAGGTTCACGCAATTATCTATCCGCGCAACCCACAAGGTGTTGCACTGCTTATTAGCTTTCCCCCCATCACATCACCCGTTTGTGGAAACTTGATTCCACAACCACCCCCTCAGCTTCACCTCGGGTGGGACCTCAGGCTGCGTGCAGCCTGTTGCCGAAAGGGCCGATGAATTGGGGTTTTGTTGGTTCCTTGAACCGTGAACTACCTGGGTCTACACTGGAAACCTCAAGAAGGTGATCTACAGCCAACATTCCCACATGAAGAACATTCAATGTGTGACAGTGTTGTCATAAGTTTAGAGGGGTATTGCAATGTTATAGGCTCTGTGGGAGGTGTGACTAACATTTTCATTGATGTGGTGATCACATTGATGTATGCTACTTATTGGGTTGATAAGGGGGGTTCCTCAATCATTACTTGAGTGACACGAACAGTCGCCAATGCCTCTCGGTATCAAGAGAGTTCATGGAAATGGTGCAAATAGTTCCCATATTGAGTGCATATGGAACATGCGTTACTTGTACGCAATGTTTTGGCCTTAGATGTGGGTGAGGGAGGTGTTCCCCCTTTTAATTTTGACAGAGCATGGGTGATGCTAACGGACGTGTTGAGAAAAATCCTTAGTTTTGGGAAAGCAGGACATAGATTGCTTGCATGGCCTTGTTTCTCGCAAAGAAAACACATCGGTGTGACCCTTTTATTGGGAGTATTCATCATAACTAGGGATTTTAAATCTTGATGTTTGATTCCCCCTGCTTTAGGCATCACAGTTTCTATTGAATTAGATGTTGGGTTAGGGAATAGGGGACCTTTCAACTTCAATTGTTTGGTACCCCCATTGGCGATCTTAGCCACTACCGATTGTGGTGTAGTTGCGGATGGCATAGCTTGGGTTTTCATAACCGAATTTGTTACAGTACTTTTCACCATACTAGCTGAAATAGGGACAAAATCATAATGGGAAACTAGTTTGGAAACCATCTCTGGGTAGGGTGGCATGAGGTACCATACCAGTATCCCCAGAGTTAGCCTAGGTAGTGTTAACTCAACCATAGCCAATGACCCTTGTACACCAGTGGGAGGATACAAGAATGGCATTTGAAAAATCAGTGATACCGATGGACTCAATGTTTGATCAATTCCATGACTCACCGGTGGTGTTGATGACGGTGTTAAGGTGGAGGCGGCTCCATTTTCAGTGGTGAAAATTGTGCACATTAGGCCATTGGTTGATGTAGGGATATTTGGTGGTGGTCCCGAATATACTCCTAACAAATTGGAGTCTTTATACATACTGGGGGAAATGTCAAAATATGGTTGATCATCACCCAATACAATTGGTAGGCCATTGTCAGGGTTGCTTGTGGTATTCAGTTCATAGTAGTTAAGCTAGTCTAGGGCGACTACCTTCCCGTTTAAGGGAAATATCATGATATAGAATACTGAGGAGGCTAATTCCTTGACGGAATACATATAACTACACCCCAAGAGGATGTTGTAGTCACATTCTGCATCGAGTACTTTGATATTGATCATAACCATCTTTCCCCCCGTATTCAGTTCATAGTAGTTAAGCTAGTCTAGGGCGACTACCTTCCCGTTTAAGGGAAATATCATGATATAGAATACTGAGGAGGTTAATTCCTTGACGGAATACATATAACTACACCCCAAGAGGATGTTGTAGTCACATTCTACATCGAGTACTTTGATATTGATCATAACCATCTTTCCCCCCAGCTCTATGGGGATGTTTTGGTACAATCCTCTCGGTTAGGATGGTCTCCCATCATACGCGCGAAGAGCGATATACAAGGGGACCATCTCAGGATATCCTAATCGTTTCCATACTTATACAGACATAATACAAGTGGATGTTCCTTCATCGATGATACAACAGTGGATCATGTCATTTTTTACCGTAACTAGTACTTGAAATGCGACTGATGATGGTATTCATGGATCACCTTTGCCAACATCAAAGGTAATGAGGTGTGAATCGGATGAATTGACGGTCCCAAGTGCATTGAGTAATGCATTTATCTGTGTTGGGAAAGACTGTAACACTTCCAACTTGGACATTTCTATTGGGGATTGAGCCAAGTCATCCACAATATTGTAATTGTGGGAAGCTTTCATGTGAAGGTTATTAGGGGTATGTCGAAGTGGAAATTTTGGGATCCGTGGTGTTTTTTTGGTGTTCAGTAGAGGGATTTGTAGACGCCCCCCAGAGGGGATAGAAATGTCTTCCACTGGGGGAGTGGAAGGCCCATCATAACATTTGGATCGTATTTGGAGTTTGATGTCCAATGTATAGATATTTTGGAAAGAACCATCATCACGAGGGTGAGGTCTTGTTGTTGTGTGACGACACCTTGATTGGAAAGGGTTGTTGTAACATGGAGGTTTGTGGTTGGGGACGATTCTCTGCCTAGGTGGGTTTCTCCATCGTCTTCTTTTTGGATTCCACTAACTCTTGACAGTCGGGAATAAGAGGATAATGATGTGTGTAAGGACCATAATCGCTGCAAATGGATCAACAATAATTGGTTCTCAGGGTGGGATTCTTCCCTTGTTTGGGGGGATTGTTAGTCCCTACATTTGGATCACCCGTATTCTGGTTTTGTTGGGGAGAAGGATTCCTCCCTTGTCCCGGCTGTTGATTCTTCTTGTTCTTACCTTTATTCTTCCCCTGATTCTGTGGATTCTGGTGTTTTGCTCCATTCAATTACTCAAATTGTCAGGCCTGGCCCAAGTGGGACAGTTTTGAGAAAGCAGGTTTTGGAGCTGTGGAGTGAAGCGCAGTACAGGTAAAGGAATTTTTGGGATAATTTTTTGTATGCTACGAAGTTGCGCACAGCACAGTGTGGAAGAGCTGCGAATTTAGTACTACGAAGATAACAATGCTGCAATGTGTTTGGTCAACGGAAGATCCACCTAAGCAGAGTGTTGGACAGAAGACAGCACATATTCCGGTTAGGCCTTGGAGATCTATTTTTGGCAAAGATGCTCGATAACTACCAAGTGGTGGGTAGGTGCAGATCGAGAGAAAGGTGACCGGCCACATGCACAGAGAACTACTACTTGAACCAGTGGTCTAAAGGCCATGAAAGAAGGAACAGCTCGGTGAGAGCAACCTATTGGTGTGCACGTGACAGGGGGAGCTGTTAGCGACGTGTCCACACACAGAGGATGGACACAACGGAAGATCTGCTACCAGACACTAGCAGTTCGGTTTTGGCAAAAACCGTGACAGTTTTGTAAACCTAAGGGTTTCCACCTTCGGAATGTAAAGACATGACCTACGGGCATGATCTATAAATAAGGCATGATTTTGTAAGGGAAGGGTTGGTCATTATTGAATATTGTTAGAGTCTATAAGCTTGAAGCTATTGTAAAGGCTCTGTAGCTGAGTGCGCAGAGACCTAATCTCGAGAGAGAGAAGAGAGTCTGCAGCTGAGTGCACAGATGAAGAACTGTTGTACCCTTCCCTAAAGGAAATATAATAACATTTCTTGTGGACGTAGCCTCCATCCGGGGGGTGAACCATGTTAAATACTCTGTTATGTGATTACTTTGTGTGTTTTCCATTGTTCGATTGCTTAAGATGAATGCTTGATGTTGTAGTAATCTGATATTTGTTGCTTTTATATGTATTCGCCGTGGAAGAGATGGGAATAAGACGTTAACTAGCTCATGTATAGATGAATGTTAATTCTCAGTATCTATAAATATTTTGAATGTATGGATCTGTTAAATAATCAGAGAGTTAATTATTAAGGTTGAAGTACTACATCTGGGTGCGCAGCACTAAAGATTGTTAAGTAAGATTGGTTAGTTTGATCAAGTCTTGAAGTAAGCGCGCGGTCTGATTGATGCGTTGATCCATTATAATTGTTGTGCAATAAGCTGTTGATAGCTTATCATCGTACCACCGAACCTAATAATCCTTAAAGAAAGATCTGCAAGGAAGCGTATATATCCATTGCGTTGTTCTGTGACAGTAGCCTATTAGTACCACGCAATCCGTGGATGCACTTGTTGTACAAGTGCTCCCGCATGCAGTAGTAATTGATGCGAAGTAGAAGACTTCGCACAGTCTTTTGTTTGCAATGTGGAATTTCTTTTCTGCGCTATGCATCAGTCAATCTAGGCACTCGCATCACCAGGTTGTGGAAACCTGATTCCGCAACCACCCCCTCAACTTTGCCTCGGGTGAGACCTCAGGATGTTCGCAGTCTGTTGCCAAAAGGGCTGGTGAATAAGGGTTTTGTTGGTATCCTACATCGCGAAGTACCTGGGTCTACATTGGAAAACCTATAGATCAGTAACTACACCAACAAATGGTTTCGTTATCGCGCTAAGACTCAATGATGCAATAGTGTGTTTTGAAAAGTAATGTGCGAAGAAGAAAAAGAGTTCCCATTAGGGTCAGACAATTGGCATCCAGAAAAGAAAGAGATCTGGGCTTGGTGTGATAAGATCGAAAGAGATTTTGAAAAGAAAGAAAACAAACACCCACGTCTATCTGAAGTAGGTTGGTTGAACAAATACTTGTGGAGGGATATCCACAAGATTTTTGGGCATCGTTTCCAAACAAGATGCACGAGTGGATATCGCGCCTCACAGAAAGAAAGAATTGTTCTCAAGGGGGAGTACCGACAGAGTGGACTCTGTAACTTACTGAACAACTCAAAGCAATAGACATCCCACTGTTGCAAGTAGTCGACTTCTGGGTTGATAGCATACTTGAAGGATTTGTGACCAAGTTTGTTGTAGACATGCTGAAATCCTACAGCCAAGCTCAAGCATACTTTTTCGAAGGATTCAGAGGTATGTTCTTGAACAATCTCACTATATACATTAAAATGATCTTAGCTGAGAAAGGTGTTTTAAGAATGCAGTAATAATTATGAATTTGTCATGTTAGAAAATACATACATTGATTCTGACAAAGAAAACCATACTTTGAGAAGTGGAAAGAGATATAAGCTTACTAATGAAAAGAATCCCAGAGGATCTAAAAACTATGTACATACCGAAATTCCGTGTGACCTTAATAATTAGACCACGCAATTATCAGCCACAATCCAATGTATTACACCTCAGAATCCACCGGGTGTTAATACTGCACCTCCCCTATCTCAGATTCCAGCAGTCCAGAACCTACCCACTACGAGCATCACGAAGCCCAATATTATCCCTAGCACGACCCAGCAGCCTGCATCTACTTTTGTTGTAGGGGACCCGTAGCAAAACCATACACAATCCAGAAGGAGGATGGTTGATAACGATATAAAGTTGTTGATATTCAAAGGAACGGGTCTAGAAGACCTTGATCAACATTGGTTTCTATGTGAAGCCATATGGAGTGTAAAGCAAGTTCAGGATGACGCTGTGAAAAGAGCACAGCTCATCACTACTTTTAGAGATAGAGCATTACACTGTTTTATGAAGTATTCTCAAGCACAGTCGATAACCCTAACAGACATCAAAGCCGCGATGTTAGCAGAATTCAAGAAGCCAAAATCAAAATCACAGTGCATAACAGAGTTAAAATAAATCAAATAGAAACATACTGAATCGGTCTAGGAATTCGACAAAAAATTTAAAACATTGTTGGACCAAGTGAGCTTTGTTATAGCTCCGCAACAGCACCAAGAGTGGTTCATTGTTGCGTTGTTTCCCCATATCAGACAACCACTAATGCAGCAGAAGGTTGTATCGTAGGCTGAGGCCTTGGAGATGGCAATGAAATTGGAGGCTTTACCAATTGGAGAGAGTAGTTATGGGATGTTACAGATCCAGAACCAATTGGCTACCTTGACATTAGAATTGCAAGGTATGAAGAATGGAAAGGAACAGATACATGAACAAAGACATGAAGTTTGGTGCACGGGATGCAAAGGAGAGGGCCACACCAGAGAACACTTCCCTCTATTTCAAGATTATCTTAACAGTGGTGCACCAAACCCAATGAATTTGAATCAGAACCAAGCACGGTGGTGTGAAATTTATCGAACCAAAGTACACCGGCTTGAGGATTGTTATCTGATACAGAAATATGTAAAAACACCTAAAAAATTATACTGTAATTTATGTAAGTCAGTTGGACATGATGAGTCCAACTGTTGCGCTTATGAGCTGATGAATGAAATAAAGCGAGATATGGAAGCAATGCGAGGTGCTGGAATGTACCGTGTTCAAGAAGAAAATCAGCCAAAATAGGAGAACACCCAGTATGATCAAGGTGGATATAGAGGCTGTGGAGGTGGATACCGCGGGAGAGGAAGAAATGATGACCTATCTCAAGGGAGAGGCTGAGGCCAGGTAATCTGTTATAACTGTGGCCAGTCGGGTCATGTATCTACTACTGTAAATCATTTGATCATGTGATTAAAGACTGTCCCGTGCTTGAGGTAGAAATGCAGAAGCGAAGAAGGACATAAACGTCGAACCATAACATTCAGTTGATCGCAGCAGAGACCAGACCTACAGATCCGGCTATAAATGCAGTAACGTGAAGTGGCGCTAATACAGGAAGAAGCATGGAAGCCTCAACTTCTGGAACAAATGAAGCTAAGAAGACCCCTAGAGAAACAGTATGGATTAGAAAAGCTCCTGGGAAAGCACCTCCTTTGAACTTACAGAAAAATAAAGAAGTATTTGAAGAAGCACGGGACATGTTCAAACAACAACCACCTACTTCACTGAGAATCCCGTTGCGTAGTGAAATACCACAGATAGAAGACATGCCACTGGCATATGATTAGACATGCACTGCACCAGATACAACCACTTCTGTTGCGCAGTTCCTACAAAGCTGCATGAAGTTATTGAAAAACAAAGACACTCTTATGGAATTTGAAAAAAAGATAAATCAATATGAATCACACAGTGAGAGGAGGACTTCTCATGGCGCAGTTCATAACATTAGGATCCCCAAAAGAACCGGGAGGGAAATGTGGTTCACTAAACAGATTGGAGACTACGAGATGGACGAGATCATTCTTGATCTCAGATTCGAAGTAAATGTCTTGACCAAGCAGACATGGCAGGCGATGGGGAAACCAAAGTTACAATGGTCACCTATATAGTTAAGAATGGATAATCAAGGCATAGTTGTACCATTAGGAAGGTTACCCAATACCATTGTAGACATTGACGGATTGTGAAGTTATGTAGACTTCAAAGTAATTGAAATTGTGGATGATAGCAATCCTTATCCGGCGTTGTTGGGTATCGATTGGGCAATGAAAAATTCCACCATCATAAATTTGAAGACAATGAAAATGATATTTGAAGGCAGTGGCATAAGGATCGTCGCACCACTGGACCCTTCGCAAGGGGAGCGATATGTTGAACCAATTCAAGAGGAGTACATAGCTCAAGATCTCGACTGTATCTATAAGATGACACAAATGCTGCGGATTATACTCATCCTACTGTGGATGGAACACTCAGCTGGTGCTGTGATAGTTCTTGCATCTCAGACTTTGACGCAGGATTGGAAAACTGGAAACACATAATGCATGAAGTATCTGCCAAGAGATGCGTGACAATTATGAAATCACTATGTTGGATTGGAAAGAAGGTGAGTCCAATTCCCACTTATGATGGTTCAGCTAACGTTTATTCATTTATAAAAGAATACACTGCAGCAGTTGTAGACGAACACCGCGTCTCAACATTAGACATGGCACTACGCGATACACCTGCCAGATGGTGGGCTACGCATAAGAAGACATTGACAACTTGGGACCAGTGCAAAATTAAAATGCAGATCAGGTTTGTTGATAAGGTTACACTACCTTTTGAAAAATACAATAGGCAGACGGATCCAGGGGATCATATTGCAACCTGTGTAGAAGCTTGGAAAGAAAGACCACAGACAGAATGGGTACATCTTTTTGTGCATACGCTGGAGGAACCTATTCCAAAGAAATGGTATCTAGATGTGGAGTTGCGCAGAGGAACTGTGGACTGGTCTATCCTCACTGTGAGCTTCCAGAAAGACTTTATCTTTAAAGATGACCATCCTAGTATCAATGACGCACTGCAGCTTATCAAGGGAAATATATTTAGACCAGAATGCACACAGGTAAATATAACACTAGAAGAATTTCTTGGAGCAAACAGCATACCTACGAGTCTACAACCAGATTGGATGGAACAGGTAAAGCAGGCC
Organism: Larix kaempferi; assembly: GCA_027924585.1. Lineage (NCBI taxonomy): Eukaryota > Viridiplantae > Streptophyta > Pinopsida > Pinales > Pinaceae > Larix > Larix kaempferi. The sequence continues at coordinate 4,363,748 of BSBM01000318.1, read as the reverse complement.
TTGGATTGTTATAACTTAGCTGAAAATGTTGATGATAAGGAAGACAGTGATGAGGAGGATCCACGCAACATAAAGATCCATGAATCAGAAGGAACACGCGAGGTAGAAGGACCTCCACTGGAAATTCCAAATATGAGTGGACCGGTTAAAACAAAGAAAGTGAACATCAGCACCAGTGAAGAACCGAAGTTCACAGCAATAGGAGATTATTGGGATGACGATACAGTTACAGAGGTCGTGGGTATATTACAGGAATATCAGGAAGTATTCCTGACCAAGTTCACAGAATTGAAAGGCATTCTGGGAGACTTAGGAGTGATAAAAATTCGTCTTAAGCTTGGCGCTAAACCAGTGAAGCAACGGCCATATAGATTAAATCCAAGCTACAAAGAACAAGTTAAGGCAGAACTCGACAAGATGCTCCATGCAAGGATCATTGAGTCAGTTGAAGAATCTGAATGGATAAGCCTGATGGTTGTCCAAGATAAGAAAACAAAGGGTGAGATCAGGATCTGTGTTGATCTCAGAAAGTTGAATGATGCTTCAATGCATGACCCATTTCCTACTCCTTTTACCAACGAAGTACTTGATAACGTTGGAGGGAATGAGGCATACTCTTTTACTGATGGATTTTCTGGATACCATCAGATAAGAATTGATCCTACCGATACATGCAAGACCACATTTGCAACAGAATGGGGGTCGTTCCAGTATACAGTGATGTCGTTTGGTCTAAAGAATGCACCAGCCATATTTTCTAGAGTGGTGATCACAGCATTTAAAGAATTCATACACAAGTTTTTAGAGGTTTACTTTGATGATTGGACAATTTTTGGGTTACTGAAGAACCATGCCGCGAACCTCAGGATGCTGCTGGAAAAATGCAGACAGCACTAGATTTCTTTGAATTTGAAGAAATGTATTTTCTTTGTTCCTTATGGGATTCTGCTGGGACACATTGTATGCAAGCAAGGCTTGATGGTTGATCTTGCGAAGATCGCAGTTATTGTAAATTTTCCTACACCAAATTCAGTTAAGCAATTGCGCACTACACTAGGGCATACCGGTTACTACAGGAAATTCATAAAAGGGTATGCGCAAATAACAGCAGTAATGGAGAAGCTTTTAAAGAAAGATGCATTGTTCAAATTGAACGAGGACTGTGAGAGAGGATTTGACACATTGAAAGAGAAGATGGTCACTGCGCCAATCCTAGTTTTTCCAGACTAGGAGAAGCCATTTTTTCATCCATGTTGATGCTCCATGTATAGCATTGGGCATTGTTCTTGCTCAACCATGAGAAGGAGGCATTGATCATCCCATTATATTTTCAAGCAGAAAGCCATCATCTGCTGAGAATAACTATACCACTACTTAAAGAGAAGGACTTGCAAGGGTATATGCACTACAGAAGTTCAGGCACTATTTGCTCGGTGCACACTTCTCTATGTTTACTGACCTTTCTGCATTGAAATACCTGGTCAATAAGCCAGTGTTAGGGGGGCGGATATGCAGATGGTTGTTACTCTTTCAAGAGTATGATTTTGAAAGAGTGGTTAAGCCAGGTAGGTTAAACTTAGGACCTAATCATCTGTCCATAATTGAATCAGGAGAAGAGCATACAAATCTTGAAGAAAATCTGCCTGACGCGCAGTTGTTCGCTATACAGGTCGTTGATGAGTATTATTAAGACATAATCCACTTTTTAACTATAGGGTTGGCACCTGAAGAATTCACTACACAGTAGAAGAAGCGGATAGTAGTATGAGCCGTGGACTTCACCATTATCGCAGGTCAGCTATACAAGTTAGGACCTGATGAAGTACTGCAAAGGTACGTATTGGAACATGAAAAGCCATATATATTGGTTTATGCGCATTCAGGAGCAGCAGGAGGCCACTATGCAAGAAGTTCCACTACGCAGAAGGTATTGCGCGTAGGACCATGGTGACCAACAATCCATAGGGATTCGAAGGAACATTGCCAGAGCTGCGATGTCTGTCAAAGGACAGGGAAGCCATCACGAAGAGATGAAATGCCATTGAACCCTCAGCTAACCTTGCAGGCATTCGAAAATGGGCAATTGATTTCGTGGGACCTATTAACCCACTGGGAAAAAGAACTGGTGCGAGGTACATTATTATTACAACTGACTACCTCACCAGATGGGTAGAAGAAAAACCAGTAAAAGACTGTAGCGCAACCACAACTGTCGAGTTCATCCTTGAGAACATCCTTACAGGATTTGGATTCCCAAAAATTTTGATGAGTGATCAAGGCACTCATTTTTTGAACAGAACTATTGAAGATTTGACCGAAGAGTTCTACATCCATCATCAGCGCAGTACACCTTATCATCCTCAAGTGAATGGAAATGTTGAAGCATTCAATAAAGTGCTCGAGAATGCGCTAACCAAGATATGCAACGTAAACCGCAATGATTGGGACCTGCGCATTCCATCTGTATTGTGGGCATACATAACAACATGAAATAAATTAACTAGACATACACCTTTTAGATTGGCTTATGGGCAGGAAGCAATAATGCCAATGGAATATATTATTCCTAGCTTGAGAATAGCTACATTTACAGGGATGGCAGACCGTGCAGCCCTAAAAGAAAGGCTGTTACACTTGGTTGGTCTGGAAGAGGATCGCTCCATCGCAGGCTTCCACTAACAAGTACAGAAAGAGCGTGAAAAGGCATGGCATGATCGCCACATCAAGAGCAAGTCTTTCCAGGTAGGTGATCTAGTCCTCCTATACAATAGCAAATTCATGAAGTTTCCTGGAAAGTTTAAAATGCATTGGCTTGGACCATATACTGTTACACATGTTACTAACGGTGGGGCAGTCCAGTTAGCTACTTTAGCCGGTAATACATTGCCCAATTCGATAAATGGAAGCAGACTAAATCTTTACCACGATAGTCCTGCTTTGCAACATCCTGTATGACCAAGAAGAAAGGAAAATTTTCTAAGTGCCAAGTACAATTGGAATTGGGCACTCGAAACTGCGAAAAAGTTTGTACACAAAATTGTTGAGATAGATCTATGTACCGCGCAGCACTGATGAAGTTGCGTAACAAAAAATATATATATGTGATGAGAAAAGAAAAGGAAAGTAAACAATGTGTTGTTGCGACGTTCAAAAGGCAACTTGCGAAAAGAAAAGAAATTAGACACCACGAAATAACTGCACAGAACCAATGATGACCTGTTGCGCAGTTCAACGCAACGCTCTAGAAGAATAGCCATTATAGTGTCGGTCAAAAATATAGTCGTTATACAGTACTTTCTTACCAACCGCTTCGGCATTTAAGGCACAGATAACCGTTCTGAACGAGTTAATGAAGGAGTTGACCGAAGGATCTTCCAGATTTGGCTAACGGATACTGCAATTAATGCTTATTTAGCCATTAAGGGGTGTGGAGGGGGGTCAGTTGTTCCTATAAACCATGCAACAGTTAGACTCACGGGCGTTACCAAACCACTTAGAATTTCTTGTGGACATTATTTTCTAAGTTAGTTCTGCAAGTCATCCACTAGTTTGCTGAGTAGTATGCAAGTGAATGTCACAGAGGTCCTTTTTTGACAAAGATTTCACGGTCCAGGAGACTATGAGGTTGTTCCAATACGGAGGGATTGATGAGTTAATGAGAACCCCGAACAAGAAATTCGTCACTGAATCAGAACAGGGTCCAAGAAGATCACCAAGGCATGGCCCAGCAATGCAAGACAAAGGAAAAAATCCAGTAGGACCGAGGACAAAGACACCCAAGATGAGTTCGGCAGGGCCGAACAAGCCAATACCTGATAAGGAAATACCATTAACAATGATTCTAGAGTACATTTCACTGCGTGCACTGGATGCACCAGCCATTAAATTACTGAAGAGCCCTAAATATGAGATACCACTCTCGTCGATATCAAAGCATGTCGAGGTGGATAAAAATATGTTGGGTAAGATTCCCGAATGTAAATGAGAGGACTATGATCTACTTGTAATGCAGAAGGAGAAACCCAACGAGTCGAGGTTCCAACAGTTCCAGCCTAACAAATACATGTGTTGGAAGAAGAATGTAAGGGGTGACCTCACTTTGTTCTTGGAAAGCTGGTTGTCCGGAGTAGCCAAGTCGGGGCTACTCAATCTACTCAAGCTCCCACACTTTGACAGATCACCGGAACTCAATGTGGTGGTCCAAACTTTGATGGCACGCATCCACCGAGGATATTTATGGATTGACCAGAACATCAACCTAATGATTGACTTGATTCATTGAATCACTGGGTTGAGCAAAAGTGGAGAAGACCCGAAGAAGTTTTTTCAGGGAAAAAGCAAGGATAAAGAGGCAGCTGCGTTGATGAATCAAATGCAGTCTGTTGTCAAAGGGAAGCGAGGCTTCCAGATGGATGACATAAATGACCAAGCAATAAGATTTGTCACCCATCTTTTAGAGGGAAAAATTCTTAGAAAATGTAGACCGTTAGAAATCTCTGCAAGCGCAATACTACTTAGCGCCGTAGCTGCCGAAGGAGAGGACATTAATTGGTGTCAATATCTACTGAATGAGTTCCTAGAGGAACTTAATGACACGCAGATCAATGGTGGATACTTCCATTTCACCTGGCTAATAGTGCTCATTGCCTTCGTGGGATGGAAGGAGCCGAAGCAGTACGTTGGAGTGATCATGGACACTTCGGACTGCAGAGGGGCTCGATATCAGAACCTTTGGGCAAATTTGAATCCCCAAAGACAGCATGAGACAGCGCTGGTCTTTTACACATATTATGACCAGCTGTGTGGGACCATCATGCTTACGCCTCAGATAGCAAAGAAAGTAACAAGCAAATATATCCGCATTGTCAACTTTTATGCTGCGATGAAATGCATCTCAATTTCAGCTAAAGCGCAGACAAAGAATCCTGACTGGTACGCAGGAAACTACCACATGTACGAGGAAGATATTGAGAATATCATGAAGGAATGGCGAGTTGAATTCTGATTTGAGGTTGTGGACGTCCAAAGCGACCTTGGCGAGGATGAACCAATCCCTTGTCCCATAACAGAAGACAAAGAGGCATGAAAAAGAAAGGAAGTAGGAAGTCCTTCGCAGCCTAAGGGGCCAAGGAAGAAGCAGAAAGCTACTAAAGATCAATTGGAAACATTGCTAAGCGAGGATGATTATATAATGATCACCGCGAAGGTCACAGATAAAATGGAAGAGCTCACAACTGATAAAGAGAAAAAGGACAAAGCAATTCAGGACAGTTTGCACCAAAACCTGACCACACTGCAGGGGATCTCAGAAAAATTCGATGAAGTAAGCAAAAGATTACCCTTGCCGTGGGAGTCAGATTCTGAAGGGAAGTTGGGAGGGACTTCGCCGCAGAATACACCGCAGCTACCATTAGCCATGCCCGCAAGGCCCCGTATAGTCCACCTAGAACCATTGAATGTAAGGCTTCCCCTACCTGAGCAACAACTACTAGATACGAAAGATGTAGAACGAGTGTAGCTTGACCTCGTGAAGATACCACTTCCTGGTCTACACTATTTACAGTTGCATGTTATTGAAGAAATGCACGATAGAACAACAGACGCACTAAAGGGACAGGCGGAGTTGCAGACAAATTACAAATAGATGGAAGAAGTTAGCTCGCAGATAGCTACGGAGCTACAAGATGAGCATGATCGGCGGAAGCACCTAGAATCCACGATCACCGCAGTTGCAGATGAGATACTAGAATTTGAAGTACAATCAGAACCCGTGGATACTATCCTTAAAATAGGCCATATGATTAATAATCTTAAGGAAGAGATAGATGATATGCAGATCAACCATGAAGCCGAGATCTCTGCACTTAGAGGCAAGATGGAACAGAAGACTCCACCAACTGAGTAGCAGTTAAGAGCATAGGAGGTAAAGGCCGCTGCAGAAAGCATAGCTACAGAGGTGTCGAAGTGCCAAAGTCTACTGGGTGAGGCATCGAAGGCATTCATGGCCCTTGAGAAGGACCTGCAATTGCTAGAAGTCAGGAATGCTACCAAAAGTAAGCAGATAGCATTCGAGCAGTTGGAAGAGGAAGTTAAGGCATTGTCAGCAAGGGAACGACTCCACCGGTTCAAGAAGGTTAACGCGCTGAGGAAAGATCCCTAGACCTTAAGAGAGAAAGAGGCTAAAATTGAAAATAGAACTCAACCTTTGTTAGAGAAAGTCGACCTCATCTCACAGGAGATCGAGGACAAACTGAAGGAGTTGCACGAAGGGAAAGAACAGGTAGAAGAACATAACAGAGAGGAAATAACAGTTGAAATGTTGGACACTGTTCGGCAAGTTGAGCGGGAAACAAAGGAAGCAGTCGAGAAGTTGGTTGTTGCATACAATGACTTCGCTGCAATGCTAGTTCTGTAGGAGCACGAATGGAGGGAAGAAGCATAAATTGCAAGTGGATCGAGGGTGAGCCACATGTAAGTGTTAGGGGCCTTGTTTTAGTCCCAAGGTTCATGCGGTTACCATAGATACATTACATATTAGAAGAAAGCATACACAATGATACAGATACACGAGACGAGATAGAGAGAAAGAACACAAGCCTTTATATTAACCAGCAAGAGCAGAATACAATCATAGAACCAATCTTAACTAGTACATCGGCTCAACAGCCTGTATATATATATATATATGCAAATACAGTTACATAACCGTCTGTTGGTTTATCCAACCGACGTGACCTATCGACATGTGCTTCAGAGTGGTCGAGCGGAGGGCCTAGTCGACAGGCCGACCTAGGCCCCTCCAACATCTCCCCCACCTCAAAATCTTTCTTCGTCTTGGAGAAATGGAGAGATCAAAATTGCAAAAAGAGTTATTAAGATGGTTATGATGAAAGTAAGTTGGAACCAATAGCATCAGGTATCTAGAGACAGGCTTCAAGAATAACTTCGGCAGAAATAGAGAGATGGTGTTGGAACTCTTCCTAGGTGCGCAGTAGATTTTGGATGTCGACAGTCAGAGTTGTGAGTTTCGACAAGTTTTCCATCTTGTCGTGAGTGGATGTAGCCTATAAATGGATCATGTCGGGACCGAATATGGTAATTGTTCTTTCAGCAGCAGCAAGTAACTGATGGAATCGAGGCTGAATTTCTCCAAGTTTGTTGAGGCCGCCTCGGGCTTGATACATCCATTGAACTTCTTGTTTTTCTAATTTATCCAACTTCTTATTTTCCATGATAATCTGATTATCAATTTTTTCAATAAGGGCTTCCTCTACAGTCAAGCGCTGGTGCTGAAGTTTACTTAGCAATGTTCTTGTTTTCTGAAGATATTTGTAAACGTCGCCATAATATACATACCAATTGTTCAGAACTTCTGTAATTTTTTCTGCTTGACTATTGTACTGCTTGAGTACTTTGAGAGCTTCTAAAAAGGATGTGAATTGATTTTTCATGAGGGAATCTACCTCGACAGCTTGATCCTGTTGTTTCTTGAGAAGCTCGGATTGTAGCATCGACACGACAGACTCAAATAACTGATATGCTCTATCAAGAGATGATGTCATGTCAGAACTAGCTGGAAGCGGGATAAATTACTGAGCTAAGTGTTTTGTGGACAATCTACTGAGAGTGGACTCAAGGCTTGATCTCCCTAGCTTAATGTAAGTCTAGAACAAATAAGACAGAACATAAAGTACTTTCCTAGATCGTATAGAAATACAAATGTAAGAGTATATCGTTTACCTTAGATTCGTAGATCCCTTTCTCCTTCGTTGATCCAATGCTCCAGCGCTGCTAGATCGCAGGTAGCTAAACCCTATTGAACATGTAATATACCACGAGAAGTGAAAGAATATATCTCATATGATAGATCTAATTTAACGGTTAAGGAGGAAAACTCTAAACATCATCAAGGTGACAACATTTATGGAAAGCAATTATATTAACTGTATTGAAAAGTGAGAAGTACAATAGAAAATAGGATTACAACCATAGCCTTAACACTGCAAGCTCCTTCTGACAAGCCATGCCAAAGCTCCTAGAGAGAAGTGAATGTTCCCCAAGCTAGAGTGTTAGATCTATTGGGCTTGATTTCACCAGCATAAGAATACCATAGACTTCCTCTCCTTGGGATGGGAGTGAGATTCATTTAAATAGGACTAAGTGGATAGGCTATGGATAGGTTGAGATATGATAGGAGAGACTTAAAGGATCCTTCCAAGGTGTTAGGAATCGAGTGCCAGCTCTCCTAAGAGGTCAGGGATAGGGTCCTAAGTCAGCAAGCTTCAAGAAGGGGCTCAAAGGGCTATTTTTGCCTATTAACTGACATTGTTGCACCCTGCAATAGAGCTAGTTGTGACGTCGCATGCTGCATGAGTGCAACCTACGACAACCTCTCAAAACCTAGTACAAATGGGTACAAATCCTTCCAGGTCAATCACTCATTCAAGGTAACTCCAGGGATGTATACACAGAATCTCATGATGGGAAGATTTTAGGTGTAACACTAAGTTTTCACATTTAGCAAGGAATGTAGTCCTTTCTTCCTGTAGCTGTAGTATCTGATCTTTTGATTCATGTCGTCGACATCTTTGCACTATGAAAACTGCGTCTTCAAGTAAATCAAGCTCTTCTTGGGAGTCCAACTGTGGTTGATAGCTTGTAGCATCTCCAAATTTATCTAAGTATACAAAAAGAGTATTTTCTGATTGGCTTTGTTGTGTTTGTTGCATTTGCAATTGCTGTTGCAATTCTCTTTCTTTGCGCTTCTTCTCTTTGTGTTTCCTGCAGCTACTCTTTTATTTTTCTTTGCTTAAGATTTATTGTTCTGGCCCCTTATCTTTTTCGGTTGTTGCTAGATGATTGCTTGCGTGGTGGAAACAGCTTGTTCTGCCTGGGTTTGTGTACTTGATACTGCTGCTGTGGTGACTGGAGTTTCATGTTCAACAACTTCGGCACTTGGTGGAATATCTACTGGTATGTTGGATGTTTCCATATTGCTTGTACTGATATTTGGAATATTTGTGTGCTCTGATGGTTATGTCATGTCGGCTGCAATTTCTTGAGTTGCGGTTGATTCCTTGGCTTGAGTAGAAGCGGCTTCGACTACTTCTGTCATGGTTGCTTCTTTGTTGTGCTGTTGTGTAACCGGACTAGACTTGGATCCGTCAACAGGGAGACTCGACTGACTTATCGGGAGTGATGGCAGATCGACTGATGGTGTAAGTGGACTCAATGAAATGGTATTGTCGAGTAGACCCATACTAACTAAACTAGACTCAATTGTAGACTCAACATGGGGACTGACGACTTGGGGTGATTTTTCACTTTGAACAACTTTTGGTAATGTATTGACTGGGAGAGGGGTATAGACGGTTGTCTGTTGTGAATAAACTAGACCTAAAGGGTCAGGATTTCTGATATGATGGATCTTTTTGTGCCCAACAATTTTTGGGGTTGTCGACGGTAAAGTTAGGCTTGCAGTTTGAATGGTGTTGGGGGGAGCTAAGTTAACCGGAACAGTGGACGGCGATGCAAGAATTGGTTGTTGAATGACCATCTCGCGCCAGTTGGGACAGAGTATCAGAAGGTTTGCAATAAACGTACTCAAAGCGGTGTCTGCTGGGTTAACCAGAGCAGGTAATGCTAGGAGCCTGATTTCTTCTTCTACTGTAGTTGGGGAAGAGGGGGGAGTATGAATGGTTAGGTCGACATTGGGTTTGACCGAAATCTTGGGTTTTTTAACAATAACTTTAGAGGATGGATACTTATCTGTTTCTAGAAATTTTCTGAATTGATCTTTGACAGGTAATTTGTTCTTGGCTACATCTTCAAGAATTTGAGTAGCAATGTCGTATAATTCTATCTCATCTTCTTCTGTGGGTTCTTGAATTGTTACTTGTCTTTTCCCTTTCCCCTTGGTCGGTATTACTTTGTTCTATCGGGCTATAATGAGTTTAGATACTACCTTCTGTATGTTATCATCTGTTAAAAGATGTTATGGGTTGTCGGACTCTATGCTGCTGTCTAACTGCTCTACGGCTTCTGCTGATTCTATGTGTGGAGTCTGGGTAAGTGCTAACACCTTAGGGTTATGTATCGGCTCGAGTTGATAAATGAAGGTGTTCATATACAACCAACTTTCGTATGCTTCTTCTTGTTCCATATCAGTGAGAGGCTCGACATACTTGAAGTTGATTTTCCTTGCTTGGGCTGAAATAGCTAATACTTCATTAGACTGTCGCCTTAACTCTGTGAAAATTTCACTTACCGAAGGGTAATAGTCGAGACGCCTTGCTGGACCTGTTGCTCCTTCCATGTACCATATTGTTGTATCATCCAAAGATAATTGGATGTGTGCTGTCGGGGGTATACTTCGACGAACATTTTGTGGTACTCTCCATCTTGTCTCCATAGTTTTAAGGTCTATAAGCCATGCTTCTAGCCAAAGTTTAACTGTTGTAGGCCCATGTCGACTTGCTCCAGGTGCAAAACAACAGAAATTTTCCATAAGGACAAGTCACTCTTCCGAAAAGTCCTTGTTTCCTTTCGGTCGAAGATGGGTCATAGCAATCCATATGAGTAAAGATGGGTAGCAGATGCTAGCTCCCTCCTCTTGGCACTTATGGCATGTGTATTTGAGAATGTCGGCCAGGAAGTCTGCCCATTTGTACACTTTGTCGTTCATAGCAATACTCTTGATAGCTTCCAACATGTCGGGCTTCAAATATGATCCCTTGCCTATCCGTGAAAGCGCATGCGACACAATCTTGGTAGCAGTTTTGTAGTTTCCAAAGACAATCTGGCTCACGACTATGCCTCGAGAGTTCTTTCCGATAGGAGTATCAATAAACTCACCGACCAAATTCGCTCCTGAACTTGTCGGTACTATATCTCCCTTATCTGATAGGCCAGTTATCTTGTGGATAATATCTCCATTGATTTCAACCGGGACATCGAAATAAAGTTTTCCATTGTGATACCTGCTAACGATAAATTATGCAATGACTTCTTTAAGTCCTACAAAGGTATCTTACAAGGGTTCCTTCATATAATGCAGAATTGTGGTTGTCTGTAATCATCATGCTTCATCCCTCCAATGACCATTTGTCTCCTTCCCCCAATCCTCAATGCTCCTCCATGCTTTCTTCCAAGTGGGTTTTGTTGCCTTTTCATTCTGAATCATCTAGAGTCTTGTTTCCAGTGATGTTTGTTCTTTCTCCAATTCTCTAACTGTCGTCGTAGTGGCTCTGGTAGTTGTTAAATTTTTTCTAGGAGCCATCGTGGATTCAGGGTTCAAGAATGAGAAATTGGCTTCAGCAGGGTCAAGGAGCTCTGTATCTTGGAGTTCAAGTTCTCAGCAAAAGAGTGCCCAAGAATCCTCGAGCTCCGTATTTATGGTGGAGTTACTCCGCACGGGTGACCGGGATGTAGAGGCCCGTATTAATGGTTGATTTGACAGGGTTATTAAATTGGACTGACAGAATATCGACGCTTCGTCAGGTGCATTACTTCTAGCGTCGTGGGTATCTTTAGCCTTTATTTCTTTGTCATTATGATGTCGCGAAACCTCGTTTGATGTGTTATGTTGACGGACTTCTCTATTTGAGTTTGGTCGGTCCGGGCTCCAATGCTTCTGTAGTGCCTGATTTTCCTCTGCGACTCGTCGGCGTTCTTTTCGATGTCTATAATATCGACAGTTATGCACCGGAATTCTTTCTCTACTCTTTCCATCCTTCTTCTTCCATTCTCTCGTCATTTCGGCTTTTTTCACGCTCTATTGTTTTTCTTGATTGCTTATAGTACTCTCATCTGGTTACATTTTTAACCGTTTTTTTTTTCGAATATTCATGATCTGTATCACTTAAGTCGAGCGCCATTTACCGCTTTCTTGAAAACATTTCCTTGTAACGTTTTCAATCGGACTGATCCGTTAGGATTTAAGGCTTCGACAACATAGGGTCCCATCCATTCTGTATGCAGCTTTTTCGGTTTCCCTTTTACTCGTCTATTATAGATGAGTGCCAAATCTCCAACTGACAGATTCTTTTGTTTGATATTTCTATCATGCCATGCTTTCTGTTATTGTTTTTGGACCCATTGATGTTCTATCGCCAATTGTCGACTTTCATCCAACTTCGACAGTTGTAGTATCCGTTCTTGTCGAGTATCTTCGACATCAATATGTAAAGTTGTTGCAATGGTTGGTGCTTGTCGTCGAAAATGTAATGGGACAATAGCTTCTTGTCCATAGACAAGTGAGAGAACGATGTCTGTCCTGTCGTTCATTTGTATGTTGTTCTGTATGCCCAGAGAATAGCAGGTACTTTGTCATCCTAGTCATCTTTTTCTGTGTTGCATATTTTCGTCGGTCCTTTTGTAAGTGTTTTGTTGAAAGATTCTACGGTGCCATTTGACTGAGGATGTTACGTTATGCTTATTCTATGATCAACTGCAAATTCCTTAGTCAGTGCTTCAATGGTTTTACATACAAAGTGCATACCTTGGTCACTTATCAATGTTATGGGGCATCCAAAACATGTTATGATGTTTTCATAAATAAACTTAGCGGTAACTTCGCTTGAACATGTTTCAACTTGTTCTACTTCTACCCACTTGGTAACATATTCAACAACAATGATAATATATCGAGCACCTGTCCTTCTCCCCACTACTGGAAATGGTCCAATAAAATTGATAGCCCAAATTTTGAATGTTAGGCTAGGGTTAATTGGAACCAGTGGAATTTTTGTTCTTGGGAGTGGTCGGCCCATGCACTGACATCTATCACACTTAGATACAAATTCTCGACAGTCTTTACGAACTGTCGTCCACCAAATTCCGGCTTGCAAGATTTTTCTAGCTGTTATGTCTGCATGATAATGTCCTCCCGCTGGTCCTGCATGGGCTTCTGCAAGTATATCCTATCATTCATGATCAAGTGCACATCAACGTAATATATCATCCAAGCCAAGTTTATAGAGGAATCCATTGATCAGAGTGTAGGGGGCTTCTTTCATTGCTAAGATCTTCCTCTTTTTCTCAGTCATTCCTTCGGGAGCTTGCCCATCCTCGAGAAATTGTGCAATTGCCGCAAGTTCTGAAAGGACTGCTTGATTACGAAATAAGTGTGCGTCTAGTAAGTCATCATCGATTCCTGTTGGTTCTTCTCCTGTGTCGACTCTCGACAGGTGGTCCGGTCCAACATTAGCTTTTCCAGGTCAAATGATTACTTCAAATTCAAATTCTTGAAACAGTAATAGCCAGCAGCATAACCTCCCATGATGCAATGGTTTATTGACTAAGTATTTTAAAGCTTGGTGATTTGTATAAAATACAAAGGGGTTAGAAAATAAATAATGACGGTATTTCTGAAGTGCAAATACCATACCTAATGCTTCCCTTTCGGTCGTGGAATAATTTATTTCAACTTTATTCAATTTCTGACTGCTGAATGCATTAGGGTAAGCCATGCCATCTTCTTCAGGTTGTGTTATAATGGCGCCGACTGCTATTCTAGATGCGTCAATATGTACATGAAATTTCTTCAACCAATCCGAAAATCAGAGGATGGGTGCTTCAACCATTTTTCTTTTCAACGTGTTAAATGAAATGTCCCATTCCTCCATCCACCTATAATCTCGATCATCTTTTAGCAATTCTTCGAGAGGATAAGTCATATCGAAATAATGTCTGATAAACTTCCTGTAATATCCAGTATGACCCAACAGGATTCGTACTTGTTTCGGATTAACTGGAGGCTTCAAGCCGAGGATAATTTTGAGCTTCGCATAATTGACCATGATTCCTTCTTTGCAAACTACATGGCCTAGTAATATGTCGATAGGTGTCATGAAAATGCACTTTTTAATGTTTAGCGACAATTGTATCTGCCGACACCTTTCCAACATCAGTCGAAGCCACTTTCAATGATGCTTCAGCATTGTATAGATTGTCCAATCATCAAAGTATACAACCATGGTTTTGTAGATATATTCTTGAAATGCTTTGACGAAAATTCTTGAGAAGACTACAGGTGCGTTCTTCAGACCGAAGGGCATAACTTTGTACGTGAACGACCCGAATTCGCACAAGAATGTTGTCTTTTTCTGATCTTCCTTTGCAATAGGTACTTGGTTGTACCTCGAGAATCCATCCATGAAAGAGTAGCACTCATGCCCTGCAACTTCATTAATAATTTCATCTGCAAAAGGGGTTGGAAAGGGATCTGTGAGTGTTACCTTGTTCAACTCGCGAAAGTCGACATAGATTCTCAGTCGTGTCAGATCTTGTTTCTTTGGCTGAATGACCATCGAGCTTTCCCACTTCGACTGGTCGATAGGATAGATGATTCCTACTGCAAGCATGCTATCGATCTCCTTTTTAACAATATCCTTGTCTTTGTGAGCAAGCTTGTAGGTTCTTTTCTTTACAGGTCTAGTGTCTAGTTTAATATCAATTTTCATCTCGCCCATCTCCTGCACAAGTCCTTTCAAGTCTCTATAATCTTGAGCAAAAACGTCTTGAAATTCTTTGAGGATACTGGAGATTTCTGTTGTTTTTTCCTCACTCCAGTAATCGCCAATCCTTGCCATTTTCGGTCGATCGTCATTTGAAATATCTACTTCCTTTGTTTTAATCTTGGCATCCATCCATTCTTGTGCACGACTGTCACTTATCTGTCTTTCACCTTCTTTGATTTGTGTAAATATTGATGGAAAGTCTTTTTCGAACAATCTTTCGAGTTCATCTTTTTCGACCATCTCTGTACTAAAGATTGTTTTTACGGGCATCGATATGTCAGGGTGATCCTTTCTCCATTGGAAACTTTTCCCAACTGATATCTCCATTTCTTGTCAAATGTTGGATTTCTGTCGACTTTATGTTGTAGCAGGTGGTAGGTGGGTGCATAATCTTCTGCTTTTCTGCAACTGTTAAATTTTTTGTTGGCTGCAGAAATTCTTTGATGCTTTTACTTGCTTCGACCAACTTCTCATCCTGCGGAGAAAACTAGAAATCCTTGATAAATTTTTCTTTTAAGTCTTTCCAAAAGAAGGTTTCTCCTCTCGCTTCTTCCATCTTGTACCATTTGTTAGGTAGATCATCAAGTGTTCTGGGGAAGAGGTGAGGCCATGTTCTTTCATCTTTATATCCCAATTTTCTCCATTCCCTTTCGCAACAGTCGATGTGAACTTCAGGATTTTGTCCTTGTGTAAACAGAGGGATATCGGCCTAAGTTGTTAATTTTCTACCTTCAAATCTTTCTATGAAAAATGTTGATGCCATATTCCAGTTTTAGAGTTTCGACTGATGGGTGTCCCACCATCTCGCAACTTGACCAGTAAATGTCTCTACCAAACTTTGTAGTCGGCCTTGCTCTTTGTCATGTTTTGATACTTGTTCAACATGTACAGCAAGTGAATCACGTTCTTTATATCTTAATGTCGAACTACCAGATTGTGCATTTCTGTCTAGAACAAGTGTTGGATATGCTCGCATTTTTCGTTTGAATATCTTTGGTGTGTAAGATACTGAGAGGCATTTCTTTATTTGCTTCTTTGAGATGGCTTCCACAGTCCATCATTCTTTCGCATGTAAATCATAGTTCTCTATTTGCCAATCATAGAGTTCTGCATCGGAATTGTATCCGAGCGAGACAGGATCTCCAAGGTGAAGTTCTCCTTGGGTATTTGGCTCAATGCGATCTTCATTATTGTCTATGCAGTAAAGATGTCGAACATCATTATCGATTTTTGCAGGTTTCGACCAAGGTTCTCCCTGATATGGGAAGATTGGTACGATAACCTTCTTCCCATTGCCTTTTAACTTGATACGACTTTTGTCTAAGGAAATTGAGGCCTTCATCCCCAACGTCGACCAACCAAGGTGGGGAAAGAACTTGCATCATCGTTGGGAGTGATGATTTCGATATCTACTTTTGTCGTGATGCCTTTAATGGAAGTTTCGACTCCTTTCCATACTCCAATGGGCTCAATTAATCCTTGATCTGCGAGCTTTATTCTTGCAGTTGTGGTCGACTGAGTTGGTCCCAGGTATTACAAATCATGATATTCACTTGGGATCCAAAATCCAGTACGACTTGTCGTACATGATATCCATTTATGTCGAGGTCGACTAATGGGTCAGCATCATTTTTCTCTTTTTGTTTTAGTCGGCAAATGTGTTAAATTTTCAGAATTTACTTCAATCTGATCTAGGATCTTAACTGAGAGAAAAACATGTACAGCAAATCTACAGCATATCAATCATGGACACAATAATGCAAGCACACAAGAGACACGGAGTTTACTTGGGGAAAACCATAAAGGTGAAAAACCCCAATAACTTCCTCAGAGATAGATAGAGCAATGTTACAACCAGAATACAAGAGATAGTCTTCTCCTAGTAGCATAGCCTCCTCCTCCACAAGTGCGCCACTCTCCAAAGTGTGAGTGAGAGAATAGAATGTGTAAAATGAGAGAGACACACTCTCTATTTATACACTAACTTGACTTGACCTTTACTCAACTAGGTCGGCCTCAACTTAACCACTTAACATAATGCTGACTGGGTAGACCCCCACTAAGGTGGTCTAATAACCCTTTGACCCACATGGTCGACCCCCAATAGGGTGGTCTAATAACCCTTTGACCCACATGACTTATACAGGGCCGACCCCAACAAGGTGGTCTAATAACCCATCAAGTATAAGTTACGACATTTACAATATAAATGACGACACTTCCGTATAGAGGAATAATAACATCTCTATAGGAATACAATATACATATATTGAAATACATTCTGAAGTTACATATACATCAACACTCCCTCTTAACTAGGAATGTATTTCTCGAAACAGGTCTTCTAGCACAAGTCATCTTCTCTGGATCATCATCACTGGATAATCGTCATCGAGTCATCATCATCGTCACTACTGTTATTATCTCAATCAATCTCTAAATCTACTCATCATAGGAAGTTCTACAGAGCCAGTCCTTTTTCATACTGGATGTAGGCCCACCACCTGCAGGTCTTCGTCATCACTGGCCATACTGTGGAAATCTCAGGACTTATTACGTGCATCACAAAACCTTAAAAGAGTCTCTTGACTAGCAAGAACCCTAAAGAGCATCTGAGGCCTTTTTCATCCTGTCTAGATCTCCGGGACTTATTACATGTGACCCCACCACAAAACCTCAAAAGAGAATCCCAGGACTGATTACGAGCACAAGGCTCAACCTATCGGATCTCCCAGGGCACAAATTACATGTGGTCACCACAAAACCTCAAAAGAGCATCCCAGGACTGAATATGAGCACAAGGCTCAACCTATCGGATCTCCCAGAGCACAAATTACATGTGGTCATGGCAAAACCTCGAAAGAGCATCCCAGGACTGATTACGAGCACACGGCTCAACCTATCAAATCTCCCAGGGCACAAATTACATGCCATAGGACAAAACCTCGAAAGAGCATCTGCCAGATATCCCAGGGCACAAATTACATGCCATAGGCAAAACCTAGAAAGACTATCTGCAGATCTCCCAGGGCACAAATTATATGTCCTCCCAAGCAAAACCTCGAAAGAGCATTTGCCAGATATCCCAGGGTACAAATTACATGCCATAGGCAAAACCTCAAAAGACTATCTGCAAATCTCCCAGGGCACAAATTACATGCTTATCTGCACAACCTATTCCACGGCCACAGAGTATCAACCTGATACTCACCATACATCATCCTAATGTACACATGATCATCCTGATCATCATCACTGCAACATCCCATTGCATGTCATCTGGAGCAACATCCTGAAGCTCGTCATCCATGATCATCATGATCATACAATGCATCTACCTGATGCATACCAAGTATCTACCTAATACATATCATCATACATGATCCACCTGATACAAATACAAATACATGATACATATCACCATACATGATCCACCTGATCATACAATGTATCCACCTGATACATATACAGATACATTGTCCAAGCATCCAACATGATGCATATACAAAAATACATACAAGTGATCCAACTGATCATATCCAGCATCCAACATGATGCGTACATACATATACATATAAATGATCCAACTGATCATATCCAGCATCCAACATGATGCATACATACATATACATATAAATGATCCAACTGATCATATCCAGCATCCAACATGATGCATATACAGAGCATTAACTGGAGCATCGTCCTGATGCTCATCATCCTGCACTTATATCCACAGCAATGTGAAGGATCCTCCTTCCAACATGCTTGGAATGGCTTCTGCAAATGTGTCCATCACTTCTTCCTCAAAGTGTCATCAATCTGAAGAACACCAAGCCTCTCCCTGAAGTACTCGAACTTCACCATGGCTAGTGGCTTCGTCAGCACATCTGCAATCTGCTCGTCCGTCGCAATGTACAGGAGCTTCACAGCTCCTCTCTACACCATATCCCTGATATAGTGATATTTGATCTCTATGTGTTTCGACTTGTCATGAAACACTGGGTTCTCGGACAGCTTCACACAACTCTGGTTATCACAAAAGATACCAGTAGCATCCAACGGAAGATCAAATAACTCAAATAGTAGCATCCGTAGCCATACTGCCTCACAACTAGCTGAACAGGCTGCAACATACTATGCCTCAGTTGTACTCAGTGCTACGCAGGACTGCTTCCTGCTAAACCAAGAGATCACACCTGATCCCATACTGAAGCAGCATCCATATGCGCTCTTCCTATCTGCAGCACTGCCAACCCAATCTGAATCAACATAACCCTGCAGGTTAAACTTTTGATTCGCTTCATACTTGAGCCCATAATCCACTATACCCTTCAGGTACCTCAGAACATGCTTTACAGCAACCAAGTGAACACTCCTCGGATCCGTCAAGAACTGGCTCAATGTGTTCACTGCAAAGCAAATATCTGGTCTTGTGTTCGTCAAGTACATCAAGGACCCAATCATCTGATGATACATAGTGATATCAACCGGCTCAGATGAAGCATCACACAGACGCTTCAGGTTCGATGCCATAGGTGTAGCCATAGCCTTGCAGTCCATCATCCCGAACCTCTTCAGGATCTCTACTGCATACTTCCCTTTTCCAAGGAATATTCCATCACTCTACCACACCTCCATGCCAAAAAAAAATAGTGCATCATCCCCAAGTTCTTCAACTCGAATTCAACAGCAAGCTTCCGCTGCATGTCGGCAATCAATCTATCCTCACCTGATACAAACAGGTCATCCACATAGTAGTATCACTGGATTGCCTTCCTCAACCTTGTAGTAAAGGTTGGAATCCACTTTATTCTTGGTAAAGCCCAAAATGGATAGAAAGCTATCTATCCTACCATACCAAGTTCTGCACATATATGACTCCTTGTCATGTGTCTCAGAACCAAGTGGCTTCTCTACATACACTTCTTCTTCAACTACACCATTCAAGAAGGCTGTCTTGAAATCCATCTGGTGTATCTTCCACTTCATCACTGCAGCCAGAGCAAGTACGGATCTATTGGAAGTGTATCTGGCTCCAGGAGCAAAAGTCTCTATGCTACCACCTGCAGCATGCTTGATCTTGTAGATCCTCTTGGAAGTCACTACAGACTACCCTTTGGGACTGCATCCCAAACATCTTCATGATCAACTGGTACTCCTCGATCATGGCATTCTTCCCAGATCCTGGGAACTTCAATATCTTCAATATTTTCAATAGATAACTTTGTTGCTGAAAAAATGTTGTAGTCCTTCTTTTGTAGGTGATGGTATACGATCTTTCCTACACAACAAGTTAAATTGCATGATTAGAAAACATCTCATAGTTTTCAGAACAAATTCTTACACATAAATAAATATGTCATACAGTCATGCAATTATCTTAGCCAATGCTTCAATACAACATTTATCCATATTCCGTAACTTTCTAGATGCCTTCCAATCTCTACCAGAACATTGTTAAGAGTGTGCACAACTCCTAACATGTCAGCAAAGAGGTTTCATTCTAGATAAGTAGCAATGGAATGTTGTACAGTTCCATAGGCCACTTACCCATGTATATTAGTAGTATACTGTTCATCATTACAACTATTCTAATATGCATAATACACAACCTAATTCTAGGAACATAAGCATATACATCATTAAATAACATTATGTAAGAAATGACAATTCAAATACTTATCTTTGTTTGGTTGTTAGGTGGACTCCCTCTGAATCTTTGCAACTCCATTCTGATGTGGATTGTGAGAAGTGGTCAACTCCCTCTGAATATCTGCATCCTTGCAGAAACTACTGAAGTGTGCTCCTTTGCTTTCTTGCAGGAACAACTGGAGTGTGCTCCCTCTTGATCTTTGCTTCCTGGATTACCTGTTCTTGAACTTATATCCATCCTTAACCACTATGCATGCTTATTAGTATCATCATTGTGTTATCCTTGAGGTCTCATACATAATCACACATTTATTAGTATAATCTTAATACTATCAAAACACAATAATCTTAAACATGTATAGTCATGATCATTCACAGATAATAAACATTAGTATTCAAGGTTTCAGGGAAGTCTTCTTTTACTCATGCATATTCTTATTTGATCATAAGACTCTTCTGATTAGTTAAATCATCAATGCATAAACCCGTGATTACTCAAACCTATACCTTCATGATTCTTCTTGTTAGTCATATCATCAATTATGGTAAGAAACATAATATGCATACAACCATGACTATTCAAACTTATGACTTCATGAATAATCATTATCAACAACACAACAGTATAAGATCCTAACACAAGGTAGGACTCTAGCTTGATATAGGAAAAACATACCTGGATTAGCATGCTAGCTAGTTATATCTAACATACCCGCATAATGTCTTCTGGTTCTCTTCAGTGACTTGTGCTAGTAACCTGCATGTCTCATAAGTTAACCATTGTAGAACCAAGTTAAACATACCTCGAAAGTAGGTCTTCTATGTGATCCATGATAATGGATGAATCTTTGTCTTCATGTCACCATGATCATATGTTCTTGAAGTAGAACATGA
Organism: Larix kaempferi; assembly: GCA_027924585.1. Classification (NCBI taxonomy): domain Eukaryota; kingdom Viridiplantae; phylum Streptophyta; class Pinopsida; order Pinales; family Pinaceae; genus Larix; species Larix kaempferi. The sequence goes on along the minus strand of BSBM01000318.1, from coordinate 4,342,683 downwards.
TTTGTCTTTCTTGGTGTACCTTTTATGTTAGCAGACAACATAAACCTCATACAACACCATAATGCATTAGTACAATCATAAGTGTCAACACCCTAACCAATGAATATCTTCTATCATGCATTCATAATTTTGTTAAGGTGATACGACAAATCTAAAATCAAGATTGTACTAACCGTAATAACATGAAGACAAACATACCATAAACTTAATCATGAACAAATCTCGAAACATACCTCAATGAGTCATACTTGTCGAGATCACTTGTAATCTTCTTGTGCAAGGCCTTAGCCTCATCTCCCTCTGAAACAGGAACTTCTTCACTTATGCAGGTGACCAATCCATCTTCTTCTAGGATTAACCCAATCCACTTGATTTGCAGGAACTGGATCTGGAGCTATAATAGGGTTTGTCAGAGAAACCCCAAAAATTCAAACTTTGAATTTCAAACTTCCGAAAGGATAGAAATATGTGCCTTAATGAGCTAATCAAGCTGGTATATTCAGAATTTGAAAACTGCAAAGTTTCACTCCTCAATTTTGCCTTTGAAACTTCCGAATTCACTGGACGTGTCCCCGAACTGGGGTTTGATGAAGCCCACTCTTCTGCCCAATCAAAAGGTTTGATCCAAAGCTCTAATCTTCTATTTTTATGAGGAACTTCCAGCCATGGTCACAGATTTCAAAAATTCCCATTTTTGCAGAAGTCCTAATTTTCCACTTTTCTCATCAAAGTCCCAAACTAGGGTTTGATCAAGCCTGGCCTTCTGCCCAACCAAAAATTATGATCTTGGTCTCTAAATTTTGATTTTGATGAGTAGCATTCAGCCGTGGTCTCTGATTACAAAAATTCCAACTTTATCTGAAACCCTAAATTCCAGAAGCCATGAATGAAGGTGCTCAAAAATAATTCTGTTTTGACAGAAATATGTACTTGATTGTTTCTAGTGTAACTCCAAACTTTGTGATCCACAGGGTCTGAAAATTTTTCCTGAGATAGCCCAACCTGTCATCTTTCCATCTCGATAGGTCTGACCTCAATTGGATTCTCTGAGAGAGAGTTATGCCAAGTGTCGTAACGTGACCTATTTATGGGATAAAACAGGAGAGCGCACTTGTACGGAGTTCCACGTGTCACTAGTTCAACTTCGGCCTCTAAACAACTTTTCTAAGATATTACATTCTGTGTACTACCTGTCACATTTTACGAAATTTCATTTGGAGCTTCCTAGCCTAAGTTATGACCTTTTTTCCAAGGTCACCTGTTTTTGACTCAGATCTGGAAGAGGCAAAAACCCTATATTGTACAGATCATAAATCACAAAGTACAATGAATTAGAGGTTTTCCTTTGGACACAAGGTACATGGGGATCTGATCTTCGACCTGTAAAAGTTTCAGACCCGACAACTTTGCCAAAACGTATTTATAGCGAAAGTGATACAATGACTGGTTTTTGCTATATCAAGCCCTAGCATCGTAAGTGCAACAAGTGTCATACATGCCATATCATGCCTTCTTTCAGGCTAGCTCTGATACCATGTTAAATTTTCAGAATTTAATTCAATCTGATCTAGGATCTTAACTGAGAGAACAACGTGTACAGCATATCAATCATGGACACAATAATGCAAGCACACAAGAGACACGGAGTTTACTTGGGGAAAACCATAAAGGTGAAAAACCCCAATAACTTCCTCAGAGATAGATAGAGAAATGATACAACCAAAATACAAGAGATAGTCTTCTCCTAGCAGCAGAGCCTCCTCCTCCACAAGTGCACCACTCTCCAAAGTGTGAGTGAGAGAATAGAATGTGTAAAATGAGAGAGACACACTCTCTATTTATACACTAACTTGACTTGACCTTTACTCAACTAGGTCGGCCTCAACTTAACCACTTAACATAATGCTGACTAGGCCGACCCCCACTAGGGTGGTCTAATAACCCTTTGACCCACATGGCCGACCCCCAATAGGGTGGTCTAATAACCCTTTGACCCACATGACTTATACAGGGCCGACCCCAACAAGGTGGTCTAATAACCCATCAAGTATAAGTTACGACATTTACAATATAAATGACGACACTTCCATATAGAGGAATAATAAAGTCTCTATTGGAATACAACCACTTCCGTATAGAGGAATAATAACATCTCTATAGGAATACAATATACATATATGTGAAATACATTCCGAAGTTACATATACATCAACAAAATGTTTTTAGTTTGTCTTTGCTCGACATGTTTATATTTTAATTTATGCAACAGGTCAATCATTTTTCCTACAGCATCCTCGTTTGAAATTAATTTGAGCAATTCATTGAGAACTTCGTGTCGGTTTTCTTCGACATCTTTGTGTGCTGCTAAGTCATGAAATATGTTGGATGCATCTTTGTACAGATATTTTTGTTTTATAGGATTTGGGTAATCCTCTTTGTCAACAATTCTACTTATCTATGGCTTATCTTGACCAATGTGAGTGCCTTGCCTAGTTACAATTTGCAATTCTTTTGTACGAAGCACATCATTTTTTGAAATATAAGATAAGACATCAACATTCTTTTTATTATTTATTTTCTCAATCATGGTAGAGCAATCCTCTAAATAGTGATCGCCTACCCCACACTTTGTACAAAATTTAAGATCAGTTATTTCCTTATAAGGGCATTCTGCATGTCGATGATCCTCACTGAGACATGTGAAACATGCACCAAGTCGATTAGGTCGAATACTGCGACCTCCACCGCCACGACCACGAATCTGGTGTCCTCCGCATCTACTATAGCCATCATATCGCCGATCATACCGACGGTCATTATAACTTGGGTATCTGTCATTCCTGTTTTGATTGTACCGGTTATTTCTTCCATCATTTCTCTCGAATCTGTCGTTTGCTGTATTTTTGTCGTGATGCTGCTCGACAGAGTTTGTCTAGTACACTGCATGATAATTTTGCCGATTTTTCTGGTTCAGATGACAATCTTCAATTGCATGTGTATTGACTTCACAAATTTGAAACCATTTTGCCTTCTTGTTTTTCAGATTGTATGGACAATCGTTTGTGGTATGCGAATCATACTCTTTGCACATATCGCAAAAGCATCTGGATTGAATGAGTTTAACCTCTTGTCGTCGATCCTCAATTCGACAAGAATCTTTGTTATGTCTGGAATTTCAACATGGTGTGCCCCATAATTCTGGCCTTTTTAGAGTCATATTTCGGATAGCTTGCTCCATACTTTCAAGGTGTTCATCGACGTGTCTATCCATGGATACTATAGGGTATTCATCATCCATTTCAATTTCTAGTGTTACTCTTAATGCCTCTGCATAAGTATTGACACTTTGTCGACGGACATGTATTCTGATTTTATTTATTAGACCAGCAATAAAACATTTGATTAATAGTTTTTCTTCGATCTCATAGTCTAATTTTCTTAGGAGGTCTTTAAACCTCTTGTCATACTCCTTGACGGTTTCTGTCAGCTTTTCAACTGTCGTCTTCAGTTGTTCTGCCGCCAGGTATGTCGCATCTTCGATCATGAAAAAGGACAAAAAGCTTTGCTTGATTTGTGCTTTGGTTTCATTTGGTGACTATGCTATGTACCCCATGTACCATGTCAATGCTCTTTTCCTTAACAAACCAACAAATTGAGCAACATGTCTTTCTTCGCTAGTGATTTGATTGGCTGTCCATATTGCCTCATAGACAAACCAGTGTCTTATCGAGTCTTCGTCACCTTCGTAGAATGGAAGGTGTGTCGTTGTGTGTGCCATGTCTGCCGGTATATTATTTTGAGAATTTGATGGTGGTGTGGGTGGGTTATTTCCACAATCAAAACTTGGTGCTTTGTTAATTTGAATTAGCTGTCTCTCTGGACTTGGTTCTCTGTCTTCAGAATCAGTGACTATAACTTCTTCTGTATCACTAGGTCTGCCTTCTTCTACCACTTCTGTCGAAATCCAGTTAAAGTTCTGCTCAAATGAGATTTCACTAAATATCGGGCTTTTCGACGTACTTGACAAATCGCTCAAATTTGGTATCGGTAGGGGGGCGCTTCCTCATGCTCTGAGTACACTAGATGAAAGCTTCTATTCAAAAATTTGGGTTGAAAAGACACCCAATTTCCTTCTTCCAGTCGATGAATCAGAGCATGCTTCATCAACCCCCCAATGCTAGCCCGAAGGTTTCTAGATCACTGGGGAAGTCCAGACCATCATTTGTTCAAGAAAAATTCCCATTCGCGTTCCTTTACAAATTTTTCCCACTTATGTTCTTTCTCCTTCCAATTAGAGTTCGAAAGGGGCGGGAGCAGCAACGGTCTTGTTTTGACAATATGCGCAATGCCTTTGTCAATAAGAAATTTGAACAATACGGTCAGCAGAGAACACAGAAATTGATCAGCTAATTCGGTGAAGAACTTCCTTCTTATTTCGTCAACCGAGACGTGGTCTTCAATCGCTTACTCTTCATAGAAATCATTTGCAATCTTTTCACACCACTCCAACAGATTCATGCGTCCTCCATTGATCAGCTTCGGAAACAGCTTCCTCTCTACTTCATCAACTGGTCTTTTCATCCAGAAGCTTCTTCAAGGCAATCGGCACGGACTCTACAAATCTCTCATGGGTCTCGGATAAGAATCGATCTCTCGCTTGGCTAATTGTCAGCTTGTTCCATCGCGTATAGTTCTGTAGATAGTTCACGATTTTCTTCTCCCACCAATCTCTAATCTCCTATTCTAAAATCATAGGTCATGCTACTATTTATTTTTCATGCATCGATCGGCAACGGAACCATATGTTGTAGTCCCAAGGTTCATGTGGTTACCATAGATACATTACATATTATAAGCAAGCATACACAATGATACAGATACACGAGATGAGACAGAGAGAGAGAACACAAGCCTTTATATTAACCAGCAAGAGCATAATACAATCATAGAACCAATCTTAACTAGTACATCAGCTCAACAGCCTATATATATATCTATGCAAATACAGTTACATAACCAACCCGACCTATACTAGTCAACGCGACCTGTCGACATGTGCTTCAGAGTGGTCGGGCGAAGGGCCTAGTCGACAGGCTGACCTAGGCCCCTCCAACAGCCCTGTTGGGATTGGCCCAAGTGGGGCAGTTTTGAGAAAGCAGGTTTTGGAGCTACGGAGCGAAGCGCACTACAGGTAAAGGAATCTTTGGGATAAGTTTTTGTATGCTGCGAAGTTGCGCACAACATAGTGTGGAAGAGCTGCGAATTTAGTACTGCGAAGATAACAACGTTGCAATGTGTTTGGTCAACAGAAGATCTAGCTAAGCAGAGTGTTGGATGGAAGACAGCACATATTCTGGTTAGGCCTCGGAGATCTATTTTTGGCAAAGATGCTCGATAACTACCAAGTGGTGGGTAGGTGCAGATCGGGAGAAAGGTGACTAGTCGCATGCACAGAGAACTACTACTTGAACCAGTCGTCTAAAGGACATGAAAGAAGGAACAACTCGGCGAGAGAAACCTATTGGCATGCACATGACAGGGGGAGCTGTTAGTGACGTATCCACACACGGAGGATGGCCACAATGGAAGATCTGCTACCAGACACCAACAGTCCGGTTTTGGCGAAAATCGTGACAGTTTTGTAAACCCAAGGGTTTCTGCCTTCGAAATGTAAAGACATGACCTATGGGCATGATCTATAAATATGGCATGATTTTTTAAGCGAAGGGCTGGTCATTATTGAATATTGTTAGATTCTGTAAGCTTGAAGCTATTGTAAAGGATCTGTAGCTGAGTGCGCAGAGACCTAATCTTGAGAGAGAGAAGAGCGTCTACAGTTGAGTGCGCAGACGAAGAACTGTTGTACCCTTCCCTAAAGGAAATATAACAACAATTCTTGTGGATGTAGCCTCCATCCGGGGGGTGAACCACGTTAAATACCGTGTTATGTGATTACTATGTGTGTTTTCCATTGTTCGATTGCTTAAGATGAATGCTTGATGTTGCAGTAATTTGATATTTGTTGCTTTTATCTGTATTCGTCACAGAAGAGATGGGAATAAGATGTTAAGTAGCTCATGTATAGATGAATGTTAATGTTCAGTATCTATAAGTCTTTTGAATGTCTGGATCTGTTAAATAATCACAGAGTTAATTATTAAGGTTGAAGTACTACATCTAGGTGCGCAGCATGATCTAGTTCATTCCATTACATATGTTAAATAAATCTAAGTGTTGATGAATGATTAAAGATTGTTAAGTAATATTGGTTAGTTTGATTAAGTCTTGAAGTGAGTGCGTGGTCTGATTGACGCGCTGATCCATTATAATTGTTGCGCAATAAGCTGTTGATAGCTTATCGTCGTACCACCAAACCTAAGAATCCTTAAAGAAAGATCTGCAAGGAAGCGTACATATCCATTGCGTTGTCCTGTGATGGTAGCATATTAGTATCGCGCAGTCCGTGGATGCGCTTGTTGTACAAGTGCTCCCACGTGCAGTAGTAATCGACGCGAAGTAGAAGACTTCGTGCAGTCTTTCATCCGCAGCAAGGAAGTTCTTTGTCACGCTGTGCATCAGTCAGTTTAGGCACTCGCATCACCAGGTTGTTGAAACCTGATTCCGCAACTACCCCCTCAACTTCACCTCGAGTGAGACCTCGGGCTGTTCGCAATCTATTTCCGAAAGGGCCAATCAATAGGGGTTTTGTTGGTATCCTGCACCACAAAGTACCTGGGTCTACATTGGAAAACCTCTAGATCAGTAACTATGCCAACACAAATCATTGATATTGTTGAACGTAAGAAGGTTGAAGTAAGTTAACCCCCATGTGGGGGGCAGGTTGCTAACCAGTTGGGTATGGAAATGGATAATATGGGTCTTATCCCGATGGTGGGATAAATTCTGTTTGCGTTCCATAAGAGGTGGACGCAGGGGCGACTTGCGCCATTTGTGGTGTAGGAATTGTCATTGGTTGGCTAACATTTGGGTATGTCGAACTATATGGTCCATATTGTAATTGACCAATTGATGGTGTTGGTAACAATGTAGGGGGTACCGACGCATATGGCATGGGTGGGTAATATAGAACCATTTTGAATGGCACCGATGTGGTAGGAAGAGCCTTTCCTAGATGGTAAATGGACCCAATAATCCCATCCGCCGAATGTGACAAGCTCGAAGGTGTAAGATCCAACGAACAATTCTGAGGGGCATCAGGGAGAATTGCGTCAAGGTAACCAGATTATGCATATATGAGTTCGAAATATTGGTCTTTCATAATGGAATATTCCTCGCTTTGTGGCATGTAGGTGGCGACATATTTGGCTATAGCGGTTTGGAGAGATTTGATAAACCAATCCAACAAAAAGGGAGGTTCTATTTTGATCTTTCATACTGTGCGGCATCTACACCACTCATGGATGTGGTCCATAATGTGGGTGGAAGTATTTTGATGAAAATCAGTGAGAATTTTGAGGCTTAGATCATGTCAGATTGGAAGTTGAAAATACATAAGAAATAAAATGGCCAATGTTGCAAATGTGGAATGGGTTCCACTTTCTAGGTTTACGTACCACTTTGCTTCTATTTTGGTGAGGGTAGGCTAGAAGAGGCGAAGCCTCACAGAGTTATCCACTATGCTATTAGATGAACACCATAACTGGAAATCCATAACGTGTTTTCACTAGATCGTTTCCCTGTTTTCCTTTGAATTTGTGAATGTCGGGAGGAATCTTGTCGGGCATAGCCAGCCATGTTGCATTATGATCAATGGGATCATTAGTCAGTTTAGCCAAATCATGTAGATTTAAACTAGCCATGTATGGTAAAATAGGGACAACTGGTCTTTCCATTGTATGTGGGATGTGATTTCCATTAGGGGGAGACCCAAGTGGTGATGTAAACAACAGTTGACCTCCTATGCGAGAGGATGGGTCAAATGGAACTGAGAGATCTCCAAGGGGGGAAGCCAGCGTGGTACCTCCTCCAATGGGGGAAGAAGTGGTGTAATTAATATTTTCTATAAGAGGATAAAATGTACCTAGCAAGGCTTGGCCTTGACCAGATAATCCTATCAGTGTAGCTTGGGAACAACCCCAACTAGGGTACCTTCCTTATGAACCATGGTGAGAAGGTGTAGTAACATCCCTCAAGAGAGGGGATAGGCCTTGCAGTCTACGAGAATGACTTGGGATATTATTTTGTTCCTCAATGGTGAAGGATTTTTGTCAAATGAGAGTGATAGTGGAATTAAAACACAATTGAACAAATGCAAAAATATCCCAACCACAACAGATGCAAAATGGTGTGATAAGTGAGTGATATGTGCAATGTCTGTTTTAGTGCATGAGTTCCCAAATGTAGGTTCTTTTTATTACAAGTCAGTGAATTTGTAGTTAAAAATAAAATAAATCTAAATTCCCTAAAAGACCTAACTCCCTTCCTATCAAATGTAATTGGGCCTCCCAAAAGCACAATTAATGGTGATAATGGTATCCACTCACCAATCGACTAGTGAAGGTAACAAAGAGTTCATTTTAACGGCGATGGGGCGAATGATCCAATCAAGAAGACTTGGCAACACCTCCCAATGGAAATAGCTAAATTTAGGAGTCAACTGCCCTCACAATTGCTCCTTGGTGATATCCTAAGTTGGGCCACTAAGATACATTGTGTCAAGTGTGGATCAGTGGTTCGGCCTGCACGATATAGTGTCGTCTCACTACAACAAGCTAAGTGAATTATAGAGGATAGAAGGGCATATATAGCTCGACGTTCACCCACTTGGTCATGGTGCACTTCTAATCTGGGTTTTCTTATAACACTTGCTTTTAGCAGGATTTTGTAAGTACCTTATGAGACAACAATGCTATGTTTCAAAATATCACTAATGAAACTAGATTGGTGGACATTAATGGATGCCTAACCCAGTTAATCCTACCTAACTAAAATATTGTTTTGTGATCTCCTATGGAGGATTTTAGTTGGTTAAGACAATTACAATGTTGATTTTAAGGGGTTTGAATGTTTCACTTATGGAGTGTAAGAGGGGTATTTCACAATCCCTACCTTTTTTATTCACTAAGCTCGCTTGAAGTGTGAGGTGAATATCATACTAGGACTGGAAGAGTCTATATGACTCTTATTGTGTGCTAGTGGTGCAAACACATGTGACGAAAGAAAAAATAATAATTTTATCGAAAAATTAACTAAAATAGTATATCAAGTAATGCATACTTTTAGCTCTAAGATATGCTCATGATGCTTTGCAAAATAAAATATTCTAACTAATAGACAAGTGTGCAATGGAGGTATTTCACACGTCTCACACTTTTTCTAATTCACCAAGCTCACATGAAGTTCGAGGTGAAGAGCATGCTTTCGGGCAACAAGTGTCTTTAGGTCCTTGCTTGTGTGCAAAAAGTGTTTTCTACACTAGCAATACTACTAAAAACAACATGTCGATTGATGCATAAACAAGAAATGGTCTTCGGTACTAGTGACAACAATGGGGCCCATTGAAAGCCTCAAAGTTGGTTACCTAGGTATGTTTCAAGAGAGATGTACTCTTTACTTCCTAATATTGGTCTAGGTGAACTAATTACTAAAAAATTAAGTAATTATGCGAATTAGCCTTAATTTCAGTTCACTAGTGACTAGTATTTGGACTGCCAAACTAAGCTATGTAGATAAAAATCAAATAGAGAACAATAGCGCGTCTAAACTAGACTCTGTCATGCTGACCGCACTGGTTAATAAAAACAGACGCACTGAACAGTGCAAGAAATACACTAACCTTCAGTGCGAGTGTGGTGAACGGTGTAGCGCAAGTCTGACACTGGTAACCTGAGCTATGTGTGTGATTTTCTGAGTTGATTCTACGCTCTCAACGTAGTAGAGACATCAGGAACCGCCCGACTGCGGGAAAAATATCTTGCAACCATGATGAGGCCAAATTCTAGAAGCAATGGGTGTAATACCTGATCTCTTACAAGTGACAAATACCCAAAATTAGACACTTAGCATAAAACAACCTAGTTTTGAAGAAATGAACAAAAATAAGTATGGTTTCCATTAGAACTATTGTGGAAAAAATTACACAAGTGCACTCTTCCACTTGGTAAGGGGCTAAGCCTTGTAGGTTGCTTTAAGGCCTCAGTCCTTGGATCCCCTTTTGGGTGTGGTTGGTATTCCTCCAAGTGATCTTACAAGAAATTGTTAGTGTAGTTCACATCCAAAAATGAAAATATTGATAAAAATAAAAGAAATATATGGGGCGAGATTGCAAAATCCAACGACAACTAAAGATATGCTAAACAACTCTTGTATTTCCCAATGGAATAGTTGTACAACACCTAGGAGGTGATGGATTCAAGGGAATCCAACAATATCCCTTAGGGAGGCCTTTCTTTTCCAAACTAAATGCCAAGTAGATGGTGAAACAATGGAGAGAGACACTTGCTCCTTAATGGGAGGTGGAAAGAAAGCTTGGGAATGATCACAATGGTAGGAAATGGTGGGCTATGAGCAAGCTCCAAATCAAATCCAATAGCATAAAATTAATTTAATTTCTCTCTACAAAATGCATGCCAATGGATTTTTTATAGGCCAAGAGGTGGCCAACAAACAACTAGATCCAAATGTGAACTCTCCTCCTCAATGAACTAGTTCCAATGTACACTAGGGGGGATGATTAATGCCACCAAGTGTGTGAGGAGCCAAATTCAGAACCTTGGGAAGGATTGAGCCTTTACTGCACCACTGGGAATGAGTGGTCCCTTCGTTTTTATAGTGGCACGGCTATCGAAGGAAAAGTCGCGTGGGTGTAGCACAGGAATTGTTTAGGCAACCTGTGCTATAGTGCGAGTCAACTGTGTGTTACCCATGCTACCCTTTATTTTGACTTTTTCTTGGCACTTATGGACTCATTATATGTCTTAGATATGTTTAGGATGCCTATGGTGATATGCATTCTTTATGTTGATGACGCAATGCTTGATGAATCACTGAAATGTCACATGTGTGCAAATTTTAGGAGTTAACACATGTGGCAGCCATCACAACTTACCAATCAGATTTGAGACAACAGATTGTTGATTCTCTTGCTAAAGATGAATTACATGTGCAAATAAAGGAAAAATTACAGTAGCAGAATTTTGAAAAGAGGGATGAAAGGTATCATTTGGAAGAGGATGGACTTCTTATTTATAAAAACATAATTTATTTCCAAATGTGGCATACTTGAGGAGAATTTTCTGACATAGATACCAAATTTACATCAAATTTTTGGAAAAGTCTTTTTGCAAACTTGGGTACACAATTGAATTTTAGCACTTCCTACCATCCACAAACAAATGGAAAAACTGAAAGAGTAAATCCGATTCTTGAAGGCATGCTTCGCATGTATGTGATGGACAAACCATCCAAGTGGGAAGATTATTTACACTTGGTAGAGTTTGCATGTAACAATGGGCAGCAAGTTTCGTTGGGAATGAGTCTATTTGAATTTTTATATGGCAAAAAGTGCAGGTCACGAGTGACATGGGATAATCTAGTGAACATAATTGTAATTGGGTCAGAATTGCTTAAGGAAATAGAACAAGAGGTTGTAAAAATTAGGTATAATTTGAAGGCATCCCAAGATAGGATGAAAATATATGCAGATAAGAATAGAATGCATACAGAATTCAATTTTCGGGATCATGTTTACCTTAGAGTGAGGCCAAGGAAGTGTTCCTTGAAGCTTGGAATTTGTGTCAAGTTATCTCCAAGATATTCTGGGCCATTTGAAGTGCTTGAAAGAATAGGGAAAGTTGCATATAGAATTGCATTTCCTGCTAACACTAGAGATCATAATGCTTTTCATGTTTCTTTGCTTAAGAAATATGTACATGATCCTAACCATGTGATTGATTGGGATGTGATTCAGCGGGAACCCAAGGTAGAGTTCCAAACTGAGCCACTATGCTCCTAGATAGGAAGGTAACATTGCTCCGGAACCGAGCCATCAGACAGGTAGAGGTGCATGGACTCACTTCAGTCCCGATGAGGCTACTCGGGAGTTGGAGGATGCCACGAAAGAGGCATATCCATTTTTGTGAACTGATTTTGAGCAAACACCAAGGACGGTTTAATTCCAAGGGGGGGGATTGTAATAACCCCAATTTTTACTTGGAATGTATTTAATCAAAATTATGTAAATAATGTAAATATGCTAATATGGATTCCTAGTGTGGATATCAAGGCTAAGGCCCAACTAGTGAATGGCTAAGCATGTATGATGTATATATTTTGATTTGGACCATATGATTGGATTATCATGCCAATTCGAAATGTATGTAAATATTATGTTGGAAAATTAATAAAATGGTTAAATATGGATGTGTAAAGAGCACTAGAGGGGTTGTGATTCCACCAGAGGGGAATCAGAGGAAAGGGTGCCTATGGGGAGACCAAATCCTTTGCTACAATGTTTCAACCTCATAATTCATCCAAAATATCCCATGTGTCTTAAATGAGCCAATTACCTTATTTTGAATATTAAACCCAATCATTGAATGCATATATGAGGTTTGTGGGAAAAGTCGTAATTATTGAATCATGGGAGTTGTGACATTTAGGTTAACAATCAACAATCATATTTATTCTATGGTCAAAATCTATGTTAGTTGTCTTTTCACCCTTACCTCATATCCTTGGATTCAACACTCTTTTGATCATTCTCATTCTCTCATGCATGTTCCTACATTACATAGATTTTTCCATTGTTGTTCATGTCCATTACCATACTGTGTTTAACCCAGAAATTTGAATTTGGAGACATAACTACATTTTTGGAAGGGAAAATAGATGGTTGTAGATGAGCATGTAGGTTGGACAAGCTAGGAACCTTTACCCATTAGGTTCTGCTACTTTTGGATGCTTGAGAAGGCATGGATTAATGTTGCAGGAGGTAATCCAATAGCTTACAACAGGTTGGAATCCTACTGCACGCACTAGTAAGCACTGTAAGGTTTGTATTTCCTGAGTAAGCTGTGGATCAGTGAATGGAAATCCCTTCCCTGTTTTGTGTGGGGAAGTTGGAAGGACTGCCATGGCCGTGAAGGCTGAGTGAGACCCCTGTAGAGATCTAGTTGACCTTTTGGCTAAGCACAGCCAGCAAAATGGGTTTTGGGATGAGAGAGAGAATCCTGTAGGTGTTTCCTTCGCCCTAGTGGCCTCATACTCAGCTTGGGGGTGGCCTCTCAGCAAAAAAAGTATATGCTAGATAAAGTGCCTATAGCTAGGTGGAAAATCTCTCTTACACAGCTAGTTGCTTGGATCTTCTTTTTTTAAGATAAGTATTCTAATGTGTTTGTTGTGCAATGATTTTTAATCTATATGCCTGTGATGATTATGCTTGGAAATTTCATTTTAGGTATGTGTCGATCAATTTTATTTCCGCTGTGTGTTTTTATTTACATGTATACACATGCATTTTATATGTTATCAATTCATAATTGTGGTTATGGGGCAGAAATAAGATTCCCTGGTTTAGTCAATGTTCCCTCCTGTTGGATGGATTGAGGGTTTGGGACGTTACACTCTCTATCTCTCCAATGCAATCAATATCCTTCACTTTTCCCATCAAAATGGTTCTACATGCCAATGTTTAATTGGATAAGAGTTTTCTTATCTACAAAGACTTTGAATGCATGAAATATTTTTTAATGAAATGATGGGACCTTGAATTTGGCTTGTCAAAAGCGAGTCATGTTGGAAAATGATAATTTAGAAAAGGACCAAAATATTCTTTAAATACAAATACAACTTTTACAATTTGGAAATAAAATTAAATATAGGTTAAAAAAAAATTTACAATAAAATTGAATATATTTTTAATTATCAAATTATAATTAAATATTCAAAATAATGTAAAATAATAATAAAATAAATGACAAATAACTTCAAAATAATTACGCATATAAAGCAATTTTCCCATTACAATCTTACTATACATTCTTTACATCACAATCTTTGTTCACTTTATTATCATCTTTTGGACAAGAAAAAAATTATTTTTAGTTTTATAAAATATTATAAAATTCAGAGTTAAGAAAGATTGAAATCTTTGCTAGTGTAAAGTACATTACCTCCCATTTTTAATTTGTCTTGATTTCATTTTCTTGAGATCATTTATATTAAGATTCTATTAACAAAGATACTTAATGCTACTTCCAAAACGAAAGTTAAATAGATTTTGAAGATGACTATGGTCAAGATGCATTAAATTTGTGAGGTTTACAAATTTATAAGCATTTGATTTGGGTGAACGATCTCGAAGTAATATTTAAATATTTTAAAACAAATTGATTTTGTAATAAAGTTAGTGATAGAAAATCTCATTTATTTTGTTAAAAATCCAAAATTTTCTTTTAAACAATTTAAAAGTTTTCTTTTCAACCCTGATACATAAATATATCATTATCAATAAAGGGATGGCATTCCTTTAAAATTATAAACATGACATTATCGTAACTAAATTTGCAACACAATGACATTATCAAGAACACAATGAAACTAAATTTGCAACACAATGACATGGCACAGTCTTCACAAAGCTTGCCGAGGTAGAAACGTTAACGCAAAACATTGGGGGGCAATTTTTCAAGAAACCGAATAAGGAGCTCAAAAATTAAACTGACACAAAGTGGATGTATGCTGAGAATGCAATCGATATCCTTCACTTCTGCCATCAACACGGTTCTACAAGGCAAATTTTAATTGGATGAGAATTTTCTTATCTACAAAGACTTTGAATGCATGAAATATTTTATAACGAAATGATGGGACCTTGGATTTGGCTTGTCCAAAGTGAGTTGGAAAATAATAATGGAAAAAAGTACCAAAATATTCTTCAAATACAAATAATAAGACTTTGAATGCATGAAATATTTTATAACGAAATGATGGGACCTTGGATTTGGCTTTTCCAAAGTGAGTTGGAAAATAATAATTGAAAAAAGTACCAAAATATTCTTCGAATACAAATAAATTTTTACAATTTGGAAATAAAATTAAATATAGGTTAAAAATTTCTTACAAATATGTGGATTATGTAAATAAAGTTGAACATATCTTTAATTATCAAACTATATAATTAAATATTCAAAATAATGTACAATAATAAAATAAATGGTAAATAACTTTAAAATAGTAACTCATATAAGGCATTTTTTGTTGGAATAATGTAAAAATTCTTTGCAAGTATTTAGGGTTGGGTTGAGGTGTACTGTCTATATTCAACATGTAGAGGTTTGAGATCCACATCTTATGGATCTAGGATTGTTGGGTTTGTTATTGTAAGCTGCATCTATTTATTATACCTATTTCTCCAGTGTTAATCGAATTGGTTTGACACCATTCCTTTGTGTTTGAGAGCGAGACTCTGAGCTCTGAATTCTCTATCCTCTCTGTGTTAAGTTAATTTGGTATCAGAGCCTGTGTGCTGAGATCCGCTACCCTGAGTTGGCATTGATGATTGTAAGGGAGCCTGTGCTGAGAGTTGGCCGCATGTGATTGAAGGAGCCAGTATTTTTTTGCTTGACAGAATAGTGAGTGAGCACCATGAGTGTTGAAGGCTCAATTGTGAAGAAGCCACTACTGGAAGGAGAAGGTATCGGAGCCTCCATGATTGTTGGGCGCGTGTGTGAAGGAACCTGAAGTGTGGGCCGAGCAAAGTCGCCAGCCACATCAGCTATGTGAGGAGTTGTTTTGAGGCCGCCTATTGATGAGAGAGGGTGCATCCTGTAAGTGAGCAAGGGGTTTTGCTCTCCAGATCAAGCCAAGGAAGGCGAGATGGCCACCCAACCATTGGCTAATACATACATTAATGAGACTTCCAAATTAAATGGCGAGAACTATGTCAACTGGAAATTCAAGTTGATGACCGTTCTTGAAGCTTTCAATGCCTAGACAATTGTGTCTGGAGATGAGCCGAAACCAATCACACCTGCGCTGATTCCTGAATGGAACAAAAGGGAAACCAAATCCAAGGTGACACTACGAATGTCGGTAAAAGATAATATAATTCCTCATGTTAGAAACTGTGAGACGTCACAAGAGACATGGGACATGCTCAAAAGCCTATATGAAACAACGAATGCAAACCGGGTGTTGTTTTTGAAGACCAAACTGCTGTCAATCAAGATGGAGACAAATGAAGGGGTAAGTAAGTTTATTTCTCGTATTAAAGATCTCTGTGATAAATTAGGAGATATAGGTGAGATCCTAGGAAAAACCGATCTCGTAACTATTACTCTAAAAGGCTTAGCACCAGACTACAAAGTGTTCATTTCAGCACTTGCAGCAAGGGAAAAACCCCCAAATTTTGTAGAACTCACAGGCATCCTCATACAAGAAGAAGAAAGGATGAAGAATTATGATCTGGATGCACAAGGTTCGGATCTTGCGCTTATAGCTAGAGGAAGATATGCGCACAGAGGCAAGCCATGGAACAGAGACAGAGGCAAAGTTCATACAACACAGACAAGTCTGGTTCAGACCGATTATGATAGAAATGAAATAGAATGTTATAATTGTGGCAAATCAGGACACCTCACTAGAAATTGCTATCATAATGCTTTTCATGTTTCTTTGCTTAAGAAATATGTACATGATCCTAACCATGTGATTGATTGGGATGTGATTCAGCTGGAACCCGGGGAAGAGTTCCAAACCGAGCCACTATGCTCCTAAATAGGAAGGTAACATTGCTCCGGAACCGAGCCATCAGACAGGTAGAGGTGCATGGAAGCACTTCGGTCCCGATGAGGCTACTCGGGAGTTGGAGGATGCCACGAAAGAGGCATATCCATTTTTGTGAACTGATTTTGAGCAAACACCAAGGACGGTTTAATTCCAAGGGGGGGATTGTAATAACCCCAATTTTTACTTGGAATGTATTTAATCAAAATTATGTAAATAATGTAAATATGCTAATATGGATTCCTAGTGTGGATATCAAGGCTAAGGCCCAACTAGTGAATGGCTAAGCATGTATGATGTATATATTTTGATTTGGACCATATGATTGGATTATCATGCCAATTCGAAATGTATGTAAATATTATGTTGGAAAATTAATAAAATGTTTAAATATGGATGTGTAAAGAGCACTAGAGGGGTTGTGATTCCACCAGAGGGGAATCAGAGGAAAGGGTGCCTAAGGGGAGACCAAATCCTTTGCTACAATGTTTCAACCTCATAATTCATCCAAAATATCCCATGTGTCTTAAATGAGCCAATTACCTTATTTTGAATATTAAACCCAATCATTGAATGCATATATGAGGTTTGTGGGAAAAGTCACTTCATGTAATTATTGAATCATGGGGGTTGTGACATTTAGGTTATCTATCAACAGTCATATTTATTCTATGGTCAAAAGCTATGTTAGTTGTCTTTTCACCCTTACCTCATATCCTTGGAGTCAACACTCTTTTGATCATTCTCATTCTCTCGTGCATGTTCCTACATTACATAGATTTTTCCATTGTTGTTCATGTCCATTACCCTACTGTGTTTAACCCAGAAATTTGAATTTGGAGCCATGACTACATTTTTGGAAGGGAAAATAGATGGTTGTAGATTAGCATGGAGGTTGGACAAGCTAGGAACCTTTACCCATTAGGTTCTGCTACTTTTGGATGCTTGAGAAGGCATGGATTAATGTTGCAGGAGGTCATCCAATAGCTTACAACAGGTTGGAATCCTACTGCACGCACTAGTAAGCACTGTAAGGTTTGTATTTCCTGAGTAAGTTGTGGATCAATGAATGGAAATCCCTTCTCTGCTTTGTGTGGGGAAGTTGGAAGGACTGCCATGGCCGTGAAGGCTAAGTGAGACCCCTGTAGAGATCTAGTTGACCTTTTGGCTAAGCACAGTCAGCAGAATGGGTTTTGGGATGAGAGAGAGAATCCTGTAGGTGTTTCCTTTTCCCTAGTGGCCGCATACTCAGCTTGGGGGTGGCCTCTCAGCAAAAAAAGTATATGCTGGATAAAGTGCCTATAGCTAGGTGGAAAATCTCTCTTACACAGCTAGTTGCTTGGATCTTCTTTTTTTAATATAAGTATTCTAATGTGTTTGTTGTGAAATGATTTTTAATCTATATGCCTGTGATGATTATGCTTGGAAATTTCATTTTAGGTATGTGTCGATCAATTTTATTTCCGCTGTGTGTTTTTATTTACATTTATACACATGCATTTTATATGTTATCAATTCATAATTGTGGTTATGGGGCAGAAATGAGATTCCCTGGTGTAGTCAATGTTCCCTCCTGTTGGATGGATTGAGGGTTTGGGACGTTACACTCTCTATCTCTCCAATGCAATCAATATCCTTCACTTTTCCCATCAACATGGTTCTACATGCCAATGTTTAATTGGATAAGAGTTTTCTTATCTACAAAAACTTTGAATGCATGAAATATTTTTTAATGAAATGAAGGGACCTTGAATTTGGCTTGTCAAAAGCTAGTCATGTTGGAAAATGATAATTTAGAAAAGGACCAAAATATTCTTCAAATACAAATACAACTTTTACAATTTGAAAATAAAATTAAATATAGATTAAAAAAAATTTACAAATATGTAAATTTATATAAAATTGAATATATTTTTAATTATCAAATTACAATTAAATATTCAAAATAATATAAAATAATAATAATAATAAATGACAAATAACTTCAAAATAATTACGCATATAAAGCAATTTTCCCATTACAATCTTACTATACATTCTTTACATTACAATCTTTGTTCACTTTATTATCATCTTTTGAACAAGAAAAAAATTATTTTTAATTTTATAAAATAAGAGTTAAGAAAGATTCTTTACATTACAATCTTTGTTCACTTTATTATCATCTTTTGGACAAGAAAAAAAATATTTTTAATTTTATAAAATATTATAAAATCAGAGTTAAAAAAGATTGAAATCTTTGCTAGTGTAAAGTACATTATCTCCCATTTTTAATTTGTCTTGATTTCATTTTCTTGAGATCATTTATATTAAGATTCTATTAACAAAGATACTTAATGCTATTTCCAAAACGAAAGTTAAATAGATTTTGAAGATGACTATGGTCAAGATGCATTAAATTTGTGAGGTTTACAAATTTATAAGCATTTGATTTGGGTGAACGATCTCGAAGTAATATTTAAATATTTTAAAACAAATTGATTTTGTACTAAAGTTAGCTATAAAAAATCTCATTTATTTTATTAAAAATCCAAAATTTTCTTTTAAACAATTTAAAAGTTTTTTTTTCAACCCTGATACATACATATATCATTATCAATAAAGGGATGACATTCCTTTAAAATTATAAACATGACATTATCGTAACTAAATTTGCAACACAATGACATTATCAAGAACACAATGAAACTACATTTGCAACACAATGACATGGCACAGTCTTCACAAAGCTTGCCGAGGTAGAAACGTTAACGCAAAGCATTGGGGGGCAATTTTTCAAGAAACCGAATAAGGAGCTCAAAAATTAAACTGACACAAAGTGGATGTATGCTGAGAATGCAATCGATATCCTTCACTTCTGCCATCAACACGGTTCTACAAGGCAAATTTTAATTGGATGAGAATTTTCTTATCTACAAAGACTTTGAATGCATGAAATATTTTATAATGAAATGATGGGACCTTGGATTTGGCTTGTCCAAAGTGAGTTGGAAAATGATAATTGAAAAAGTACCAAAATATTCTTCAAATACAAATAAATTTTTACAATTTGGAAATAAAATTAAATAGAGGTTAAAAATTTCTTACAAATATGTGGATTATGTAAATAGAGTTGAACATATCTTTAATTATCAAAATATATAATTAAATATTCAAAATAATGTACAATAATAAAATAAATGGTAAATAACTTCAAAATAGTAACTCATATAAGGCATTTTTTGTTGGAATAATGTAGAAATTCTTCACAAGTATCTAGGGTTGGGTTCAGGTGTACTGTCTATATTCAGCGTGTAGAGGTTCGAGATCCACATCTTATGGATCTAGGATTGCTGGGTTTGTTATTGTAAGTTGCATCTATTTATTATACCTATTTCTCCAGTGTTAATCGAATTGGTTTGACACCATTCCTTTGTGTTTGAGAGCGAGACTCTGAGCTCTGAATTCTCTATCCTCTCTGTGTTAAGTTAATTTGGTATCAGAGCCTGTGTGTTGAGATCCGCTGCCCTGAGTTGGCATTGATGATTGTAAGGGAGCCTGTGCTGAGAGTTGGCCGCATGTGATTGAAGGAGCCAGTATTTTTTTGCTTGACAGAATAGTGAGTGAGCACCGTGAGTGTTGAAGGCTCAATTGTGAAGAAGCCACTACTAGAAGGAGAAGGTATCGGATCCTCCATGATTGTTGGGCGCATGTGTGTAGGAACCTGAAGTGTGGGCCGAGTAAAGTTTCCAGCCACATCAGATGTGTGAGGAGTTGTTTTGAGGCCGCCTATTGATGAGAGAGGACGCATCCTATAAGTGAGCAAGGGGTTTTGCTCTCCGGATCAAGCCAAGGAAGGCGAGATGGCCACCCAACCATTGGCTGATACATACATTAATGAGACTTCCAAATTAAATGGCGAGAACTACGTCAACTGGAAATTCAAGTTGATGACCGTTCTTGAAGCTTTCAATGCCTAGACAATTGTGTCTGGAGATGAGCCGAAACCCATCACACTTGCGTTGATTCCCGAATGGAACAAAAGGGAAACCAAATCCAAGGTGACACTACGAATGTCGGTAAAAGATAATATAATTCCTCACATTAGAAACTATGAGACGTCACAGGAGACATGGGACATGCTCAAAAGCCTATATGAAACAACGGATGCAAACCGGGTGCTGTTTCTGAAGACCAAACTATTGTCAATCAAGATGGAGACAAATGAAGGGGTAAGTAAGTTTATTTCTCGTATTAAAGATCTTTGTGATAAATTAGGAGATATAGGTGAGATCCTAGGAAAAACCGATCTTGTAACTATTACTCTAAAAGGCTTAGCATCATACTACAAAGTGTTCATTTTACACTTGCAACAAGGGAAAAACCCCCAAATTTTGTAGAACTCACAGGCATCCTCATACAAGAAGAAGAAAGGATGAAGAATTATGATCTGGATGCACAAGGTTCAGATCTCGCGCTTATAGCTAGAGGAAGATATGCGCACAGAGGCAAGCCATGGAACAGAGACAGAGGCAAAGTTCATACAACACAGACAAGTATGGTTCAGACCGATTATGATAGAAATAAAATAGAATGTTATAATTGTGGCAAATCAGGACACCTCGCTAGAAATTGCTATCACAAGAAATATCATAGAAATAGAAACTACAATGGAAATCACAATGGGAATTTTGCAAATGAAAACACCTCTGAAGTTAATGGATTTCAAAATCTCAGATTATTCATTTCTGAAGCTGCTTTGTCTGCTGATACGGATGATGAGAATGCATGGTTCATAGATTCAAGTGCATCTACTCATATGACTTGTAGGAAAGAATGGTTCGATGAATATCATGAAAAGATAGATGGCACTCATATCTATTTAGGTGATAACAAGTCTCACGAAGTGCAAGGTTGTGGGATAATAAATGTGAATTTACCTGATGGTCAATTAAAACAGATATATAATGGCATGTATGTACCTGGTATTAAAAAGAATTTAATATCTGTTTCAACCATAACACAGAAGGACATGAAAGTGGAGTTTGGTAAATCTCAGTGTCATATTAAAGATGTTCGAGACCACTACAGGGTTGTCGCTATAGGTTCAATATGTGGAGGGTTGTATAAGATGGATGTCAGCAAAGATAGCCATCACGCACTAGCATCCACTACAATTACCACAGAGGAACTCTAGCATCAAAGGTATGGGCATATTAACCATCATGACCTTATATTGCTTCAGAAGAAATCTATGGTTGAAGGTCTTCCTAAAATAAAGAATGAACATTTAGAATGTAGTGCATGTGCACTTGGAAAACAGCATCGAGATGAATTCCTAGTACATCAAGAAAAGAGACAAACTGGTCTACTTGAATTAATTCATACAGATATATGTGGACCTATGCAAACTAAATCATTATGTGGTGCATCGTATTTTCTGATATTCATTGATGATAGATCTAGATACACATAGGGTTACTTCATAAGGAGGAAAGGAGATGTATTTGAATACTTCAAGGAGTTCAAAACCATGATCGAAAAGCAGACAGAAAAATGCATTAAAATTCTCAGATCGGCAGTGGAGGTGAATACGCGTCTGGACCTTTCAAGAAATATTGTAAGGAGAATGGAATCCAACAACAATTTACAATATCACACACTCCTCAGCAAAACGGGATAGCAGAGCGAAAGAACATAACACTAGTTGAATGTGCTTGCAGCATGCTCCAAGGTAAGCACATTTCGAATGGTTTTTGGGCTGAAGCTGTGAATACTGTTGTATATTTGAAGAATATCAGTCCGACAAAGAAATTAGAATTTCAAACACCATTTGAGGTCTTCAATGGATATAAACCAGAAGTTAAGCATCTATGAATCTTTGGTTGTAAAGCCTTTTCCCACGTACCAAAAGATGATAGGAGGAAACTAGATGCTAAATCACATGAATGTGTCTTTGTTGGATATTGCAATGATCGTAAATCCTATAAGTTGTTTCATCCTAGCACTCATAAATTAATTGCCAGTAGAGATGTGATGTTCCATGAACATACAGATACAAGTGATAAAACTGAACAAAGGCATACTCCTACTAACGATGATGAATATTTTAAATTAAGTCCAATAGTTCAGAAGCAGGAAGTGAAACAACCACAAGAGAAGCAACAGAAATAGAGCAGCAACAGTGAAGGTAGCAGAAGCAGCAGTGAAAATAGCAGAAGCAATAGCAACATGAGTACTTCTATCAGTTCAGATGAAGATACAACAGAAAGCAGAAGGATGATGGATGGAACCCCTGCAGGTAATGTAGTGCTAAGAAGGTCATCAAGACAGACTCGTCCTCCTCAAAGGTACAATGACTATGCTTTAATGACTAATGTAATGAATGTCAATGAACCAAGGAATTACAAACAAGCCAAAGATAAAGAGGAATGGGTTGAAGCAATGAATGATGAATATAACTCAATTATGAAAAATCAGACTTGGGAATTAACTAAGTTACCAGAGGATAAGACACCCATAGGATGTAAATGGTTGTTTAACTATAAGCTTAAATCAGATGGTAGTATTGACAGATTTAAAGCGAGACTAGTCGCAAAAGGCTATGCTCAAAAGGAGGGAACTGACTTTGAGGATACTTTTGCACCAGTATCAAAATTAAACACAATTAGAGTTCTGGTTGCATTAGCTACAACACATAAATGGAAAATCCATCAATTAGATGTAAAGTCTGCTTTCTTAAATGGTGAATTAAAAGAAGAAGTGTACTTAGTCCAGCCTGAAGGGTTTGTACAGAAAGGGCAGGAGCATCTAGTATGTAAACTAAAGAAAGCTATCTATGGATTAAAACAAGCCCCGAGGTCATGGTACATAAAGATTGATACATTCTTAATCAGAAAGGCCTTGTGAAAAGTAAAAGTGATCCTAACCTGTATGTAAAGAAAGATAAGGAAGGAAATGCTTGTTTAATATCCTTATATGTTGATGATCTTATAATTACAGGAAATGCATGTAAGTTGATAGCAGAAATCAAAAATCAACTGTCACGGGAATTTGAAATGAAAGACCTTGGAGAATTACACTATTGTTTGGGACTTGAGGTTTGGAAAAAAGCTAGCAAGACTATGATCACTCAAAGTAAGTATGTAAGGGAAATACTGAACATATTCAATATGAGTGATTGCAAAGTATCAGTAATTCCTTTAGAACAGAATGTGAAGCTATGCAGTCAAGATGGAACAAAGGATGCAGATGGTACTTTGTATCGACAGTTGGTGGGAAGTCTGAATTATCTGACTACTACAAGGCCAGACATATCATATGTAGTCAACATTTTGAGTCAGTTCATGGCTAAACCAAATGAAAGCCATTGGAAAGATGCAAAGAAAGTCCTTAGGTATTTAAAAGGGACAATGAACTTTGGTCTTTTATATACTGATAAGTTTGATGTTCAATTGGCAAGGTTTTCTGTTTCTGATTGGACAGGAAATCCAGATGATAGAAGATCTACTACAAGATATGCATTCAACATTGGATCTGGGGTTGTGTCATGGAGCAGTAAGAAACAGCCAACTGTTTCTCTATCATCCACAGAAGTTGAATACAAAGCCATGTCCAGTGCAGCATGTGAAGCTGTCTAGCTAAGGAGGATTCTTGAAGATATTGGTGAAAAGCAAACAGAACCCACAAAAGTACATTGTGACAACCAAAGCACAGTCAAATTGGCACACAACCCAGTGTATCATGCAAGGACAAAACACATTGAGCTGCAACATCACTTTATCAGAGAAAAGATTGAGTCTAAGGAAATTGAACTTGTTTATTGTAATACTAGTGATAATGTCGCCGACATATTTACCAAACCTGTTGGCATGATTCACTTTGAAATCCTTAGGCAGATATTAGGTGTTGTAGAAAATCCATTTCTACATTAAGGGGGCATGTTGGAATAATGTAGAAATGCTTGGCAAGTATCTAGGGTTGGGTTGAGGTGTACTGTCTATATTCAGCATGTAGAGGTTTGATATCCACATCTTATGGATCTAGGATTGGGTTTGTTATTGTAAGCAGCATCTATTTATTGTACCTATTTCTCCAGTGTTAATCGAATTGGTTTGACACCATTCCTTTGTGTTTGAGAGCGAGACTCTGAGCTCTGGATTCTCTGTCCTCTCTGTGTTAAGTTAATTTTTTTCACATTACAATCTTACTATAAATTCTTTACATTACCATCTTTGTTCACTTTGCTAGCTAGTGTAAAGTACATTACCTACCATTTTTAATTTGTCTTTTGATTTCATTTCCTTGACATTACCATCTTTGTTCACTTTGCTAACTAGTGTAAAGTACATTACCTCCCATTTTTAATTTGTCTTTTAATTTCATTTCCTTGAGATCAATTTTATTAGGATTCTATTAACCAAGATACTTAGTGTGACTTCCAAAACGAAATTCAATAGATTTTGAAGATGACTATGGTCGAGATGTATTAAATTTGTGAGGTTTACAAATTTATAAGCATTTGATTTGGATGAACAATCTCGAATTAATATTTAAATATTTTAAAATAAATATATAAATCAAATTGATGTATTAAATTTGTGAGATTTACAAATTTATAAGCATTTGATTTTGGTGAATCGTCTCGAATTAATATTTAAATATTTTACAACAAATATTATAAATCAAATTCATTTTTTATTAAATTTAGTTATGAAAAACCTTTTTTGTTTTATAAAAATCCAAATTTTCTTTTAAACCAGTAAAATTTTTTAACATGACATTATCATAACTACTTTGAAACAATATAAAAATCCCACCTTCAATCATATCTACTTTGAAACAAAATAGAAAACATACCTTCAAAGGCAGAGGGATGGACTAGCTGCTATGGATCTAAGACTAGTCATGCCATTACTACTTTGAAACAAAATAAAAAACGTACCTTGAAAGGCAGAGGCATGGAAGACTAGACATGCACTATGTTCGACATTAATCAAGAGGCCCACATTGTAAACATTCCTAAAACCTGCCTTGAATCCAAATAAAATTTCATCAAAATCAGCAAAACGTGGCCTCCCTTCACACGAGATCCATGAAGACCTTCAATTGCGGCGGGATTCCAGGTCCATGAACATCGCATTACGTTGAAAAACCTTTCATATAGAGTTGATTTTATTACTACTTTAATAATTAAAAATGGAGATGCAAGTATCATCTGAGCCATTATTATCCAAGATCATTCAAATAATACATTGATTCTTCGTCCCCACCTAGGATCGACCCCGTGACCGGCGCGACACCGTGACCGGCGCGATTGTATATTGAGCTTGCCAGTTTTACTACTATATGAAAAAAAATACATTGATTCTTATAAAAAGAAGTAGCTTCTTTAGACTTAAAAGGTACGGTAACATATGTAAAGCTATAGTTTATTAAAGGAATCGTTTGATACATGGATGATTCGTACATTAATAATACTAAACTATTATTTTTAAAATAAAAATAATAATAAATTCTATCTATCTAATTCATTAGTCTCATTCGGATGTTGTGTATCATAGAGATTGGTCTTTCTTTTATGAACAGCTTTGTGATCAAATTTTGTTTCAGAAACCATCTAATTAGATTCATCTATCATTTTTTCTATACTCATAATTAGATGTGTTTTCATTGATACTTGCAGTTGTGATATGCAGACAAATTTATTAGGGCATTGTTTTAGTTTTCAAAATGAAGCTTAAATCAATGATCCAATTCATATTGGATTTTTGTATAGCTGTGGCATTGTTTGTTTCTCCTATTTCTTGTCAACCTGGTGAGAATCAAAACGTTTTGAAGTTATAACAAACTGTTCTTGTACTTATATAATTTGTAGCGATGGAATGGGTAGTGATTGCAGTGTTAGTTATCCTAAACGCTTTTCAAGTTTTAACAGACCTATTACTCATAATGATTGCAGGGTTCATTAGCCTCGACTGTGGCGGCACTGAAAATTACACAGACGGCGCTGGAATACAATGGATCACCGACGATGGCTATATAAACGGCGCTGGCCAGAAAGTAATAGTTCCCATTTCTAGTAACGTAGCAGGAACAATATCATCACAGTCCAATACCCTTCGGAGATTTCCGGAAAGAAATAAGAATTGCTATGAGCTAACTCCACTTCAGATCGGAACCAAATATCTACTGCGCGCAACCTTTCTCTACGCAAACTACGATAATCTTATATCGCCCCCCGCTTTCATTCTACTGTTAGATGCCGATGTTTGGGATACGTTTTCATTTCGAGATGTAGGCCAATACGTGACTGCCAAGGAATTGATTTTCATGGCGAAATTCAATACCACCAGCGTCTGCCTTGGCCGTGAAAGCAACGGTGGAGTACCCATCATCTCTTCTCTGGAACTTAGGCCTCTTGAACGAAACATGTATTGGCCTGTTACCAAAGACTACTCGTTGTTAAGATTGGAGAATACCAATTTTGGAGCTCCACTTCACAGTTCAGATATAAGGTGATTCTCTATATATGCTATACTAGAAGCTTATGCCAATAAATGTCAAATTGCTTGAGATGCCATTCTCAATCTGTAAATAATCCTTCAGCTGTTAAGATTGGCACCTCAAAGAACTTGATAGCTATATTGTAGCAGATACAGGGGTTAAGATGTATTTGTGCATGGGGTAAGGCAGAGGTAACATAAAGTATAATTTTCTGTTTATATGTCTAGTGCTTTAAAAGGAAAATTTGCATCTCTTCTCAGAAATGTCCATTGTGTTGGTTGTACTATACAGATATCCAGATGATCCTTTTGACAGACTTTGGTCTCCCAATGATAACGCATCACAACTTCCGAATATCATAACCAATATGAAAGTATCAACTGGAGCGGCCTACGATAAACCACCCTCTCTAGTCATGCAAATGGCAGAAAGAAGCCCCTCAATATATGATTTCCCTTACCGCCGTAGCATCCGAAATGGATACCTTTATATTTCAATGTCCTTTGCTGAGTTACAGAATCTAAACGCTTCTAGTGTTCGAGAATTCGATCTATATCTGGATGGAATGAAGCTTTACGGCCCTATACAGCCCAGATATTTACAGTCCTCCAATGTCTCCGTCTTGTTGCCATACGGGATTACAACCCAAATGGCATTTCGGGTACAAATAACGAATCGTTCAACTCTGCCTCCAATTTTTAACGCTTTGGAGATATATCGCCAAAGTGGTCTGCGTCGAAACGGTACATTCACTGAAGATGGTATGTATTCCGTGGTATTTTAGAAACTTTGATCACTTCAATGTTTCTATGTACTAGTGATGTTTTCCGTCGCCGGATGGAAGGATAAACTGAAATTCTCTGGCTGTTCAAATATTACAGTGAAAGCTTTAAGAGAAATTCAGTTGGATATTAATTTCAAATATGCTTCGGCTGGGGATCCGTGTTTGCCCGTTAGTTTTTCTTGGAACTGGTTAAGTTGTAACAGCGATGTGCCGCCAAGAATCACAAGCTTGTGAGTAATACTCCTAACCCAATACCTTTGGTTTGCTTTGTACCCAAATTTTGAAATTTTAATAGTTTTATATTATATCAAATTGGTTTCGATCTCAGGAATCTCTCGAGTAAAGGAGTTGCAAATATACCTTCCAGTATTACTCATCTCACAGCCTTAGTTTTTCTGTAAGTTTTTTTATCTTCTAAATTGTGCTGTTCTTAGAGAATTTGTTAAAGGTTCGTTACCGTAAGCTGTTTTTCGATTTTTAATTCATTTTCTATATATTTACAGCATTGAAAATTAGAATATGAATTAGAATTTCTACTTGTTTGAGAATACGATTTTATAAAAAGTTAAAAAAAAAAATCTACCATAATTTCAATAGGAATGTATACATGTCAGACATAAAAATATGCGTTCTCAGAAATTTAAAATAGAAAAATATGCATTTTGATTTATTTAAAGTAATTCCAGCTTCAAAAATTATAATAAATTATAAAAACATAATTTTTGAAAAAAAATTAAAGTATTTTGTATATCAAGAACAATATAATTAGTCACTTAAATTGTCTCCTGCGAAATAGGTCACAAGTTTAGTGTTATTCTCTTACTTGTTCTCTATACTTAGTTGTAATTAGATATTCTTCTCCATGTTTCAGTTACTTGTTATCTGTTACTTTTTTTAGTTAAATGGATTGTCTATCTATTATCGATGCATGAGCTAGTAGTTATCCATATATAACCAATTATTTTTTATATTTCTTTTTTTAATAATTATTTATTTGAAATTTTGAACTAAACTCATAAAATCAATCTAAAAATTACAGGTGTATCATCTTCCTTTAATTTAATAAAAGAATAAATAGTAATCAACCCCAAATCCTAAAATTTGACCAATCAAATTATGATCATTCGGTATTATATTTGTACATATACTTATCTCAAAACAAGTCTCTGTAATTTAATAAAAGAATAAATGATAGTCGACCCCACATCCTAAAATATAAACACTTATAAATGTAATTAAATCTAACTCATATAACTAAAATCGTTAACTATGAAATTTGACCAATCAAATTATGATCATTCGGTATTATATTTGTACAGAGACTTGTCTCAAAACAACTTGAATGGACAAATACCAGAATTTATGGCTAATTTGACGAATTTGAGAGAACTGTGAGTATTTTCGTTTGGTACTTAGTTGTTATACTTCTATTGTAAGACATATAAAGTAATGTATTTTCATGATAACGCGCCTGTATTGAGAAATGCATTTCCAGGAATCTGGAGAACAATAATCTAAGTGGCATAGTGCCAGCTATTTTAAGAAACAACAAAAACTTGTTTATCAGGTAATTCACTTAAACAATCTTGATAGTCTTATTGAGAACTCGTACACAGTTAGCATAGAGATTATTAAATCTGAGATTAGATATTCTGATTGTGTTTTATGTTTAATAGACTTTCCGGAAATCCACTTCTTTGTCAAGAAGACAGAAATCAGTGCACTAAATCTGAATCACAGTTAGCATAGAGATTATTAAATCTGAGATTAGATATTCTGATTGTGTTTTATGTTTAATAGACTTTCCGGAAATCCACGACTTTCCGGAAATCCACTTCTTTGTCAAGAAGACAGAAATCAGTGCACTAAATCTGAATCTAGTAGCAGTAAACGTCTTATTATCGGTTTAACAATCGCTGGAGGGATAGTAGTAATTCTTTTGTCATATATTGCTGCAACAATAATTGGCAGAAGGTTTAAGCGGAGCAAGGCTGCTGGTGTGTATATATGATTTTGTATTTTTCGATCATTCGAATGGTCTTACATATTTTGTAAATGATTGTAATATTTTTTTTAGCAGTTTCGAACTATTGTTCTTGCAGGGAAAATTCCTTTGATTGAACCCACAAGGGGCCACGACTTAGCATCACTCCAATGTAGAGAATTTAGTTATAACGAGATCAAGGAAATAACTGGTGACTTTGAAAGGCAAATTGGCAGAGGAGGATTTGGGCCTGTATTCTATGGCTGTCTTGAAGATGGAGTGGAGGTGGCCGTGAAAGTACTGTCAGAAACATCTAAACAAGGAGACAAGGAATTCTCAACGGAGGTATATATGTGGTTGCTAAATAATGAATCAGGGTTTCATGTTTTCCTACATTAACAACAAAAATTTATGTTATAAAACAAAAACAAAAATTATCATCTGCAAAAACAATTTCTAGACCTATAAATATTAGGCTTATCTCACTTCACAATGAACATTCTTTGAAAAGCATGTGAAAGATAATGTATAATACTAAAAAAAATTGGATATAATGCAGGTTGCTCTGCTTTCCAAAGTGCACCATAAAAATCTTGTGTCCTTTGTCGGCTATTGTTGTGAAGGAAAAAACCAGATATTGATTTACCAGTATATGTCCAAGGGAAACTTGGGCGGAATTCTCCATGGTATGGTTCAAATACTGTGCAATCCTGTTAAATGTCTAGTGTTTAGTCAAGTTAAACCAAATTATATTCGTCTGTTTCAACTATGCTTTTCTCTCTGCACAGGACCAAATGCTTTCGAGCAGTTACCTGACTGGGAAACAAGGCTTGACATTGCCCTGAATGCAGCTCAAGGTGAGTGTCTTTCCTTCTTGAATACAAACATGAAGTAGATTGTTTGTATATATAAAGTTGACTAATGTGAATGTTTGTATAAATAATAATCAGGACTGGAGTACTTGCATAATGGCTGCAAACCTCTCATAATTCACAGAGATATCAAAACTACTAATATTCTTTTAAGTGAAAGGATGGAAGCAAAGCTATCAGACTTTGGGCTGTCCAGGCTTGGGCCGTCTAGTGAAGCAACCCATGTCTCAACCGATGTGAAGGGCACATTTGGCTACCTCGATCCTGGGTATTAAACATTTCCTATTCAGTTCTCCTGCTCTAATGTAGCAGTGTGCACTAGTATCATAATTAATAGTGATTCAGTCAATCTATAAGGAATTAAGAATCACAGTAGAAAATGAATTCATTGATATTCATATGACAGATATGCGACTATGCATAATTTGACGGAGAAAAGTGATGTGTATAGCTTTGGAGTTGTGATTTTAGAGATAATATCTGGGAAAAAACCAGTGGATATAAATGTCTCCGGTGAAAACAGTCATATTGTCTCGTGGGTAAGCTAATTATTCCTTAATGCAAGTTCTATATATTTGTATTTGTGGGTATCAAAAGCTTGGTGCGTTACAATTCTAATGGCGTTGTGGATGCTGATTTTGTGTCCAGGCAAGATCGATGATTCGGGGAGGAAATATTGAAGACATTTTAGATAAAAGGGTCGTGAAAGAGGTGAATACGAGCGCAATGTGGAAAGTGGCAGAGTTGGCGATGCAATGCACAGAAAGTGAATCAAATGAAAGGCCGGCAATGAGTGACGTTGTAAGTGAATTGAAAGAAGCCATCGGACTGCTCAGGTCCGATTCAACGGATCGCAAATTACTCGATTCAGTGGATCGCAAATTACTGAATTATCCAACTGTTTCTACCTCTGCCGCTTCAATGCCATCCCCAAGATAGATATATATCCGATATATATCGTGCAGCTTCAATGCCATCCCAACATAGGTGTATCGTGTCTTTGTGGCGACAAGAAATTCGGTTTCATGAGATTCGAAGATTTGTATGTCTTTGGTGATGAAAGTTGTTTGTTTGGTAAGAATCTACAATCTTGAAGTAGTTTGTTTAAGGGACAATATAGGGCTTTCAACATTTTTGACATTAAGCATATGTTAAGATTATATATTAAGATTATATATTAGTCATTAAAATTGTTTGGTATATACTTTATTTTCCTGCGAAAAAAAGCATATTATTGATATTCAATTTCTGAATCAAATAGTACATGATTGAAGTTATCAAAAGCAGATTTTCCAAAAAACTTCTCAAAATAAGGGAGTCTTGATCATACAAAAATATAACATGATATCTGTCACCATTCCAAAATCAAAGGAGAGCAATAAACAAAGTCAGATCAGGAAATTAAGAGATCCCGAATCAATCAATTGATCCTCCCAGTGTTCATCCCAAAGCAAAATATCCTCCTCGCCTTCAAGAGCCAACTTTGAAAAACTATCTACCTAATCATTAAATTCTCTGAAAATATGCTCCAAAGAAACCGAACTGAACATACTGAGTTTGGTACATACTTATTTAAGAAACTCGGTTTGACGATGTGTTAGTAAAAGATTATAGAAAATTCTTATTTACAAAAATGATATTTTTATTAATTATCTCATGTTATTGTCTTTTGTTATGAAATGGACGATAGAAGACTTCTATAGAAATATGCACTAATAAATAGTTTATGTGCCTTACTTATTACCTAGTGTAGAAATATGTACATCTAATGAAAATTAAATAAACTAGATTTTTTGTTGGTTTATGTATTCTAGTGATCGATATTGAGTAATGAAGCTCTACAAGTATATATGTATAATGAGCATACATAAATGTGTTATTACATAAATAAATATGGTGAACAATAACTATATAAAGAAGAATTGGATCCGTTTTGTGGAGTTTGTTATGATCCCTTCTCTCTATTTAAATAGAACATAGACAATTTAACTGCATAGAGAGGGGGCAGGGTTTCTCGAGAATCTCCAGAATAGGAGGATTTTGATTCTTGTTATTTATGTATTTTTCTTGTAATGTTTTTGGTAAGCATTTTCTTTTCATGAATTTTGTTATGTTTATGACTTTTAGTTTGAAGAAGGCACCACCAGTTATCATCCTGGAATTGGAGGAAGAATTTGTAACTTTGTTTATGAAGGTTTAATTTTCAAAACTAGAGATCATTACAAATATCTTCTAATTGATTGTATGTTTGAAAGATTTTTTATTAAGAGATCTAATGGGAAATGTTTTATTCATTTTTGTTTCAAAATATTTCTTGTTCTTATTTCTTGGAAGTAATTGTAGAGCGTAGTTTGATGTATAAGAATGTTTCAGTTTCATTTAAATTGATTCAGAAATGTTGATGTTTTAATTTTATTACTGTCTTCTGAGCTTTGTTTCAAGCAGTCAATCAATGATATGATCTTACTTTATACATCATACTTCTTTAAATCGCTCTTGGCCAAGATAGGATCCATTAGATTATATTAATTTTCAATTCATAGTTTAGTTTTTCTATCTTTTATTTAGCAATTGTTAAGTTAGTTAGTTTACTTTTCATAAAGCAATCTTTAATAAAATCTTTGAAAAACCTAACTCTCTTTAAGAGAGCAAAACATAGCTTAGATATAGACCACAATCTTCAATCTAGTAGTTGTTAAATAGATGTTTCATTTTAAATAGATTAGTATAACCTCTAGATTAATAGTTAATTTTAACTTAGTAATTTTCATTAGGATTTAGTTTAACTTTTACTTTGTTAATTAGTTTAGGACATACTTTTTCTAAGTTTAAGTAGTAGAACTCTCCCTAAGAGAGTGAAACTTAGATGGTAGCAGGAGAATTAGCCATACCAAACATACTGGGGGGCTGCTTTAAGCGCCTTGTGTGGGTTAGTTCTCCTTAGTTGGCCATAGACATAAAATTCGACCAATAGGGCTACCATGCGAGACACAAATAATGATCACCAAACTTATTCAGGAATACCAAGTTCGTAGCACAAGGGATTCACCTTGTTGACCGATATCTTATCACGTTCATTCATAAAGGGGGTTTTTAAATTATGAAAAATAAGGTAAATATATTGTAGGTATTGGTAGGACAAGGGGTAGGGTATGGGGGGTTTATAGGTATTGGGGGGTATAAAAAGAGGTATGTAGTAAAAATAGGGAATATCTCATAAAATGGGATTTTTTAATTGCAAATATGTATTGGGAGGGGGGCTTAACAAAAGGATTTTGGTATGCGTTTATCAATATATAGTGAAATTAGAGGTATTCTTTAAAACAAAGGTACTATGGCATAGTTTCACTAAGTGAAGACCCCATGGTTCGTACAAAATCCATCCAGAAGATTCTAGTTGAAGTTTAGAAGAATCTAGATGAAATTGAGATGAATGTTGCTCAAAGGATAATGACTTTGGATAAATGGGTGGAATCTTAGGTTATTCAGAACATCTCGGATGAGTATCACTGAAAAATATGTTCCTGGTATGCTTTAGAGGTTCATTGTGAGGAATGGTATATGGATAGCTGTAAATTTTGGGATGAAAACTATTTCCATATCATGTTTGATATCTATCATCTACCATATGAATCACAACTTGTGGTAGATGGACAACAACAGGTGGTACCTCCCAAATTCCAGTATGCTTCTTTGCAGGCTCCATAATTTTTCTACTCTTAGGAGGATTCAATTACTTGGTTGGGTATGCTTATCTTAATCGACATGACCATCTGAGGAAGCCATACAATGCTCAACAGTTTGTGGTACTTCAATTTATTAGCTCCAGTGCTATCTACAACATATGGACATTAGCCTCATATTTTTTGTTGACTCCCTTCCAGTACTTCACAATGTCCATTAGCACTTGTACATGGGACCTGGGCTTATGCAGGAGTTGGTTGGACTACATCAGCAAGGTGTCTCACACTGGTCCATGGGACCTTGGTTCCTACTTTAGCATGGAAGTCAACATTTTCCCATGGGACCCTAGACAAGGCGTCAAGGAAAACACCTTCCTAAGGGGGTGGAGTGTTATGACCCTACTTATGGGGTAATGGGGGGACATTAGAGTACAAGTGGAGGCCATTAAATTTAAATTGGATTGGTTCCACTATATTGTTATTATTAAATAAATGTAAATAATTGTAATGGGCGCACTGAGTTAGTAAATAAATGTAATGCGGCCTCATTAAAGAAGGTCCACTAAGTTAATATTATATGGTGATTCTATAAATAAAGATGGATTCCTCCTTAGGTGGTGTGAAGAAGAATTATTATATGTTGATATTATCTCATCAGGAGGAAAACCCCTTGGAGAGGCAAGTGAACAGGTTGGTTCATCCCATCAAAAGAGCCATTTCTATCATAATAAATATTTGAGCATATTGAATATCTCTTGTGTGTCTCATATTTTCTTATTTTTCTTGTCTTTGATCTAATTTTTTATTTGGGTACATCACAGATAAATGTAGAAGGGAATCATCCTTCAATCACTAAAAGAGTTGAGGATGATCCTCTTGTTTCATAGATTGGTTGGTTTCCTTCTTTTTTTCAAATTCCAGGGATGCTAGTTCCAAGGGATGTCCGTTCAAAGATGCTAGTTCCACATTAAAAACCTGGAATGAACATCACTTCAAAAAATTAGAGAAGTATATTCCCCGTTCATTCCACATTTGTGTATGTCTCTACTAAGACATGTAATTAACCTTAAGCGTCTAATGAATGTCCATTAAGGAATGTTCATAAATATCTTTAGTATAAAATGAACATCAAAGGCATGTCTGTTAAGGGACACCGGTTCCACATTACACACATGTACTAGGCATCACTAGTATAAACCAAACGTTAAAATTGTTTTTGTTAAGCCATGTTAGTTCCATGTTCAAACGACGTTCATTCCACATGCCTACAATGTTACTTCCACAGTAATTCCTTGTTCCTTTCTCATGCAATCCACATTTATAAGACGTTCAAGCCACATTCAAACCATGTTCATGATTTCCCTCGAGAGAAGTTCATGTTATGTTGATTCCATCTTCAATCCACGTTCATGACGTCCCTTACGAGATGTTCATGCTAAATTGAGTCCATGTTCAAACCACGTGGAATGAGCATCGCTAGTTTTAACCAAACGTCAAATCTAATTTCGTTAAGCCGCACTCGTTCCAGGTTCAAATGACATTTGTTCCATGTGCCTTATGTTAGGACTGGAATTGTACCTAGTCCCTATTTAATCTTTCTTAATCTTTCATTCCTTATTACTTTCTTTTTTTTGCATTATTTTAAGTTTGAGTTATTTTGGTTTTCTTTTCATTTTTACATGAGCATTGCTTTATTTTATTTTACTTTTATTTTATGTTATATATGTTGGCTTATTAAATGTTTCATTTTATTTTAAGCCTTCAAACACATATTCATATTTGGCCTAACTCTTATGTTGAAAACCTAACTCTTATGTTGAGATTTTGCAAAAGTTTCACATAAAAACTTTTCTGCATCATAGTTATTAGATTGTATATATTAAAGCGCTGCTGGAATCTGAAATGATGGAAGAGCATGGTTAATTCATAGTAAGTATTGGCACATTGTCTTTTATGATAATCGAAGACCTCGAGGGAGTTGTTTGTTATATCATAACATTTGTCAAGTTCATGATGATTCATCACCGAAGGAGCTGAAGACAGGAGAAGCCACGAATTCTAAGATGGGAAGCCACGTATTCTGAGATTTGTCAAAAAAAATTATTTTGTTTACTGCCAAGAAGCTAGTCGGTGATTAACTGCAGAAACTATGGGCAAGGGTGGTAAGCTGTGCCATTTTGAGCCAACAGACACCAGCTGGGCAACGAATTTTCCTGAATGTGCAGCATTATTCAAAGCAGTTGGGTGGTTTAAGTTCTTTGAGATGATTGCATAGGGTTTAATTGCTGAAGCTACTAGTGTTCCCATTGAAGGAGAATGTTGGTTTAAGAAAATTCCTTTTGAGTTTGATCCAAGCACGTTTCTGCTACCAGGCTGCAAATCCCTCGATTGGAGCAAGGGGGTTCATTTAAACAACTTCAAACCAGAATGGAAGGAGGTCATTGGGATTTTGCAAAGCTACCTTACCTATGAGGGAAGGTTTGCATCAGTTTTTAAATACCATATCAGGTTTTTTCTTCATTTAAATCAGCAATCCAAGATGAATCTACCGTTTTTTCTACTCAAAAGTCTTCAAAAGATGTCAAATAGGGTTAAGGGTCGCACTGAACATACAAGTCAATCACTGTTTCATCATGGTTTGGTCAAACTGATTGTTTTGACAGGGTTACAAAAGAAGAATCGAAAATGGCAGCATTTTTTTTTTTGGTCAGGGTTTCAAACCGATGATGACAACCATGGAAAGAAACCTCTGCCCAACAAGCAATCCAGTTTTGTTAAAAAATTCCAAAGAGATATAGTTGAAGACGTAGCAGAAGGTAGTTTGCAGAAGGACAACCTATAGGAAGAATTTATGAAGCCCGATGCTGCAGAGCAGGAACACATGTCTGAAGAAAAGAATAAACATATCCCTGAGGATGATAGAGTGGAAAACCTTGATGTTTCTAATAAAGAAGAAGATGTTAGTTCAATGGAGGAAAAACACAGTTGTATTTTTGAAGAAGGAGACTCACTATTAAATACTCTTACTGTCAATACCAAGGAGAAAATCTTTCATGTTCCAGATTTTAAAGCTGATGTGAAGTCTTTGGTAGAGCTCAAAAAACCTAAATGGAGACCTAAAACCAGAGCTACCAATAAACTTAGATTGAACATGAGGAGGATTTTAAACCCTAAGTTAGAGAAGGAGAAGGTGACCATTATTCAAGATTCTTCAGGTGAAGAAGATGGAGATAATAAAGAAGAATTAAAGTTACAGCAGATTCAGACAAGCACAAGGGAGGATCATGCAATGATACCAGAACCAATTAAAGAATGTAGTGAAGTTGCAGAAGAGGAAATTATTCCTAGTGTTGAACAAGGAATGATTTCAAAGGCTTTATTTTCAGAAGCAACAGCAAGGAATAAGCACGAAGAAGACTTGAATTTCAAGAAATTGGATATTCCATCGCTATCATATCAGGATTCAACACTGCATGGAGGTGTTCAGATGGATACAGAGGTAGAAAATCTTAAAAAAACATTGCAGCAGCATAAGACACAAGTGAAATTCCTGAATGAATCAAATGAAAGACTCATCACCACAAATGAAAGACTCGGAGAAGACCTTGAGGATGTTAATGCTCATTATCAGGAATTAATTTCAGTAGCAAAGGAAGCCCTAAGAAGAAAAAGTGTTACAGAGACACAAGCTAAAGAATTAACTAAGCAGATTCAATATTTGAGTAAGCAGAACAAGGTACTATCAAACAAGGTTCGAGGCACGGAGACAAAGTAGGCTCGTCATGTTAAGAGATCTCATGCATTGGAGGGAATAACTATGCTAGCAGAAGATGCTAAGCAGTTTTAATTGCCACCTAGTTGCACAGCTGTCGAAGTATTCCTATATTTCATCTTGTTCATAGTTGTTAAAAGTTACTTTTTGGTTAATTAGTCTTTAGTCATTCGAAAGTAAGTTTGTATAACTACTTAATGTAACTGCTGAATACTTTCGAAACCTGAACTAAAGAAGTGGTTATGGCTACTTGATTTTGTAATTATAAAGGAGGGAAAAAGATACACTATTGGGGTTGGTTTTTGTTCGGGAGAAGGGCTTTAGGACTAATGATGCTATTTGCACTTAGACATATACAGTATACTCTCATGTAAGTGTTTTGAAGACTGACTTTGATATGAATATATTATATGAGCCATCTATTGACATTTATTTCTAGTTTATGTTTATGGTCTGTTTGACCACCTAGTTTATAATTTCATTTCTGGATAAAGGTGTTTATCTTGTGAATGCTTATAAATTTGTGGACAGAACTAGTTTTCTTGTTGGATTATGCTTATGGTTTATATCTATGTTTTATATCTTTATATCTCAGATCTTCAAGATTTCTTTATGATTTAGTGATTGCATATGTTTAAATATGATTACCCCCTTCTTGTGAATGATTCCTTCAAACAAAAATTACAAAAAACAAATTGGTTTCTTTAGTTTTTCTTGAGATTGTTCTAGCTTGTACCCTTCGTAGTCTAGGGACAATTTCTAGCACAAACACCTTCAATGTTACTTCCACGTCTATTCCTTGTTCATTTCACATGATGTCCACTTTTATAATACGTTCTAGATAAGTTCAAGGAACGTAAATGATGTTGCTTAAGCCATGTTCATGTTACGTTTAGCCCACGTTCTTGACGTCCCTCGAGAGACATTACTTCCACACCCTTAAGACATGTTTAGAACGTCTCTTAAGCCACATTCAAAACATCTCTTAAGCCACGTTCAAGCCACATGTAGTCCACATTCAAGACATTGCTTAAGCGACATTTAGGCCATATTGTTTAGTTAAAAAAACATCTCTTAAGCATGCATATAGTGACGCATGTTTGATGCATGACACTTCACTTAAGCAATGACATCCTAATGATGTTCAAACAGTGTTATCTATGACATGGGATCAACGCATAAAACCATCGAACAAGTGTCGGATAGGGCCCAAAATTTAATAGTGCCTCCAATACATCCATTAAGTCTAGGGTTGCCTAGAGTTCTCTCATTTCATGGATGATGTTTAAAGAAAGGCCCTCTAAGTTAGTGACATATTGACTCCATTTGCACCATGTTGGATTTGTGTTGGTCCTTTAAGTGGGTTCCCTTATCCTCCCATCATTTTATTGTATATCTCTACACTACAAACCTTTGTTAGGGAAACACTTTTGGAATCACCTTGCTCCTCATTGCCCTACCCTGGTAAGCCTCAACCCTAGGTAACACTCCCCCTTGAGTTAGAGAAGAGCCAACCTAAAGTGAGAGGGGATATGTGTGATGACATTGGCATATTTTTCTTGGTTCCCCTCGGTCTAGTATGCAACTTTGGGACTTTAATCTAATATGCATGTTTGGAAGGTAATAGCAGGTCAAGTAAATATTTTGGGTTTGGGACCTTCATCTATGTTTATTTCTTTAAGAGGGTGTTGACTTTGTATCCCCACCATGCCATTCAGGATGCAAGACCTATGGTTACCTATAGCGATGGTGGGTAGATTTCATTTTGAGTGGTGGCGACGGTGTCGTAGGCAACATCTTTCGACATGACTTCTTTTTGCAATGGCATTGGCTCCCTGTGGTGATCGAGGATTACCCATATGCAAGGATGGACTACCAAGGGACCTAGACCTATCTCTACCACCAACCCATGCTTGGGGACCTAAGGGTATGTATGATGTTGATTTTTTTTTAAAGTTATGTTTACATACTATCATGGATAATAGCTAGATCTCTTTATAAGATACATGTTATTGATTATTCTACTCTCACATGTGTGCAGATACTGGACTAGACCCTTTTAAATGACATCAGATACATCAAGGGAAGGTCGGGGATGTCAATCATACGTCCCCATCAAAGAAACAATAGTGGGGAGCCAAGGTAGTTCTAACAGGACCATGTTGGGAAATTGATCAGTTATTAGCAAGGGTAACAGACGAGGGACGACAACATTTGGATGAGGAATTCAACACCATTTGATTCCAAGCTCCACAAGAGTGAGAGTCGATCATGCGAAGCATAATTGTGGTATCCCAATCAATCCATGACATGATGAGGGGGAATGTATCCATATCTTTGGTCTTGATAGTGATGATGAGGATAGTGATATGGGAGACTATTCAAAAGATGATGAGTAGGCAATCAGTGGAATTGCCTCCATGCTATGACATGGGAATTTTTGTATGTATCACATATTTTAAAATGGCTGTGATGATGATTATGGTTGTATACATGCATGATTTTCTCTCTTTTTATTGATGAATGATAATATCAATGTAAAATTTGATTTGTATTACTATTTACAAAACTATTGAGACTCTTGGCTATATGAATGAATGTAATGAATTCGAATTGTCTAACCAATTGTCTAGCTTGCAAATATTTTCTAAAGAGGCAAGGATCACATACCCGATACCAGTTATTCAATCATGTGACAAGTAGTTGAGAATCAAGATAAACACAAAGGTGATAAATGTGTAATTGGAGGGCATCGACAAGAAGGCCAATCGTGTCATCGTATTATGCTTGATTATTGGTGGCAGCCTTGACACACACCTCATTGACATGGATGAGAGAGTGCGATGGGGAATACATGGCCCAAGATACCAAGGTGAGATTTTGAGTGCAGATACTTGCACCATTGGCATAACCGACGTAAAATTAACGAGAATGATCCATCTAAAAGGAGCAAAAATACAAATCGCCAAGCTCATACAAAGGGAAGGGATATAAAATAGATATGGTAAAACGAATTAAGGGGCATTGGTTTTGCGAATAAAATTTACTCAAGAGAAAGGGTTCTTGAGGAGTTGTCCATCTGAACCAACAAGCATGTATGCCCTCTTTCCCAAACAATGTTTGATTATATAAGGGACTTGTCATAAGATTCAAAATTTCCATGACCAATTTTAACATGGGATTGATCGTAGACAATGAATAAATCACCTTCATAGAGCAAGTGAGGGTGGACATGAAAATCGTAGGGGACTTCAAAGCATTTATTGGCTACTTAATTGTTCTATAAAGCAGCCCAGTGATCCTCATTAGCTTGTTCCAAAGTAATAAGTATTTATTCTAGAACATAGGTATTTAATAAAAGTTCAATAGCTAAATGCAAGGAGGGGATTTGACACTCAATAGGTTAAATTTAATCCATTTCATGGATGAGATGGAATGGAGTAAACCTAGTAGCAATTTTGGTTAATGTTCAATAAGCCCATAAGGTAGGAAAAATCATGAGATTCCAATTGGACTTGTGCTTATCAACTATCAGTTCAAGCATGGTTTTGAGGACTTTATTGATGGACATTCCCCTGTGGATAATAGTCATATGAAAATTGATGCTCAAATTGTAAATGGTAAGTGCGTTCGTCCCAAACAATTTCTTCGAAGTGAGTGTCGTGATCAAAAACCAATTGTTTCAAAACATTAAATTGAGTGATGATGTGTTTAAAGAAAAAACATGTTGCTTTGTCAATAATTTTGATATATATTGACATGGATTCGACCCATTTTGTGAAATAGTCAACAACCATTATGATGTATTTATATCCCACGAATGACATGGGAACTCCATGATTTCTATACCCCATTTTCAAAATGAACCCATGGTGACAACAAGGTGCAAGGGGGTAGGAGGTGCCCTTGCTTTTGGGGCAAAATTATGGCATTTTCGACAATGCTTCATCAACACGATGTAATGATGAAATAGGGTAGGCCAAAAATATCATACATGGATGACTTTGTGGGTAGTGTCCATAGCAGAGAGATGACCTCTACATGCCCCGTTGTGATAGCCATTTAAGACCTATCCAACCTCGTCAAACGTGAGGCATCATCGTAGGATCATGTTGATTCCTTGCCAATATAAAATATCATCATTAAAGAGATAACAAGGATCCTGGTGATGAATCTAACATCGATCATCTCAAGAGAGGTGAGGGATGAACTTTTGAGTGCACAAATAAACAAGGATTTCCCCATACCAAGGATCATCAAAAGAGATGGTGAATAAGTGAGCATCTACAAGATCATCATCGATAAGGGGATCAACTACGCCAGTAGGAAGCTCATATATAAACTCATCTAGAGCCAAATCCTTTTTACTCTTGGGAGTAGTTAATTCAAGATCATACTCTTGTAGGATAACAATCCAATGGGTGACTATTCCATTGATGACACACCTATTCAAGAGATATAGCAAGGGATTCAAGTTTTCAATGGATTTGGGTTTATTCGTCAGGATGTAATGGCACAAAGCCTGGATGGAGAATACAACAGATAAGGCAAGAATATCCTCATGGTTATATGATAACTATGATATATATAGGTTATTACCCACATAGTAAATGACATGTTCCATATGGTTGTCACCTTCTTGAATGAGAACTTTGACAACATAAAAAAAAGGAAGAGATGTAATAGGAATGATCCTTCGCAAATTCTATAGGACTAATCAAAAGTGTTGAGGTAAAGCACATGTAAGGAACTCAAAAGACTTCTAAGCTTTCTCATCCCAAACAAAGGGAATGTTAGAGCACAATGACCTAAAAAAATAAGAACATACTTGGCATAGTCTAGAATAAAATGGTAAAAGAATTTTGCCTTTCCTAGAAGGCTTTGTAATTGGTGCAAAGCACTAGGTTTGGTAGTTCAAGAATGGCCCGAACCTTCAAAGGATCAATAGTGATCCCTTGTTTGGAAATGATAAAACCTAGCAATCAACTAGAAGGGATGTAGAACACACACTTATGTGGGTTTAAGCAAATATTATATCTATGACACCTAAGAAATACTTTGTGGAAATGTTAGGTGTTGTGACAATTTCTTTGAACGAGCAATGAGGTTATCCAAATATGGAATTATAATATCAATCATGTCATGGAAGATGTATGAAATGGCATGTTTAAAAGTGGCTCTAGTGTTCTCAAGTTTGAAAGGAATGATTCCTAAGCCTGAAACGAATGATTCTTAAGCCTGAAGGAATGATTCTTATGTCTAAAAGGAATGAATCCATAGGAAAAGGATCCCCAAGGGATTATGAAGATGATCAAGTACTAGTTCTAAGGATGAATTTTGACCTGGTTATAACCTGAGAAACCATCCATAAAGGATAGGACCTCATAAACTGCACAATCATCAATAATCATATCAGTGAAGGGTGTCGAGTAATTGTCTTTGGTACAAGCTTTGTTAAGATCATGAGAATTTGTACAGACATAAATGGTGCCTTATTTCTTGTTGATTGGGATTGGATTGGATACCCATGTGGCATACACAATTGGGTGAAAGTTGATAAATTTCATCTTTTACAACTGTACCTTTTGAAGGGTGAATAGGCATTTTATTTTGACACACAAGATCTACATCAGTCCATGGGTCAATATAATGCACCGGTGCGTTTACGTAAACCAACTGCACCGTTAAATTTTAAAATAAATATTCCATGTGCCAGGCGTTTTCTCTGGTGCTTTCTCATTTGTTTTTTGCACCAGTTTATGTCAATGGTTTATACGCACCGATAACGATGAAAACTTATATGAGTCAGTGCATGAGGTGTGTTTAAGCACCCCGGTGCGTTCTAGTTGTTTAAATGCACCAATTGATTTTGATAATTTATAAGAAAGGGTGAGTTATACAATTTAATGCACTGGTGCACTCATATCAGTCAAACGCACCGGTAAAGTTTCAAAATATTAAAAAATGTACGGTGCATATGATGCAACATATCACGTCGGTAAGTTTGTGATGTATGCAAGCACCGTTGCGTATAATCTATACACAAGCACCGATGCGGCATCGAAATTCCGTTATTTCCTATGCTCATTCTGATTGAATGCACCGGTGCAGATACTTTACATTGTACAGCACTGGTGCATTATGTTATGTAATGCATAGGTGTGCCTATGTTGAACTAAGTGCACCAA
The DNA here is from genome assembly GCA_027924585.1 of Larix kaempferi. Lineage (NCBI taxonomy): Eukaryota > Viridiplantae > Streptophyta > Pinopsida > Pinales > Pinaceae > Larix > Larix kaempferi. The sequence goes on along the minus strand of BSBM01000318.1, from coordinate 4,298,169 downwards.
TAAAAAAACATCCGATCGCCGAGTTTTTTTTAGTTATAAAATGTATTCATAAGAACCTCCGTTAAAACATCTGCTACCATTGGCAGAGGTTGTATCAGAGGTTTTTTCGACATTTTTTGCCATTCTTGTAACACTAAAAGCCTCTGCTACAGGCTCTTTTCCTTGTAGTGATATATTTTAAAGTATTTGTGAGAGTATGATTAACTATGTAATTCGCACAATTGATGGCCTCTTCCCAAAATGAGGATATAATCCCTTACAATGGATCATACAATTTGCCACTTCCTTTAATGTGTGTTTCTTTCTCTCGGTAACATTATTTTGTGTTAAATGTACAACATCATGAGTCATTCTCCAAGCCAATCTTGTGCAGCCAGGATTGGGCCTCATGTGTTGAGGTAGGGAGCCTGAGTTGGACTTGGGAACTTGGAGTAGATTCTTGAGTTGGACTAAAGAATGACTAATCCTTCAATGTAAACGGTTATTCCTCGTGTTTTAAGGTGAATGCTTTGATGTATCAAGGTGATGATGTTGTAAAGCCTTGTTGGACAAGGCTCAATACTTGTGTGTCACGTCAGATTCTCATGTGGGCCTCCAGTTATAGAGGTAGATGCTTTTCATGTTGAATCATTAATGTTGTGTGATGTATTACTAACCATGGACATCGATTGCTATTAAGTCTCCTTTAGAGACTAGCCACCTCTAGATTGAATTACTTTAGCATATGATCATTTGTTCCGAGAGTAATATAATATGATCACAACATCTGACAAATCTTATGAGTATAATATGATATGATAGATAATTAAAGTTAACACATATTGACCATGCAGTAAAGATAAGAGATAAAGATAAATGCATAGAGAAAAATAGAATTCAAAATGCTCATGAGATGACTAAGTGAACTCGAATTGTTAAGCTTCAGTTAAAGCCGCAATGTATGCTTGGTTAAGTAAAGAACTCACAGTGGTCATTATAAGCAAATCAATCAGCGTGATTTCAATTAATAATAGTTAACTAAGTGTTAATAAATAAGGACTAGTTAACTAAAGTGTTATGCATTGATTACACTTTAGTTAAACTAAAAGATGACACTTAAGTTAACCAAAAGACGACACTTCAGTAAATCAAGGGAGAACTAGAATTGATCACTACAGTGATGTGTGAGTGATGTTAACAAGAAAGAATCAGTTAAGAGAGTTAACTAAGTGATAACAAAGAAGATCTAGTTAACTAAGTGTTATCACATGACAACACTTATGTTAAACTAAAAGACGACACTTGAGTTGCGACACTTGCATGACAACACTTAAGTTAGCCACCTAACTAAGTGGGAAAGCTTGCAATTAAGACGCGATTTCATCGTAAGAGTCAGTTCAATGAGTTAATGCACTCCATGAGAAGTGGGGAACACTTTTTCATGCAAGATTGATGCATCCAAATGGAGGGTGGGTTCATCCTAAAGTCAGAAGCTAAAAATAGAAGATGCATGTGAAGATTGTATAAATATGCTATATAGGATTGATGAATTCAATGTGAAGCTAATTCTCTTCTCCCTTGAAGGAAATTCTCTTCTCTCTGTGCAAGATATTATTCTTGATTGTTATTAATGTACTAGGCACATGGCAAGTTGATACAATTGATCTCTATTCTCTATTGCTCAGTATTCTCTCTTATCTAGCACCTGGGGTGCCGAAATTAATCAGATATTTTGTAAAAGACATTCTCTACTATCTATCATAATTATACTCTGAAGATTTGTTGGGGTTTTTCATCCTCATTGTTTTAAGGGTTTTCCACAAGGCACATCTTGTGTTATGGTTGAATGTTCTATGTGATTGAATGGTTCATTGATTCAAGTATTCAGTATTTCCGCACTTAAAGTTTTAAAGTTCAAAGCTCATCATATTTGCTCAAAAAATAACATTTTGTTGTGGTGTGCATGGAACAATATGTTGCATATGAATGCCCTATGTAGTGCAATAATTTGTAAATTTATTGTTTATATATTTGTCTCCATTATATGTTCTTAACATTTGTATTTGATGTCCATATTGATTTTCTACAAGGGCCTTGTAGGCCAAAAACATGTCAAAAATTCACTCTTAAGTTTTAAGAAGTAAACCCAAGTGCATATGGAGAAGGCATCAATGAAAGTTAAGAAGTACTTGGGTCCATAGAAAGAATCACAAGGTAGCAAACCACACAAATCATTGTGAACAATCTGCTAGGGGGTCGAGGCGTGCAAACATGCACATTTGTCAAAACTACAATGATGATGTTTTCCAGGAACATACCCAGGACAAACACCATCTCTGCTAGACATGAGAGGAAGACTAGTCACCATTTCCTGATTATATAGTCTTTGCAATAAGTGAAAATTTAGATGACCAAATTACCCATGCCAAAGTTTGGTCAAGTCATCGCTATGAGCAATAAACACTAATGGAAAAGTTGATGACCCAAAGTTATTAAATATTTACAACCTAGTAATGTCATCAACAATTACAGTTGCTAGAACATGCTTAGGATCTTTTAAATCCTTGATTACAACTTGGTGAAGTGAAAACTCTATAGTCTTACATTAATTGAAATGAGTCATAATCTAACAAAAGATTGCAGGAAAGACTTGGAACACATAATACATTTTTGAAATGACCATCATTTAATGGAACTAATCCAAATCCTACAACACTAATAAATCTATCATCAACAACAAATATTTGTTTGGTGTTACATTCATTTTGAGCAGAAAAAATGGCTTTATCCTTAGCCATATGATAAAAAGCTCCAAAATCAATGAGTCATTCATTACAAGAAGAAGTAGATGATGCATTAAAGGAAGAAAAAAAATTAGAAGCAGAAATCGCATGTCCATGAGAAGAAGAGTTAGAAGAAGAATCAATATTGATGGTGTGCTTTGTCATTGCTACTTCAAGGCTTCCAATTTCTTGAAACACTTCAATTCCATATGACCATATCACCCATAAAAACTACAATACCGCTCAGTATTATTACCTTTTGGTTTAGTGTTTTTATCACAATTGAGTGTAGGAGCTTATTGAGAGGTTTGGGATCCTTATTTTGTTTATTATTGAAAGGTTGTTACTTCTTTGGAGACTTGGATTTATCTTGTTGTTATGCCACTAAGGTTTTGCTAGATGTAACGATATTGTTGATCACTCCAATATGAAGCAACTTATCTTTCTCTATAACTAAAGAATTACAAAATCCTTCAAGGGTGGGACTTTGGTAAGCATACCCTACATCTTCTCTAATAGAGTGAAAAGTATATACAAAACTAGAATAAGCACTACCAAGCTTTGTGAGAATAGCATAAATACATTGGATATCTAGCTTAGCTATCTTGGATTCTTCAACCAAGAGTTTAAGCGTTTTGAATTTACATAGGTATTCTTCAATGCAAGAGAAATCAGTTGTATTTAAAGCAACCAACTAATTTTCAAGCTAGTGATATCAAATCTCATTGTGTTTACCAAATACAGTTTCCATTTTTTTCCAAGCCACATCCAGTTGGTCAATTTTTTGAAGGTGAAATAGTAATTCATTAGAGATGGACATCATGATTCATCCACATGCTTCATCATTTTTATTATCCCATTTAGCTTTCTTTGAGGCCTTGGTGGGGGCAATTTCCTTTCCCAAGGTAATCCAGCAGATGCATTTACTTCATAGGACGACCTTTACATGGGATTTTCATGAGAAGTAGTTGGTACTAGTAAGTAGAAGATCAATTGAACTAGACATACTCTGATGTGCAAGTAATAGGGATTTAAAAATAGAAATTGATAGTCTAGATGTAAGGATCTCAAAAAATAGGCAGTTTCAAAAACAACAATACTAAAAAGGAACTATGGATGTCAAAGTTATGCCTTTTGAAAAAAAACATAAAATGGAATCATGGATCCATGTGGTAGGTAGAGGTTGATCCATGTGGTGATGGGTGCACAATGCGATAAATAATCCCCCCCTACCCCCTCAACTTTTACTAACTCTACCTATAAGCTCACTTTTACAAATAAGTTATTTTTTAAAATAAGTGACCCGCTTTTATAAAACAACTAAGAAGCACTTTTAAAATGAAGTTATTTTATAAATTAAGGTTGCATGAATTTTTTCAAAAAGCAACTCAACAAAAAGAATGAGTTGATCCCAATACCTCTTACTTTATAAAGTAATTTTCAACCAAGTGACTTAAACAAAAGATATAGTACTAATATTATGAAGGAGATATGGGTTGTTGTTCCTGTTCGAGAGTGTCTACCCAAAAAGCTTATTTTTGGCCTGCAAAACACTTTTACACAACCACACACAAACTAATCAAGGTGGATACTGGTGGCCACCTACCTATTACACCAAGTTGCATCGGTTCTCCATCTTCTCGGCAATTTTATATGGTTTTTCGAGCCCCAAACTTTATGGATCGTTTTGAGGCCCTAAACGATGTCTTTTCGCCAATCAGGGAGTTAGGGATTGCCATGGCATTCTCAACCCTAGTCAAGGTTTGTAATTCTCATTTAGTTTCCCAACAAGCTATCAAGTACCCTAAATAGAGAACGTACACAAGCGTTGTGCCCTTGTGGCGTTGGTGTATCAGCTAGCCACCTCAAGGTCCACAAAATTTCCTTTTGGCACTTCATCTCCTAAGGTTAAGTTTTTGGATGTTAGGTTTTCTTCCTCTTTATGCTTATGATAAAAAGTCCCTCTGTAGTCTCTTTGTAATTATCTCTTGTGAATGAGCATAGCCAACACATCTCTCTCATAGATAAGCTACCACCATCTGAGCTAGTTTGTATTGCTTTACAATTTGTAGTGTTTCTTCCATTCCATTCATTAATAGAATTCGGGTTATATTGTACTAGTGTGCTTTCTGCAAAATATTTGTCTACGTGTTTCCATTTTATATTATTGAACCTTCATTTAATTGTTCAAATAATCTAGATCAATGGCATCAGAGCAATCTGATCTTGTTGTTTCTCAACGCATGTCCCCATCTAGATCTGGATATCGAGAGTTGGATCTCGAACTAGTTGAGATTGGGGAAAACCACTCTCATCTCCTCAAGCAACCTCACATGGCAAGAGAAGCAAAGAGAGATGACGAAGTAGGAGATCCTATCAAATTGTTGCTCGAGGAATCCCTCACGTGACAAAGGAACGAGAAGATGGCAAATTTCACCCAGACCCTTCAACGACTACCGATGACGGTGGAGACACCTTCAACAAGCAACCATTTTGGAGGTGCAACTCCCGTCAAGGTATAAGTTAACATTGGCATTCCCTTATTTGAAGTTCAGATAGATGTAGATGCTTTGGAGAGATGGTTAAATCTGTTAGAGGGTTACTTCTCCGCACAAAATTTTACCGACAAAGAAAATACCACCTTCACACTCCTTAAGTCCCTCCCCCATGTCAAAGATTAGGGGGACAGTTACCACAAGAGGCATGTTGGAGATGAGTCTAAAATAAACAGGATAAAAGCCATTTGGGTGTCTTTTTTCGATGTTGTCAAGGAGGAATTCTACCATATTTGAAACTATTAACTAGTCCATGAGATGGACAACTTTGTGGCGGGAGAGAGGCAAGATGGTGCCAAAGTTCACCAGTATATTCCATACCTTGCGCTCAAACCTGGGTATCAGAGACAACGAACAAAAATTGGTACTAAAGTACCTCAATGGCATACATAGGTACATCTAGACAGAGATGGATTTCCTGGACATATCCTTACTGGGATATGCTTATTGGTATGGTTTCAAGATTGAGAAAAAATTTAAGCAAAAGAATAAGTGTGAGTTTGGGTTTTCAAATCAATTACAGCAAAATCCTAGTAATGGTGGCCCTAGCTCATAAAAAAAATGATAGGGAAAGGACGGCCAAAATCATGATAACCAGGCCAAGCTTTAGGTAAAGAAGGGTTACAAGGAATCAAAGAAGGACACTGTAAAGTGGTATAAGGTCCACAAAATCCCTTGGAATAACATTGGTGAATGTCACTTAAAACAATCATTGTTGGTTGAGATGAAATTCTCAGAGCTAAACTCTAGCTTGGAATCAAATTCAGAGCAAGAAAATGGAAAGTGGATCATTGACACAAAACCTAGTGCCACCATTGTAGCCACAAATATATAACTAGAAGAGTCAAAGGATCCAGAGGAAGGGGAACACCTCTTCCATTCCCAACTGTGGCTGAAGGGGAATTCGCTACATTTCATTCTTGACAATGATAGTGAGAAGAACCTGATATCAAATGAGGTTGTTAAGAGATTGAAGTTGTCGATGACGTCACACCCCCAACCATACACTATTGTTTGGTTGATCTAGGGACAAGACATCTGCGCCAGTCAACAATGTCACCTATCCTACGACATCAATCCCTTTCAAAGATGAGTTACTATGTGATGTAACCCAACTTGAAGATTGTGATGTTCTTTTAGGACAACCCTATATGTGGAAACTTCATATTGTTTATTAGTCCAGGCCCCATAGTGTCATTGTTATTTTGGAAGGCCAACTCTATAGGATACATGAGGTAGTCTTGACTACTACAGTTTCCTTGATCTCCATAGAGTAATGTTAGAAGGTCGTCTCTCAGACTGGAAAAATTGTCCTCTTCATGGTTCAATCAAAAGGATGATAGAAGGTCAATGTAACCACCATATCCTTAGCATAAGGTATCTATAAACAACATAAAGCCTTTAAGGTATGAAACGACACCTCTGCTCAATGTTAATACTCACTCTACTAGACCTACACCAAACTTTTGAGATTGAGACAAATGCCTTTGACTATGTTATCGATGCATTCCTCACTCAACATGGACATCTGGTGGCCTATCATAGTGAGACACTCTCTGATTATGTTTGTAGGTATCCCACATATGATAAGGAGATGTACTTCATTATGGAAGCCTATCATTAATGGAAACATTACATCCTATGGAAGGAGACCATCATCCACACTGATAACAAGACCATGTAGTTCATGCAGATGCAAGGAAATTTATAGAATGTCTGCCATCAAAAGTGGTCCACATACCTACAATAATTCCACCTAAACTTCAAGTATAAGGGTAGCACCAATCACATTGTAAACTGCCTTAGTTGACCTCTAGTTGTTGCGTTGAATACCATGCTCAAATCTTGTGGTCATGACACATCAAGGTGGCCCAAATTATATGATAGTGACCTTGAATTTGTTATTTCCTATCAAACATTACAAGCAAGAATATCAGTCTCAAACTTTCATCTCCTAGATGAACTTTTATGCCATCTCAACCACCTCTGTGTTTCTTCAAGCGAGCGTGAAAAGCTAATTTGGGAGGCACATTATAGTCGATTAGTACGGAACTTAGGCATTGAGAAGACATTGCCAGTGTTACAGAAGTACTTCTACTAGCCAAAGCTTTGACAAGATGTTGGGAGGTACATCTGATCATGCACAGCCTGTGCAATTTCCAAATCTGCCATCAAGGAGCAAGGATTATACACTCCATTTCCTACCCTAGATAGAACCTGGGAGTCTGTCTCGATGGACTACATGTTTGGCTTTCCTTCAACCAAGCATGGAAACAATTGTGTATTTGTGTTTGTTCATCGGTTCTCTAAGATGGAAATTTTAACTCCCTATAAGAAGAGCATCATTGTAGAGGCCACTATTAAGCTCTTCTTCGAGCGTGTTTCGATTTATTTCGGGCTCCCACATACCATTATTTCAAATTGAGATAGTAGGTTCCTGAGTAATGTTTGTTCTATCCAATGGTCGATGATTGACACCAAGCTAACTAAATCGACTACCTTCCACCCACAAACCGACTGGAAGACAAGGGTGGTCAACAGGATGATTGTGCATATCCTGAGAATGTACAATTCCAAACATCCCCACACGTAAAATAAGAGTCTTCCTTATGTTCAACATAGCTACAAAAACAAGTTCATGATATCTTACGGAAGGCCAATTCCAAGTATAAGCAACGACATGACCAGCATCGAGTTCCACATAAGTTTCAGGTTAGCGATAAGGTCTGGTTAAATTTCTTGAAAAAGTGCCTCACAAGGCCCCATTGGAAGCTCTGCCCACTTCAATATAGGCCTTACACCATCACCAAGGATGTGGGTGAGAATGCTTTTGAGTTAAGTATTCCCCCTTTCCTCGGCTTGCACACTGTCTTTAATGCAGAGCTACTTCAACCATATTTTCCACCTCTCTTGGACACCTCAAAGGTAGCCGAGCATTTGGCCCCTACAGAACTTAATCCTGATTGCATTGAGAAATATATAGTTGACCGAATCATGGACACTGAGATGAATGGCACTCACTAGTAGAACATCCAACAGTATCGGATCGTCAAAGCAAGGCAACCTCTTCACCGAGGAAGGTGGCTCATTAGGAGTCAGATCTAGCAAATATTTCCTCATCTAATAGAGGAACTTGATGCAATGGGGACTTTTTCTCCCTAAGGGGGGAGTACTGATCCAGGTGGATACTGGTGGCCACCTACCTATTCCACGGAGTTACAATAGTTCTCTATCTTCTTGGAAAATTTCTACAGTTTTCGGGTCCCAAACTTTCAGGATCATTTTGAGGCTCTAAACGATGTTTTTTGGCCAATAAGAGGGGCCAGTGATTGCCATGGAATTCCCTATCCCCAGTCAAAGGTTGTAACTCTCAAATACTTCTTTCCAATGAGCTATCGAGTGTCCTAAATAGAGTTCATGTGCAAAAGTTGTGCCTCTGTGAAGTTGGGATATCAGCTAGCCATCTCGGGGCCCACAAATCCTTTTGGCACTTCATCTCTTAGGGTTAGGTTTTTGGATGTTAGGGTTTTTTCCTCTTTATGCTTATGATAAAAAGTCCCTTTGTGATTTCTTTGTAATAAACTCTTGTGAATGATCATAGCCGACAAATCTCTCTTCAAAGATAAGCTACCACCATTTGAGCTAGTTTGTATTGCTTTGCAGTTCACATTTTTTTCCATTCCATTCATTAATAGAATTTGAGTTTTATCGTACTACTATGCTTTCTACAAAATATTTGCGTGTTTGTTTCCGTTTTATATTGTTGCCTTCATTTTGTTCTCCAAACAATTCAAATCACAAACAATAAATACAAAACTTCCAAAATTGAAACTTCTCAAATTGTAGGTTAAATCTTAGTTAGGTTACCAAGAAAATGCAAGTCTCCTCTATGTCTTTGGTTTGGTATTGATTTTACATAAAGCACATGGAAACAAGCATACATAGTCAAGGAAACCCTTTCCACTATGTTTTGTATTTTCCAAGTCCACACACAGCACATGACAAAGAACATACTCAAACCCAAAAAGTAACAACTTGGGAATAAAAAAACAAACCAAGTTAAAATATGAAACAATGTGAGAGATATTTTAAAAAGAAAGCATAGATGTGAACAATATACATCCATATCTGATAAAATGGTTGTATCCTAGGCAAATAGAAACCTTTTTGAGTGAAACAAAAGGTGTTTCCAATTGAAAGCAATGCTCTAGATGTAATGGAACACCACCCTCAACTCATAAATGCACAAATAGAATAATCCATAAATCCTTTAATGCATGCAGCTACACAGGTTCAATATCTCGATCACCAATGAGAGCAGGTCCTCATAAGTGCTCTGATACCATGTTCGACTAAAACAATGTATTTCCACATAGGTTGAACACCTTAAGAAACTACTCACCATTGTTTTACTTGGTTATAACACTCAAAGAGGGGAACAAGTCACAACCCTAGCCAAACAACTACTTGAGACAATATATTAATGAAAAGGAAAAAAGAATTACACACAAATTTCTCATAATTGATCATCAACTATTGACCCCCCATGCTATTTAAATAGGGATCATGGACTAATCTGGCTTTAAGTCATGGATCAATGTAGGCATTAAGATCGACGAAAAGATCACTACAAGGAAAACAACTTCTACTGGAGGTTTTTGTAGATGCTTTTAGTGGTACAAGATTTTACAAAATTTTAAAAAATACCTCCGTTAAAACCTTGCCATGGTAACGGAGGTTTCACATAGGTTATAACATATGTACATTTTATCTACATGATTTAATCCCTTGGTGGTCGATGATGATGGCTCATTCAAGCCAGTTCAACTGGACGTCCCTTCATCTGCTGGCGAGACACGGTCTGGGTACCTGGTTCATTAACTTCAACTCTCTGCACATTGATATGGAATGTGTGGGATTTGAGAACCACCCCAAAAGCAAGTTAAGGGAGGAAGATGAGGGCATATCCTCCATCAATCCTCAGCTTCATGTTCGCATGCGTTGGTCTTGCCCTGCAATCTACAGTTTTGGACAATGGAAATTGGTCATGTTTCACTTTGTGCTCTCAATGATGTCTCGACAACGTGGTTCTCCTCGATGGGGAAGTGGAAGTCGAGGCTGGATCCAGCGCCACTCTGCTCTAGTGACTGAGGATGGCTATGACATGGGAGTCTCCATGCCGATCCGCATTCTGATAGATGAGTGGGAAGCTCGACTGGTCTCGAAATACCTGGCTTCAGGGAAAGGTGAAGGTAATATCAACCATTATTGACTCATAAAGAATATGATGGGTACGCTCATGGAGGATATGATAAACAGTTGGAGCTCGAAAAAATATTTAGTGCTAGTTTCCATAGATAAGCTCATTGATGTGGACGACCGGCTTGCAATCTTGGACACCACCTTCTCCTGGAAGCACCTTGCAGTTGGACGTCGTGGCCCGAAAAAAGTGGAGGTTGGAAGCGGTAGCGCTTCAGGTGATCAGCCGGCTGGTAAGGGTGCGCTCTCAGAAGGGCACCTGGCTCCTTCATCTCCATTCTCGACTCCTTCTACTATCAGACCTCCTCCCAGTAAAAGAATCCGTAATCTTGTGGAGCATGACCCCATGGATTCTCGCAAGGTTGCGCCGCTGCCAGTCAAGCTGCCAGATCTTGATGATGCCTTCCAGGGCAGTTGCCCCATTCTGGAGGAAACACCACCCGAATAACTCTTCTATGAACATCTCAAAGTTGGATTCACCGCCCACTGGTTCTCTCTATTTTTTCCAGCTTTTATGTTATAGAATGTTTAGCTGTTTTTTGTATAAGTTAGCTATGTACAGTTCAAACTGTGATCATAAAACTCTAGCCCAGCCTCCCTCTAAGGGGCTATTTTTTTTGTATGGTATGTAAGAGCCATAGTAGCATCTTTGACAGATTGGGATGGTGGTTTCATCGTCTCAGACCGCCTCAGACGCCTACAAGCTATGCAATTTTCTTTTTTTTTTTATCAATATATTTTGCAGATTTACAAAAAAAAACATATGTACGTTATAACTAAAAAAATTGGGTGATCGAAGATTATAGCAGAGGTTTTTTTAATCGATGTGCATATTGTACAAATGCACTAGTGCGTATTTAACATAAGGGCATTAGTGCATACAATTTAAATGCTATGCCCCGGTGTATTGGTAAACATAAGAGCACCATTGCATACAATTTAAATGTTATGCCCCAATGCATTTGTAACATAAGAGAATCAATGCATACAATTTAAATTTTATGTGTTGGTGATTTTCATTTATATTTTTCTAGTTCATGTAATATGTTTTACAACATCGATGCTTAATATCCTTGCTAAATCTACCATTGCCAGCATTTCATAGATATGCACCGGTGCTTAGATTACCACATGCACCACCATGTCCTGTAAATTTAACGCTGACAATAATGATAATGGTTTATGTTTTATGGTTTACGGTTTATGTTTTATATAGCACCAGTGTTGATTATTACTTGAGCTCTGGTACATCAGTGTTTTTATAACAAATAAAGCAACAACGCGAAATTTTCGATAAAAAACACCAATGCATAATTTTTCAAAACATAAAAATCACCAAACCATTAACTATTTCTGTATGCTCCACGCTATTTAGTAATTTCAAAAATAATACGATGCACCAATATGTCTATATTTTAATTAATTGTGTTTTTTTAAATTTTCAATTAATCGTAAAAAAATTAAATGTTTTTTTATAATAATATTGATATCTTAATTTTAATCATTGCAATTGGATATAATGATTGTATTAATATGTTATGCCATCAAACATCTGTTTATTGTAATATTTAATCAACAATGTAACATTTTACAACATTGGACAATACAATAGAATAAGAAATCCATTTTATTATATATAAGTAAGAGACCCTCGGCCATACAAAATGGGACAACATAAAGATTCACAATAATTGAAATGTCAATATGTAATTGTTACGCTTATTGGTAACTTGTGGTCATTCAATTGGGATAATATGTCCAATACATTAAACAAAATGTTTGAACTTCACAGGACAACATTTCAAAGCATACAAATTACAATAACATTCAATTATATCGATCGACATTCTTCACTTGAACTATTGTCATTGCTCGAGTTGCTTGCATGCATAATTTGTTCATCACTTGTAGGTGTTATTGTACTTGGATTATTTAATCAAATGTTTTGTTAATTGGCTTGATTTTGTTTGATTGTGTAAATTGAAAAATGTACCATAGCAAGAATTGGTTCATAAACAATACATATTCTTTCAAAGGCATTCCTCATGCCATTTCTCAATAACTATTATGTTGGCTCCACTCCATTCTTTGTTTCTCGCAAGTTTTATACTCCATGACAAGGCATTGATATAATTAATATAAAGGTTTTTTTTTTTGTTCCATTAATTATAAAATGAGAGAAGTAAAACAACATAGTTACTTACAAATTGCACAATTAACTTTTGATATTGCAACATATACTCACAACACCTACTTAACCCAATGTTAATTAATGCTTTGGATGACTCTTGTTTGTATGTTAGCACCTATTAGAAGACATCCAGAGACGAGTTTAAATTCACAAAAAATATGAAATCTTAAGTAAGGGAAACACAAGTTATACTCATAAACTTTATTATCAACCCTTTTCATCCTTGTCATCATGTCTTATGTGTTGAATGGGTTCCATTTACCTTTTTTTTTCTACAACAAAACAAATTAAAATTAGTATTCTTGAAATAATTAAATTAAATGTACATAAAAGAAAAAATCAATGATTACATACATTTGATTCATGTTGTTGTTGAGATGCCTCCTCCAGCGATGCAATTGTGTTTATTTCTTTAACCATCTCCTTGTATACTTTTTCGGACATCCCTACCCACATGTTTCGGATATCACCTCATTTGTCCTTTGAAAATTTCATAATCTTTCTGAAAAATGAAGAGCGCGCTTTTATTGTTTTTTATTCATATGAAAGTAAACATAACTAAAATATTAACTATGTAAGTGTTGTAGTAGTATATACATATTATATAAAAAAATGTTTGGGAATAATGTTTGTGTGCGCGTGTGCGCCATGGGGCGTAGAATAGACAGTGAATAGGTGTACTATTAAGGAACTCCTTATGTAAGGTCACCAGTTTGAAACTCCATGGGTACGAACCTTACAAATGTGTGTGTGATGTCTGATATCCCTTTACATAACGAAGTATAAAATTCGACTCTTAAACGACCATGAGCCTGACTCAGATCATATACCTTTAATTGTAACTCTTAATTTGTCCATGCATAGTGATCCCATAGAAGAAAATTCTCAAAGCCAAAAGCACTTGCTCTTCGATAGAAATAGAGACAATATTTTTCTAAATGATTTAAAAGTGAATTATTTCCTTTATCAAGTAAGGACAATATAAAATACCTCTACCATAATTTTACTATATCCCTCTCATCTTCCATTAACAAGTTCTCTATTGAGGTATTGGGTAAAAAGGAAAATAACATAATCAACCCTTGGTATGATAAAGATTGTAAAAATGCAAGAAGAGAAATTAAGGAAGTTATTGACGAGTCCCTAAAACAAGATCAAATAAAGAGATAGAAAACCCTAATTAAAAATTAAAAAAATGTAATATATAAATAAAAAGTAGGAGAATCTTTTACACTTCTCTAAGATGGATACTAAAAAAATATGGAGGAAAATTCTAACTCGCAAAACTAAAGAAAAAAATAAGATTTTTTTGAAGGATTGTAATTACTATCTAAAGAAGGTTTATGAGTCCCCTGATGTCATGGATAACATTCAAACCCTCCTTACAACAGAAGAAGTTTTTTCTTTAGAAGACATAGATTTTGGGGTTAAGCATCTTGCAAATGGAAAATCTAAGGACATTGAAGGCTACCAAGTATAAATCCTAAAAATTGGAGGGCATCTCCTCATCCCTCGTATCCACAAGCTCTTCAATCTAGTGGTTAAGCAAGGTTTCCCTAAATTGTGGACTCACAGCCTCATTGTTCCTATTTTTAAAAGCGGTGATAAAAATAACCCCTCTAATTATCAAACCATGATGATTAGCCCTCTCTCAGCTATGTTATACGGTATTATTTGGATAAGAAGATCAACATGTGGCTAGAAAGTGGAGATAAATAGGCTAAAGGATAGGCGAGTTTTAGAAGGCATCATTCAACCAAAGATCACCTTGTTATGCTCAGGAATCATTGCGGAGGAGTGTTGTAATAATAAATTTGATCTCTTATGTTGTTGTGTGGACTTTAGAAATGCTTTTGACACAATGCTTATAAATAATTTATGGAATAGATTAGAAGAACTAAAGGATCCTTTTGAGTTGAGACTTATTTCGATAAGGTTATATGAGTGTCATTTCCAACTTTAAGAACACTAAGGGTTGGTTGAAAGATATTAATTGTAATATTAGAGTTAAGCAAGGTTTCCCTCTCTCCCCTACCCTTTTCTGCATATGCATCGATAAGATAGAAGACTGTTTAGAAGAAGTAGGTTGCATTGGCACACCATTAGTAGGAATAGTCATCATCCTTCTTCTCTATGCTGATGATATTGTTCTTATGGCAAGGTGCCCCTTTGATATTGACAAAAAATTAAGAATTCTCGAGGATTTCTTCTCTAATATGGGTATGAGTGTTAACCTGGACAAAACAAAAGTTATGATTGTCAAATCCAAGAAGCTCGCATATGCTAATTTCATATATGACAATAGCAACTTGGAGGAAGTGGCTTCATACAAATATCTCGGAATTGATATCCATCAGAAACTCAATTGGAACTACAACATTGAGAAAATGATTAATGGAGGGTGGAAAACTTATTTTAGTTTTGAAAATAATTGTAAATCAACAAACCTTGTGATGTGGGATAAAAAGAAGTTCCTCTTTGAAATTCTCATCACCCCTGTTATCTTGAATGGGTGTGAAGTTTGGGGTTGTAGCATCTGTAGAGAATCTTGGAGAAAAATTGAGCAAATTCAAAAATGTTTTATAACTTTTAACCACAAAATTAAAAGCAATACGCCCTATCGGCCTATTCTCCTCATTGAAGTGGGAATTTCCCCCATTGAGAGCATGGCTATGACTAGGTACTTAATGTACAAGCGCAAGATAAATAACATGGGAGACCAAAGGCTTCCTAAAATTGCTTTAAAATCATGTCAAAACCACATATGGCTCAAGCGGGGTTGGTATAAAGATGCCCTCGCTTGGTTAAGCCACTGGGGAAATGACAAAAATGTCACTTTGCAAAATATCAATAAATCTAGGTCTTAAAAACGGTGAGAACCTCCTTGTATCTTCTCCTGGTGATGGGTTTCACTTGTTAGCCCGAAACGTTGAGATCATTTTATGGTTTATTACATAGGGTTTCCAAAGTCTTAAAAAATGACCACCTGTGAAAGCATGAATGACTTAATATTAAAAATATTACAACATCTAAGTTTAAAGAGAAATTGTGGTGCGATAAAAATTTAGAGGTTAAAAGAAAATTAATATATTACAAGGAGGTCATTAACCCTAATCTACAAGATCAAAAGTATCTCTTTGTTTTAACTAGTATAAAGAAGAAAAATAATATAGCCAAGATAAGAACGAACTCTAATGAGTTCCATAGTGAAATAGGGCATTAGACAATTCCTAAAACACTGTGGGCTGAAAGGATTTCTCATCTCTATGAGATTATGAGCATTCAGGATGAAAATCACTTTCTCTTAGAGTGCCCTGCATACATTCACTTTAGATCTCAATTTCAAAATCTTTGTTACAATACAAACCTTCTTAATCTTCTAACCTATCAAAACTATAGTGAGTTAGGAACGCTTCTCTTCAAGCTTTTTGAGCATAACAATAAAATTATAAAGCATTCCAAATAATTCCTTAGTAGGGTCCAATAGACCAAAGTTGGTCTTAGTGAACATTTACAACCATCATCGTTATCATTATCATATATATATATATATATATATATATTGGTATGTTTTTCCTATTGCAGATCTGACAAGTCTCATATTTCTCTAGAAACGCTTGTTGTAGTTTATATATAACTTGATTCTTGGAGAAATTGGATTGATTTTTGTATTGTAAGTGGAAACTACGTATATACATTCTTTCCACTATATCCCTCATAGTTTTATAAAAGTTTTCCCCCTTTCATTAACTTCTAGCACCACTCTAGATGAATTGAGGATCAATTCATCATTGTTTATGTGTTTCATATATTTTTTTTATCTTCTTAGCACAACATTCCCTTCCCTCGTTGTTGGTCCCCACACAACATTCAATAAATGTGAAACAAAGTGTTTGAAACATGTTAGTGACTATTCGTAAGAAATACCTTAATACTGAAAATGCAATGAAAAACTTCATGTTGATTACCTTTTGATTCATCTAGTTCATCTTGTTGCAATGTTTCTATCAAAATTTTACTCTCTTTACAATTAGATTGCAAACAATATTATCGAGTTTCTTTAAGTTTTTACTCTGCATGACACACATTAACCAATATATATCATTTAAACTCACAGATAATTCAAATATATTTCAAAGAACTTGCCTTGCTCTCATTTTGGATATACTCCCATCATACTCATTGCAACAAGTTTTTTTCTTAAACTTCTATCAAACATCTTCTATCAATAAATGCCTTGCATCACAAACTAGTGAAACTATGAAATATGTTTTACAAATAAAGTAAAGAATTTCATACTAAAATTATTTCAATCTAATTGGTGCTCATTGTACATTAATACACACCCATTCAAACTACATCTATACGTGATGTGTAATACACGTGTATAAGAACCAACACAAAATTGTTTATTTAAAAAAAAAATTATTAAAGTCTGTAAGTGTGTTATACATATATAAGAGATGTGTTTCATAAATATATTGTACCGCCACACCCCACAAATATTTTTTCATAATGAAGTGCATCTAAAATGGTGTGCTTTTAAAAAATAGCTCCAATGCATTATTTTTTAAAGTGTGCACCGATAAATGTGAAAGTGTTTCTTTTAATCCAATATGGATAGGTTTTGCCATAGGTTTTGGGACAAGTTTTGAGATCCAGTGTATAAGTAGACACATTGTAATAAATGTCCAACACTCCGTATATAGATACACAAAGTTAGTAAATATTTTTTGTAAATATTATGTGCTTAGATTAAAAGAATAAACTATTAAATATTATGTGTCTAGATAAAAAAATAAGAAAAAGAAGAAGAAGAAAAACAAATCTTGTTATGAAATAATAGAAAGAGTAAAATCATAATGTTACAGTTTGTAGTCACATAAAACATAAGGGACGCAACATGAAAACTAAGGTTTCTAGCATTGAAGGTAACTATGATTTTTATTTTATTTTCATGATGCACTACAAATATTAATAGGGACATAAAGAATTAATGATTATTTTGAAACAATTAGGAGGGAAATCGAGATGAATAGTAAGAAGTTATATACCTAAAATTTATCTTTTGTAAAGTTGTATGTGACCTACGATCCCTTACAAGTTTGGCTCTTCAAAAAAATCTGAGGTTGCAGTTTATCGACACACACACCACCTTGAGAAACAATGGTCATTTGGGCAAGGTTGGGAGCATCAATGAACATGGAACCAACAAGCAACCAATATGGAGGCACATGGAGGACTAAGAGAAATGCATGGAGATATAAGAATAGCATAAAAACAACAAAGAATCAAAGGAGAAATTGTAATCAAGATTGAGGTGCCAAGGAAGCAGTTGGACCCCGTGTCCACATTTCACTAGGATGGATGCATGCTCGTGCTTGGTACCAATTTGGTTAGTGGATCATATTATATGGTTTCCTCCCATGTTTTGAGGATGACACATGCAAAGGGGGGTGGAATGTTATGTACCTGGAGAGGATAATATGGGGTATCTAGGGATGCACCCAAGGGGATAATGTATGCAATGTGGCCATAGGTCTGCTTGGTAGTTGGTGGGTAATAAACATGCCCACTAGGTTGTTAGAGGAACTAATATAATTATAAGGGGTAGTTGGCATAAGCCCCTAGGAACACTCAAGAGAAAGTATAAATATATTTGAGTGTCACTGTATAAGATATGTCGGATGTATTATTTTGTAACAAGCATGGCTTGTGGAGTGATTCATTTCTTAAGGAATAATTGATGGAGTTACCCTACTTTAAGGGTTCTTCTTTATATTCTTGTATTATTTATGGTGTGGATGAATCTTGGTTATTTCTGAAGTATAACAGTTCTATATTATTGTTGTGATTCAATTTATAGGTTAAGGAACACTACAAGTGGTATTAGAGTTCTTTCTGGGGCCAAAAAATTGGAAGAATTTTTTTTCATATTTTTTAAAGAAAAAAGAGGACAATGATATTCAAAATGACTTTTGAAACTTTTTGGGCATAATGAAGAAAACAATTGCAGATTTGAGTTCCACTTGTTGATACACCCGATTTAAAAAATAAATAAAAATTTGGCCAAAACAAAGTCCGAGGGGTGAAGTTATCGTTGATTTAAAATCAATCATTTTTAGGGTTTTTTCGATGACAACCACATAGATTGTAGAGCTGACATCTTTTGATAGAGTGAATTGATTTATGTCAAACCAACTCCAATAGATGTAGAACGATAAAGTGTTCAACGTGAACGTATCATGAACCTTGTAGCCAATGTGATAATGGTGCCAAAAAAATGTTACGTCACAAATTAACACCCCTTTGAGTTAGGTTACGAGGGATGGTGCAAAGATCGACAACTTTTCAGGAGATGCACCCATTGTCACCTCAGTGCCATATCCTCTCTCTCTTTAGGCCTGCTCCTCGGGCCATAGGAGGCTTCCCAAATATAGTAGAAATAGACCTGTAAGATGCATACCAAAGACAACTCTATCTCTACAATACCTTCCCACTATATTAATATATCAATGCCTTATTGGACTCAACAAGATATGTAATAAATACCTAATGACTGAGAAGGTTTAGGAGAAATAAAACTTAATGTTGATAAATTAACAAGGTGAATCAATTTTCTGTATTAAAAACCATCGACATAAACTTGGAATAAAACCCAAAATTGATGGTGGAAATACCCCTGAAAATACCTTATGGTGATTAGCAACTCAAGGAGACTCAATCCCCCCAGGGTGCACTTCTTTTGACGGATGAATGCTATGTTTTGGGGCTGTTTTAACCTTTAGTTCTGTAATTTTCTATAGTAAAGGCTGAATAACTTGATTTAGCACTTCAAAACCCCCTTAGGTCAACCCCGAATGACTTGGAGATGAATTAGGAACCTTTTGCAATCGCTAAGGCTTGATCTTCCTATCGAAATGGACCTGCAAAACACCTGTACCAGATTTACAGTAGCTTTTAGACACTAGCATCATCCTTCCTAGGGCTAATGTCACCCCTTTATAAGTTTTTTTGGCTGCAAAACAACTTTTTATTGATTTTTCACGTTTTTTTGGATTTTCCAGCAATATAACAGCTCCAAAAATTTATTACAATGGTAACTACTTTAGAAATTAACAAGTAAAATAATGTCAATGACAAAAATGAATATTTTTGTATTTTTCACAAAACATTAAAATTTTAGGGTTTTTTTATACTTTTTTTTTGTATTTTTTCTAATATGTAATACAAGGAATCTTGTAAAAGAGATTTTTAAAGAGATGGGAAATAGAATTAGATCTTATTCCACTAGGCAATGAGAAATTAGGGTCAATGTTCCTCCAATAATTGGTAATTCAATATTTGTATGAACTATGGTAAGGCTAAGAAACCCTAGGTTGTGTTAGCCTTTGACCTAGATAGGACAAACAAGATGCCAAGTCCCAAACAAAGAGACCCTTCAAGAGGGATGGTGCATCCAACAAGACTAAACTATTATGCATAAAACCCTAAATTACCCATACCTTGGATGCCTCCGATAGTGCGAGACGATAAATTTAAGACCTTACAACAATTGAGAGAGAAATAATAAGAGAAAATGCCTTAAGAATTATTCCACCTTGGATTAGCCTTGATAGATTGTTAAGAAGCCTCAAACATCAAATTTTGCTCCTTAAAAACCCTAGAAATTGCCAAGAAGGAGGTGCACACCAATTGATTAGCTCATAAACACAAGTAAAAATAAAATTTTAGTCATATTGATCCCATTATCTTGATTACAAATGAGAGGAGGATGTCTTATTTATATGAGAAAAGACATGTCTTTTCAAGAAAAAACTCAATTTTTCACTCCTCTAGGCCAACCTACCTAATTTGTCTTTAAAAATGTCTTTTCATGATTTTTTAGGGTTTGTCACCCACAATCTAGGGACTAACCCTCATAAAACATAAAATAATGATAAAAATGATGAAATGCTTCAACGTGTTGAAAGGTTGAGATTGGAAGGAGGACATCATGTCCCATCTAAACCTAACACGTGTCTTTTTCACTCAATGTCGTCCTTCTTAGGTTGGTACGACCTCTTCTTGCTTGCTTAGAATGTGGACGATTTGTTCTTGATGATTAGGAAGATCGAGAGGGAGGAGTAATACAAGAAAAATAGGACCAAGGGGGTACCCATGATGTGTGCTGAGGCTGATATGACAACCCTTACAAGTGCAATCACCTCTACAAAGCATAAAACATATGCATGGTTGGGAGCCCCAAGCCATGTGCCATAATGCATCCATCCCGAGGTGCACCAAAGCACCTACCCAGGGCATAAATGCCCAACATGATGAGGGACTTCCGCCCATCAAGGGGTAGTCAACAAAGCCACTAATCCAACACTCCTTGAAATGAGAACCAATAGAACCTACCATGACCAAACAAAGGGTCTTGAGCCCCACTATACCAACACTTTTACACAAAACAAGCCCTAACTTGGCCTTTACAATGAAAAAAGGACCCCTCCTCTTTGGTACATACGACAGGGTACACTACAGGGGATCCGAAGGGTAACACGACCAAATCTACTAAAATGGATCTTCTACTTTGTATTGTATTTTATGTTGTTACTGCTACTACCTAGGTTTCAAATTTACAAATTCTAACATTTATTTTACCATTTACATTACATTTGCAACTACCAAGTGTATTTGGCATAATTTCCTCTTTGATTTACAAGAAGGTATATGAATTTGCTTCATGTATGTTATCAAGCAAGCTCGACCAAAGAAAATACAATCCAATTTACAAAGGATTTTAAATTATTGCTTACTTACTCCTTTCGTTGGAAAAAATATGCATTATATTGTATTATGTCTCTACCATGTCTTCTATATATGAATTAATTGTCATTCAATTAGATGTGAGCTGAAGCCCGCACGAGTGTGGCTCATTGGCGATTCACTTGATATGAAGTCACATGTTGTAAACAGAGGTCACGAGTTCAAATCACACTCGGGCTTACCCATGTCCCATGCTTGCGGGCGGTTGTGGGGCACCTAGGGGTATAGTGGTAACGGGATTGGATTCCTGGACCTCGTGTCACGCGAGTACCAGCCCAGTCTCTAGTTGCCGATTCTCCTAGTTACAAAAATAAAAATAAAAAAATAGATGTGAGTTGAATATATATATCTATAGATGAGACAAAAATGAAATGAATTCATCTATCAAATATGCAAAAATACAAGAGTGTACTTTAATAAGATGACTTATTTCCCACATTGAACTTTTTAAGGGAAGAAATTAAGATCTCTAGTTTATCAACAAAATATACCTAAATTCACATACTTTTTAAACCCATAACTATTTGAGTGCATTCTCTAATTGTTATCCACCATCAATATATAATATAATTACGTGTTGTTTAAAATTTGTTTATTTCCCCTAGCCAAGGAGTTGAGTAAAACCTATACACCAATTTTTGCATGCTTCACATTGATTGATTTTTAATTGAAATTCCAAGAAGAAGAATACCAGTGAGGACCATGACACCTTGAAATCTATGACCTATATATTTTAAGAGAAAAGGTTCCATTTTTGTGATCTAGATTCAAGTTCTATTTAAGTTCTTGCTTGTTAATTAGATACCAACCAACATCGTCAACAACTACGAGCGATAAACCAACATAGACAACAAATATGAAAGATTCGTAACAATGTTTGATGCGAAATCATTAGCATCGTTTAAAGTTAAGAGTTACCATACTTTAAACATCACTACAAACACACTTTAAGTGTGACTTCATCATTATCTCCTTCCATTGTTTTTCAATAAGGATATAGTCACTGCAATAGAAGGAATAATCTATAAGAGTCCATATTTAATTGTGGGTACCTTTCCAACATAATCCCAGGGAATAAAATTAAATTTAAATGTTACTTTTGAATCATTTGCGGATATGATCATAACTTCAATTAATGATATTTAGAAGGTAATGTGATAGTGATGACATGTTGTAAGACCTATATGAAACACGTTAAGTCCTATATATTGTGACGTTACATTTTTATTATTATATTGGTACTATTTTATTGGTTGGTTGGACCTTAATTGTAATTGTATGGTCAACTATAATTGTAATTGTACCCTTTGTCACACACACACTGACACACCAAGGAGACCTAGTTTTAGGATCATCTATTTTTGTCTTGTGAATTTTTAACATTGTATAAGGAGGTTTCTCCCTTGAAAAGGCTTCTTATTCATATCTTTATTTCATTCTCAAGGTGTTGGGTTACTCTTTCTTTTTATTTTTATGTTAGTTTGGGAATTTGGTGCATAACACTTGGTATCAGGGCCATTTTCGCTATAATTTTTTTAGGACATCTTAGACAATGAAATTTTGAGGAGACTTAAAGGACATAGTGAAATATCTATGGTACAAATTTTGGGTCTTGATTCATTATAAGCTCATAGTTATAGTCTATGGAAGTCATGGTTTTTGACTAATCCAAAAACTAGTCTCAAACATGTGTTATGGGTAAAACTGTTATATTTTTTTTTCACAGAAAAATATAACTTACTATTAATATACGAAATAGTAAATGTTACCAACTGTCAGAAAATACCATACATCTCATCACTGCCGATCAGTACATGTGTCTAAAAAACCAACCGGCCACAGTGCCAACAGCCACATAGACAACCATAAAAAAGTACCATATGTTCATACATAAAAACGTGAACCCCTCCCGTAGGAGAAACAGGTCCATCGGTCCCCAAGTGCCAGCCATGAGACCCAGCCAAAAAACATAGTTCTCAAAAGTACCAACATCCAAAGCGGTCATCCAAAAGAAAGATGTTCATAATGCTAAGGAAACTAAAGGAACATAAAGGCCAAAACTATATAGCCGCACATAGGAGTATACAAAAGGTCCAACAAGGAGTTGGAGGCAGCTCCTATGTGATATCTGCACATAGAAACTAACAAGGAACATAAGTATAACATCTCAAAAAGTAATACAAAGCATCAGTAATAAATAACATCATAAAGTAGAGAACTAAGAAAATCAAGACCAATGAAGGAGATGAGAGCCTTGATCATATAAAGAGTCATCCCGCCAATCCTGCCACATAATGACCCCAAGTGCCGAGGAAAGTGCCTTCTTAGAGAGCATGTCCGCCACCTCGTTAGCCTCCCGGTATACATGGTCGAAGTGAATGTGAAGAAAATCCTTCAATAAAAGCTGAACCGCATCCATCCAGTGATTGAGTAACAAATGATTTAAGGAGGCTTTGCCATTCGCCCAGGAGATGATGGAGAGTGAGTCGCCAAAAACCATAAGATGGGAAATATTCCGCCGGTGGGCCCAGAAGAGAAGTAACCAAAGAGCACATAGCTCGCTTCTGGTATTGGATCCACTGCCCAGGTTAAGCCAAAGGTGAATGGAGAAAGAATTCGAAAGGTGTATAACAGCCCCAACACCACCCCTCCCACCACCACTAACAGCAGCACCATCAAAGAAACCACACGGGTATGTCAGAACCGGAGGGGCAGAACGACGATGTCTGTCCAGATTATCACGAACCCGGGCCCGGCCATGGATAGAGAGAAAAGCATGATATGCTGCAATAGTTTTAAAACCAATCCCTGCTAAGAAAGGGGCAAGATCCTCAAAAATATGAAGGTTCCGAGCCTTCCATACCTCCCATATCATAAAATAAGGAAGCTCCCTAAAACCGCTATCTTGCTGGGCCCAAACGGCAAGGCAGTCACTGAGGGAGCAATAGTTCCAAATAAATGAAATGCCAGAAATGTTTGCAATAAAAGACCAGAGCTCTTTTATAAAAAGACAAGAGGAGAAAAGATGATCAACCGTCTCCCCCTCAGAGCAGCATAAGGTACACCATCCCGGGCCACAAAAACCTCGCCGGCAAAGGTTATCCCAAGTAAGTATCCGGTTATGGAGCGCAAGCCAAATGAAGCATTTAATCTTGAGAGGCAAAACCAATTTCCAAATTGTTTTATCCCACCAGCTTACCAAGATCTGTGTATCAGCAAATAAGGCATCATAAGCCATTGCCGCAGAGACCCTGCCACCAGCCACGTCCCATGACCAAACAAGCCTGTCCGCGCCATCAGAGAGCCGCAGATTGGATTGATACAAAGACTTAATGTAATCCTCCCATTCGAGCCTCAAAGAACCCACAAGGCCCAGCTGGGTAGCCGATATCCATCGAGGGCGGCCGTCAACACTCCAACCAGCAGCATGAGCTAAGGTGTAAAAACCTTTAGTAAAAAGGAATGTTCGCAGTTCCGTCGAGAGAGAGTGCCTCAATGGCCCCCCTATGAAAGGATCAAGACCCAGTTTTATATCACGCCCATTGCCAGGCAACCACGCAATCCAGTGCATAATCACTCTGTAAGCACCCAGCAGCCCGTTCCATATATTTGAGACGCCCACTGTTGCAGGGCGATTAAGCCGAAACCACCTTGAGACCGGAACATTACGCAGATACTTAGCACGAATAACCCTTCCCCAGGTCGATTAATCAAAGAGAACACGCCAGAGGCTTTTAGCATGGAGGGCCATAACAAACATTTCAATATCCTTTATATTCCAGCCACCCAGATGCCAGGGACGAGCCAATGCCTTCCATTTCATTAGATGCATTTTTTCCAGGTTTCCTCCACCCGACCAAAGGAAACTAAAAATCTTTCTTCTGATTAGATTCAAAATGGTTCGAGGGATTTTGCAAAGGGAGAACCAATAAACGCCTAAATTCTGCAGAACAGCTTTAACTAATGTAAGCCTGCCACCCAAAGAAAGATGCCGATAGCTCCAGTGATCAAGCCTCAATTCAAATCTTTTAATGAGCCAGGACCAGTCATTGATCAAATAATTTGTAGGTTTGATGAAAAAACCCAAATATTTAGTACCAGCCTCAATATCTTTGAAGTTAAGTGGCAGAATATTGCCTATCGACTGCTGAACGTCCTCAGCCAGGGAGAGTTTCAGGAAGAAAGATTTAATATAGCTAATGACCATGCCAATTACCCTGCAGAACAAATCAAGAATCTGTTTATATGTCACCCATTCGGCCAGAATTCCCATGCCAAAAAGCAAGACGTCGTCCACAAACAAGGAGTGAGTGACAGATATATCCCTGGTTACTTTAATGCCAACAATCCTATCTTCCAGTCGAGCTTTGATGATGGACAGACTTAGCCCCTCAATGACCAGAAGGAACAGAAGAGGAGAAAGTGGACAGCCTTGACGGAGTCCCCGAGATGCCTTGAAAAATTCAGTAGGAATGCCATTGATAAGGATTGCATAGTTGACAGAATTAATACATGCCATAATCCATTTCATAACTTTCCATGGAAGGCCGATCTGGATAAGGATAAGCCTCAGGAAATTCCAGTCCACCTTATCATATGCTTTCACCAGGTCCAGTTGTAAAACAAGAGCATCCATCCGTCGCTGTTTGATAGTGTGGAAAATTTCCTGTGTCACCCCCACGGCATCATGGATTTGTCTCCCGGAAAGGAAGCCATACTGTTCCTTAGAAATGTGCCGAGATAGCACCGGTTTGATTCGTTCAGCAATAATTTTAGCAATGATCTTATAAACCAGATTGCAAAGCGCAATTGGTCGGAAGTCATCATAACTGTTCGGATGGGAAGTCTTAGGTATGAGAGCCAAAAAAGTGGAGTTTATTGCACCCGAGACCATGCCAAGCTTCCTGGATTCTTCCACTACCATTCGAAGATCCTCGCCCATGATATCAAAATTATGAATGAATATCTCCACCGTCCATCCATCCGGACCCGGAGATTTGTCTTTAGCAATCCTCCTCAAAGTTTTCTCCACTTCCTCCAGGGTGACGTCCAGGAAAATATTATCACCCTCTTCCTCATTGAACATACGAGGGTATTCCCGGATTAGTTTGAATTGTTCAGCCAGATTAGTATTTTTTGGATCACGGTAGTACTCCTGGAAATGAAAAGTAGCTTCATTCATCAGGTTCTCCTCCCCCCAGATCCTCCGACCCAAATGGTCATTCAGATCCCAGATTGAGTTTTGCATTCGACGGGAGTCAGCGAACTGATGAAAGAATTTGGTGTTCAGGTCCACCGCCTTTAGCCAGGTTGCTCTGCTTTTTAATCGCCAAGCTTCTTCTTGCATCAGAAGAATTTTCATTTTCTGATTTTCCAAAGTAGAGAGTTTGGTGAGCTCACTTTTATTTAGTTCAATATCCACTCCACGGTTCATCAGGTATTCCACTTCTTGTTCAATCTGTGATAGTTCCTTACCCATCATAGCTTTTTTGTTCTTTTCCCATTTTATTGTGAAGTCTTTTAAAACCTTTAGTTTCACCGCCATCTTATCCATGGCCGATCTTTCCCCTGATACATCTGTTTTCATCCACATATTTCTCACATCCGAACAGTACTTCTCCTCAGAAAGCCACGTAGAATTAAATTTGAAAGGGAAGGCTTTGTGCCAGGGGTCATCATCAAATTGTAGAACAATAGGGAGATGATCACTGATTTTTATTTGATGCATCCAGGATCTATAATTCTGAAGGCTTGATAGTAACGAATCCGATATTAGAAATCGGTCTATACGCTTCTGGATCAGCTGGTCCCCAGTTCTACCATTAGTCCATGTAGGTGCCAGCGGCCTAGGAGCCACATCAGCCAAAGAAAAATCCTTGAAAAGGTTTGTGAAAAAAGGTCCCAGAGGGTCCCTCCTTGCCAAACCCCCCCATATCTCCCCGTCGGCCCAGGTAAAGTTTAAATCACCAGCAATTATCAAATTTTCAAGGTTTAATAAGTTATCCGTTCTTGCCAGGTTCCAGAAGGTCTCCCTGTCGCCATATGGGCCATAGCAGTTAATAATGTTTATGTTTTTCTCGAGCCCCCTTATGTTCCCAGAAAGCAGAATGCCTAGAGAGACTTGTGAAGGAATTAACTTCAAAATAAGTGGATTCCAAGCCGCTAGAAGACCACCAGAGAGTCCAGCTGCGTCCACTGAGCAGCACATCCATCCCGGCTTTACTTTATTCAAGAAAATACGGGCTTTTTCTCCACTAACCATCGTTTCCTGTAGCAGAATCACATCAGGTTTGACAATTTCAAGTACACGTTTGAGGGCCAATTGTTTGGGTAGACCCCCCACCCCTCTAATATTTAAAGAGAGGAAGATCATTTTCTAACCCTCGCAAGGGCTTTCATTCCTCTAAGAGCCCGGGAGTCAGAAGTTTTGGGGGTGTGCAACGTGTTCAGGTCATTCTCCATCCCCTCCAGCATGACCTTTTTGTTTTTTCTGGCACTTCTTGTTTTCAAAGGTGAAAATTCCTGAGCGAGTCCACCCCTATGTGCCCCTTTATTAGTGATTACGTCTCCAGAAGTTTCGGGCAGGGTTGTAGATTCCAATTTATATACCCCTCCCATAGCAACAGGAGGCTCCAAATCTATGGGCTCCCGCATACTATTCGCCGATGTTTCATTATTTGCCTCTACCCCTTCTGAATCGGGGAGAGCCAAATCAATAGATTCTCTCACCGCACCAACAGAAAACTCGTTATTATTCACCACACGATTCTTGAAATATGTAGGTATGGCCGTTTTTTTAACCATGTCTGAGTATGATGGTATGAGTGGCTGTTTCCCACCCATCCCGACAGACCGATTGTTTTCCTCATTGTCACATTTCGTTATCGGCAACGATTCCGATAGCATACCAACGGGCTCCGAAAGACCCAAAACATTGGCATCAGGGATTACGGCATCACAGTTGCCCGAAACTTCACAGGGTTTCTCCATATCCCGTATAGGGACTATAAGGTCATTTATGCCCAGGGAGACCGAAGGGATGGTGGAGACGGGAGTCAGAATGTTTGGTAAGTTGTTCTCCGAAATCTGGTTGTTTAACTTGATCAAAAGCTCAGTCTCAGACTCCGGGTCGTCATTTTCTGAGGTCTCATTTGATGTCAGACCTGACCCAGATGAGTTGGATTCTATGTAATGGATACGACTCATATAATTGCCATTGTTCCCATTGTTCAAATCTAAAGAATTTATAAAAGATATATCCAATTCATTTAATGACGGATAAAACATAGGGTCCTGTAATTCCAACTTACGGATGACTGACGTGTCTGGAGCAATCGGGTTGAGCACCCGGTTGGAGAAGCCGTCGAGGGCACCCACTCCATCTAATTCGATGTCGCTGCTATCGTCAGATGACCACATTGGTCCCCCATCCTTGTTGCGGCCCGAGGATGCCGGAGCTGTGCATTGACGCCAAAGGTGTCCCACGGCTTTACAATTTGAGCAACGAAATGGTATTCCCCAGTAGTCAACAATCTGTGTCAGCTGGCGCCCTCTCCAATTGATATGTAATACATCAATAAGCCCAATGGAAATATCAACTTCCACCAACAGTCGCCCCATCCTTCTATCAAAACCATTGAGGTGTGCCTCCTCCACATGCAAGAACCTCCCAAGCCGGTTGCCAATGGCCTCGAAGGCCCCCCGGTTCCAAAAGACAAGAGGAAGGCCCGACAGAAGGACCCAAAGATGTCGCAGCCGAACTGTGGCCGTTTCTGGGCTAAAGTCCGTCTGCCATTTTTGAAGCATCAAGCTTCCCGAGCCATAGAGCCATAAGCCATCCAAGATTCGTGTGCAGTGAGCCTCCTCACGAAATTTAAAACCATACCACCCACATGGCATTGCAAAAACCTGTGGTATGTAGTTTAGAATGGGTCTCCATATCCCCTCTATCCATTTTACGACATTCCGCCGGTTCATGGCGTGGTAGGAAAATTTACCAACTAGCACTGTCATGTTGAAATCCACTATCTCCTCGATGGCAATATCGCGGCCAACCGTCATCTATGCTTCCCCAGGCCTGCAGAAGTATTTGCCCCTGTGCCTTCCATTTGCGCGGGAAGACGTCCCAAACTGTCCACCACCACCCCGACTCGGACGAGCTCTAGTGTTGCCAACAGATGGGTCTGACCCCGAGGCATCCCCAAGTGTCGTTCCAGCATCCAGGTGTCTTTTATTTACCGTCCCTAGAGACGCCACCTGTCGGCCAATGGACTTATTCGACCGCAGCTCCTGCAGTTGATTTTTGAAATAGGCATCCGGCTGCAACAGCCCTGCTTCCTCAAGCTGGGCTTCCGTTATCAGCAAATCGTTTTCCGGAACAGGAAAGGTTGCCATCCGGGAGTTTCCCAAAAGGGCAGCAATACGGTTCGAAACCCCCAAATTCCGGTCCAAGAAACGGGTCTTTACCGGTGAGATTCCCCGAAAACAACTGACAATGGATTGCAATGATAACAGACAGGACCACAGAAAGGCCTACCGCATGCCGGGCCGGAAAAGCCCCACCGGCTCCACCCCACCGAGTCTATGAAGCCCCACAGATATTCAGTCGGAGTGTGACTCGCGGATTCCAGCAGGTTCTTAAAATAGTGTTCCCAAAATCAACGGCCCCGTCAGAGATGGTTGACGAAAAGCCTCTGCCCTTGAAAACGCTGAGTAGTTTACCACACGGCCTGTTTGAACCCCGTGCCTCACAGGTATCCCGTGACGTTGTGGTTTTAACCTCGCATCCTCATGAACCCCATGTTAGTGGTTCCATCAGCTTCGTCGCCGGGTATCTCTCCGCCATCGCCGTGAAACCTGCCGCCATCGCCGTGAAACCCTAAACCAGTGCTCTCCAGACTCGGTGCTTAAAAATAAAAACACGCCGCCCCAAAAACTGTTATATTTTAAGCTTGAGAGATCCAAATTGAGTTCCACCTATTGCAACAAAAGGAAGAAAGACCATAGTGTTTGAGGTAAAAATTTCAAAAGCAAAGAAAGAAAACTAGACACATGCTAGTCTATACAAGTTCGGTCTCCTTAAAAGGGCAAAAATAACAAGCTTTGGGAAAGTTACCATAACTCTCTAATGGAACATCAGAATTGGGTCAAACTTCTGGCATTGCAAAGAAGACACACCAAGGTAATACAAGAAAAAAATTCA
The DNA here is from genome assembly GCA_027924585.1 of Larix kaempferi. Classification (NCBI taxonomy): domain Eukaryota; kingdom Viridiplantae; phylum Streptophyta; class Pinopsida; order Pinales; family Pinaceae; genus Larix; species Larix kaempferi. Next base: position 4,267,389 of record BSBM01000318.1, on the reverse strand, counting down.
AATTCAGAGGGGCTAAAGTTTAAAAGTTAATTTAGGAGCAAGGTCGACTAGCAAGACAACCTACAAACCAAGGTTTTTATGAGCATGTTAACTTTTTTTTTTTGTAAACTGTAGAGAGAAATTATATTAAAGTACAAAAAATATTACATGCACATGATAGTCTATAGTTCTGAGAGCATTCTGAGGCCTCTCATATAGCAAAAAATACAAAATATGGCCCTTGTAGACTTGCCCACATATGGAATGAGACTTTGATCTATCATCAAGATGTAGGTCATAGACAGAATTACAGAAAACAACTAAAAACATAGGACTAGACCTGCTACAAAAGAGCCTGTAATGACTTCTCAAAAAAGCATGAGCAAAGGAACAAAGAGACTTATTGACCCAAAGCAGAGTGTCCATCAGAGTTGAAAAAAAACTAGAGAAAGGAAACCACATGATTACTTGGAGACGCCATTGGAATTAGCCTAATCGACCTTCTCCTCCACTATGGGGCATTGATACTCTCCAGAGCTGGTAAAACACAACTTTACCAACCAAAATGCTTCGAAGCCTTCTCTTATTCATAATGTTTATATAATGTAGCATGATAAATAGTTACTAATAGTGGAGATCATACCACCAGAGGTAACCCATCTACATTAACTATATGAAAAAGATTCGATTATCAACACATTTAACGAGTTTTGACCTCCTACATCGACATTGTTTCATTGAATTCACTTGACTTGGACAAAGAAACGTGAGATCTCTCTATGCACCAAGGGATTTTTTATTGTCTAGTTCCATGACCATGTTGATCGTGAGCAAGTGTTTGAGCATGTTCCCTAGTTTTGGGAAAGTGTGGGACTTTTTCTAACTCCTTGGTTCCTTGAATTTGATCCTAACACTATGTCAATTACTAGAATGCCAATTTGGGTTCATCTTCCCAATTTGCCATTACATTATAACATTGATAATTTTTTTGAGAATATTGGGAATGTTTTGGGCATTTATTTAAAATCAGATCTCCAAAGAGATGTATTGGGTTTATGCATATATGCTCACATTTGTGTTGAGATAGAACTTAGTAAGGGTCTTTCAGACAAAATGATTATCACATTGAAGAATTTTAAACACACACAAGTCTTGGATGATGAGAACACACCATTTAGGTGCAAGATATGTAATTTCCTAGTACATTTACAAGCTACTAGTCCTCATGACCGTGCTCATCCTCCTAGGAAAAAAAGAATCAAGTAAAAAACCAAAGAGATGGAATTTTCCAAAGGAATTGAGTTCAGATACTAACCTTGATCAAGATGAGGAAAATTAGGACTCGTAAGTGCCGATTGGGGAATCTGCTCCTTTTTTAGGGAATATAGTAGAATAAATTGATATATGGCTTTCCTCCTCGAAAGATGTTGCGATAGTTGACACTCCCCTAGGTGGAACAAAAAGACATTACGATAGTTATACACCCAATTTAGATAAGAAACCAATTCTTTCTAAGAACTTTGATCTCCTGCTTTCCAATTCACACTTGGTTACTGTGTCTCCTTCTTCATAGGGGTGGCAAGAAATTAAAAGAAGAAAGAGAAAAAAAGAAAAGATAGATGATTATTTTATAAAATACAAGGAATGAAATAACATCATTAATGTTATTTAAGCCCATTAAGTGCAATAAGGACATGTACTTGCTTTTCTTTTTACTGTGCTTTGAGTACTTAGAGAATGTGAATTTCATTCCATAGTGGTTTATAAATTACAATTTTTTTCGTGGAAAAAAACAATGATAAGAAAATAAAACCTTTATCTAAGAAATTCCATTATTCTTAACATGCCAAAAATGACTTAACATGCTCTCCATCCCTCTTTTACCCAAATAACTATAAAATAGGCACTTTATATCAAAGAAAATCTCATTAATAACTAACCAACATAGATCCATCTTAAACCCGGATCTATAAGCATTGTGAGGGATCCAATTTCTTGAGGTATATCTTTGTTTTAATCTTAAAATCAAGAATTTGATTCCTCTCTTACTTATAGACCCTGGGTTGAAGTTTTAATTTTCTATTTTAAATATGGATTTTTTTAATTACTTTTCATAATTTTTTGATTTTATTAGCCAACATTGATTTTCTTAGTTAGTTTTCATAATTTATTTTATTTTATGAGTTAATATGAATTTTTTAATTATGGTAATGTTACCTAGGTTACAACATCTGCCCCACATGGGCCATACTGCGCTGTAGAGCATCTCACTTCTCTCGATGCAAAAATGGTATGGACAATTTCAAAATCATATGGAAAACACATTGATTTTAACCCATTGCACTTTTAAAGCATTAGATTGCACCAATAAAAACATTTACCTGAACTGATATGAATTTTTTAATTATGGTAATGTTACTTAGGTTACAACGTCTGCCCCATAACGTCTGCCCCATACTGGGTGTGCCCCATACTGAGCCATACTAACCTTTAGAACAACTCACTCCTATCGATGCAAAAATAGTTTAGAAAATCATATGGAAAACATTGATTTTAACCTTTTAAAAACATTGATTCCTATTGCAGCAATCACATGATCACATGAGAAACATCTATTTTTACTCATTGCAATTTTTTGTTGTTCGTTTGCGCTGATTACGGCGGTTGCTGATAATAAATTCTATGAGTGCGCCCCATTCATGAGTTTTTCGTTCGGGATGTGCACTCCGACTAATTTTTAAACGAGAAATGAAACCATAAACTAGCAAATGATGTCAAACCTATACTGTTGATAGTCCAAAACAATTTGCATTCAATCGATACGATTCAAAATCAGACTCAAGTTACATTCGACACCATGTCCTTTGATCAGAGAACCCTTTGGTGTTGATGTCTAATGAAGGCCTGTGAGAAACCTATCCTCTTTTGCCGCTGTAACAGATGTGAAATCTTGCTTTTCCAAAATGTTCTAAACTTCTATTTTGAGGCTCAAAGTAGGCCATATCCATCAATTTGACTGATCAGAAGAAGCACAGCAGAGCATTTGTGTTTTTTTAGTCCTAGGTTCGTGCATGTAAGGATGGCGAACCAGAGCATTTTGTTTTCATCACCAACTCCTCTATGTTTTGGACAAAAATGGTTACTACCCACAACCAGATTGGCGTATTTGTCCAGCTCTGTGAATGGATTCCCCCCAAAACTGGTTGCCAACAACACCCATTCTCTGCGACTGGGAACGGACATGGACGTGTTTCACACCAAAGTTATCAGGACCAGGACAGTTAGAGCGATTGCAGCTGGAGAAATCGCGAGTGGCGTGGAATCCCCCAGCATTTCTGAAACGTTTGCCAATCTCAAGAAGCGTGGAAAGGTAATATGTCTTGCTGTTAAGCAAGCGGTTTTGGTTTCTCATGGAAAAGGCCGCGTCGGTCTCGTTTAACAGGCAATATCGATCTTGTCTTACTGTGCTTTATCGTTATTTATAGAGGCTATGCTTTTGTAAGACTTAATTGTATTTAAGTATCGCAGTTTGAAGTTTTTTTTTGACGATTAAATTTCGCTTTTGATTCATCCGTTGAGAGCTACGAACCCCACAACGTCCCCATTAACGCCTTTCAAACCCACTTTACCATCGCAGAGAGATTTTCCACACCATCGCATTAACGCCTTACAAACCCACTTTAACACGGGCAGAGAGATTTGCCACAACACCCCATCAACGCCTTGCATACCCACTTTAACATGGGCAGAGAGATTTAAACCTTGCACTGGATTTGCCACAACACCCTATTAACGGCTTACAAACCCACTTTAACATGGGGCAGAGAGTTATAAACCTTGCACCGGCATTATCTCTGCCTTACCAATACACCATGAAGTAATCCCCAACATCACAGTTTGAAGTTGATGTGAATGTAAAAAATAAAATCGTTACGAACCCCAACATCCTATTAACATCGTAGTAATGCTTTACAAATCCTCATTACCACTGCCTTGACCAATACACCATGAGGTAATCCCCAACATCACAGTTTGAAGTTGACTTGAATGTCAAAAACAAAATCGTTACGAACCCCAACATCCTATGAACATCGTAGTAATGCATTACAAACCAACTTCAACATGGTGCGGAGAGATTTGAACGTTGCACCTTTCCCCAGCATGTTTAGCAATACAATATGGAGTAATGCCAACATAACAGTTTCAAGACATCCCATTATTGCAGAGAGATTTGAACGTTGCACCTTTCTCCAACATGTTTAGCAATACACTGTGGGGTAATCCCAACATAACAGTTTCAACTTTTCAAGACATCCCATTATCGCTGTGCAAACTCACTTTGACATGGGGCAGAGAGATTTGAACCTTGCACCTTTCCCAAGCATTAACAATGCCTTCACCGATACCATATGATAAATCATGATCCCCAAAATCACTGTTGAAGTTGTCTCAAATGTCAAAAATAAAAAATTAAAATCACATGGTTTAAACTTTATATATTGAGAATTTTATGGCAATTATGTATGCAGGTAGCTCTCGTGCCTTACATAACTGCAGGGGATCCTGATATATTAACTACAGCCAAAGCACTCAAAGTGCTGGATTCATGTGGGGCTGATATAATAGAACTGGGAGTGCCATACTCTGATCCTCTTGCTGATGGGCCAGTCATACAGGTTTTAAAGTTTTCTCTTTTTGATTGCCCTGTTAGGCTTTTTACAGTTCTTTTTCAGGTCTGGGTTATGGTCTGACTTTTAAAATGCAGGCAGCTGCAACGAGAGCTCTACAAAAGGGTACAAACTTTGATGCAGTTATTTCTATGCTTAGAGAGGTACAAGTGTGCACATTCTTATTGAATTATTGAATTTTATTTCGTTAAGGTGTTTTTTGCTAATTAAAAGCAGTTAATTTTAGTAACAATACAAGAAATGTTACAAAATAGTCGGTTCATGCCTTTCCCCCCTTTTGCATTTTTGTTTTGCCCCCCTTCTGCATTTGTCCAAAAGGATTCTATCTAACTTGTATCTATTTGCATTATATGATGTATTACATTATATGAGTTCTACTATCTATGCTTCCATGAGTGATACAATAATTTTCAAAACAAAGAAGGGTGAGCTAGCAACTTGGTTATGATTTTGAACCTTGGCCATGTTTGTTTTACTTCTGTTGTGTGGAGCTCAAGGCTTTCTATTTTGTAGATGCCATACTTGATTATTGTCCTTTTTTCCAAGGAAAACTTCATAGGGAAATCCCCAAGCACTTCCTCACATTTTGTGGATGGTATCCAGTGTAAACCCATCAGCGCTGATTAAGGTGCTCAGACTTGGTAGGGATATTGAGTGAGGCACACAACAGAAGCAACAAGCCTAGGCGATCGACTCCAAGACCTCTTGCACTAAGCTCAAAGCACTCAACCATTTGAGGAAGCCCACCGGTCTATATACTTGACTATTGTTGCTACTGTATATAGTTATATTTACACTTGATGTACTCTTTTAGTCTCATTGACCTACTTTTGTGGTCATTTGTTGGACATTAATAAAATTACCTTATCTTATATATCTCACCTTGTGACTGATGTAGAGACTTTTGAAAATAAAATATTTATGCCCTTCTGCCAATGGGGTTGTGATTCATTAGTGAGGTTGACGAGTCTTAAGCTGTCCACCAAGGTTCCATTTTTGATGTGGCCTGTCTCAAAAAACGGATGAGGGTAATTTTGGTGCAATAGTTATGCCTTAGATTTGGCACCTAAGGCAAAGAATTCCATGTTATGCAGTGCAGGCCTCATCCTTGGGTCATGTTTCTTGAAGCAAATTCCAATAACAAAATATATGCCCTTCCATATTCCTTAACATATAATTTGGGCATGATCGCTACTAACTTGCAATAGTTCCATAACCTGACAAACACAAACTTTCTCCAAGTCATCGCCATGCATTAGCACCATTCCTGTTTTGTAAAGGTCGAGTTTCATTGCAACTCTCACCTTTCCTTTCTCATTGTTGTCCTCTTTTGTCTTCTGCCAACCCATCTTTTTGTTGATCTTCTTTATTGCTTCAGTGTTGTCTTCAACTTTTGATAACATCTGCATCATCTCCATCAGGTTAGCCATTCTCAACTCTAACTCCTCTTTCTTTTCTTCCTTTTGGTCTCCTTTCTTGAGCAACTCTTTTATCAGAGTTACTTCCATTCTACAAGTTTGATCTGAGCTTCCTCGAACTTCTTTAACATTTTGTTCCATTGCCCCACATCGACCACTTGAGTATGAAATTCATATCCACAGTGGCTTTATTGAGACTTCTTTGTTAGAGTTCCAACTGTCTTGCGTAGAAATTGTTCTCCAGCAGTGTGCACCTTCAGCTGACCCCAAATGCCTTGATATTCATGCAGCAGTGATCTTTGTGTATGATTAAGGTGTACATAATGAGAGCGCAGAAGTAATGATGGACAGATTGTGTTAGAGGTGCATGCATATGCCAGCTTTAGAGTTGCCATTTTTAGCAGATTTGCTTTTCCAGAATTTGAGAATGTTGTTTGTCTCTATGTTTAGGTGCTTTTCCAGTTTAGGAAGGGTTTACTTTTTGTTAAATTTATAAAGTGCTTTTCAGCTCAGTTTTAGCACAGTTTTCTAAGTTAAAGTGCACGAGCTAGAAGAGTTTCCAGATTTAGAGTTGCCATTTTTAGCAGATTTGCTTTTCCAGAATTAGAGAATGTTGTTTGTCTCTATGTTTAGGTGCTTTTCCAGTTTAGGAAGGGTTTACATTTTGTTAAATTTATAAAGTGCTTTTCAGCTCACAGTTTTTTAAGTTAAAGTGCACGAGCTAGAAGAGTTTCCAGATTTACCTGGGCACAACTCTATTCTATGAAGTTTTCTCATGTAGGTAGGGTGCACTCTTCTAGGCAGCTCGAATTAGACAGGGATGGTTCTATTTTTGTAACCCTACTCCTCTCTTACTCTATAAAAGACAGATAAGGGTGACTTCACTAGATAGGGATTTTTGAGTGAGTTATACTGTTAGGGCTTTGAGTGATTGCATTGTACCATTTTCTTTTCCAGCAAGTAAAGAAAATAAATGTGATTGAGTGCTGCAAAATCCTTGTACTTGCTGTTCATAATTTTCAGTTATCCATGTGTTTGTAGATCTAGCATTCTTACTAGCAGTTTTGAGAGTTTTCAGTTTTAAAGCTATCTCGGGTTTGTAAAAGTGCAGGTCTGCTTACTGTGAATTGAAAATTTTAAATTGGTATCAGATCACGTTATTTGAAATCTTCAATGATCCATGTATGGACTCTGGAGTGGACTGCTGCCCATGAGAGGGAGCTGTCGGAGGATTTCAGTGTGTGTGATATCCTAGCTTCAATGATTGAAGCTGATCCATTCCCGTGATAGGCACCAAGACATGTGAGAGGTTGGTGGGTGTGATGCACATGGTACTCCATTGATTGGAGCGGTTTGTACTTGAAATTTTCTGTACAATGCATGGGGGATTTTGCTTCTTGTGAGAGGGTGCTACTATTGGAGGATTTCAATGGATGAGATTCCTAGGAAGCTCTAGAGATTGGAGCAGATCCATGCCTTTGATAGGCACCGGTACTTGTGTGAGAGGTTAGTGGGTGTGATGCCTGGGAAGTTCCAGAGATTGGAGTAGAGCCATGCCTGTGATAGGAATCAAAACTTGTGAGAGGTCAGCAGGTGTTATTCCTAGTGAATCTCTAGTGATTGGAGTGTTGTTCACTGAACTTGTGATAGGTTTGGGACTTGTGAGAGGTTGTTTGCCACAAAGATTGGAGTGAATTTGTTGCTTGAGATAGGCACAATGAACCTGTGATAGGTTGCTGATTTTTGATTGATATCCTTTGAGGTGGCACATGCAAAGTAGGTATGGCAGGATGCCATGATAGAGGAGTATCCTTCTAGCTTTGAGGTAGCACATTGTTAACCCCTAGTTGTGCTTGCACTACTAGAGGGTTAAGTTCCAACAAGATTCCATTAGGCCAGTTACATTGTTCAGTGATCTAGACATACACATTGATCGAAGTTCTTTCTAGAGCCAGCAAAGTTCAAGATTGTTATTTCTAGTAGTTGTTTTTCCTAGGAATCCGAGATAGAGGGCCCACATGACATTGATATTCATACATTCATGCTTCTTGTAAAAAAAGTCCATTAAGACTATTTTCACTTTTTTGTGAGGAACTAAATTGATGCTCTTTTCTTCAAAATAAATTTTTCTTGCTTTTTATTTTTATTTTTGTTTTTTCAGGAAACGCTGCCTTTTTGAGCACATCTATAATTAGTAGTTTCTATGTATGGCAGGTACAAGTTGAATGCCATAGTTTCGAGCAAGTAGTGATGGTGTTGTTCAAGGTGTTGGTGGTGAAAGAGTGATGAGTCAAGAGCAGTCTTGAGTGGGTGGATGGTTATTCCAGTGTAACTTGTGGCAGCTTGTTGGAAGGTTTCCATTTGCATGAGGTTATAAAATTGCCTTATGCCAAAACCCTAAAATTGCTTTTCCAAAACCCTAATATGAATCGCTAGGTTTAGTTGTCATTCTTTTTTTTTCCTTGGAATATAATTCCTAGGGAAATTCCCAGGCACTTCCCCTCATTTCGAGGATGGTACCCAGTGTAAAGCCGACGGTGCCTCAGTTCCATGCACCTCGCCCTGAGGGAATCGAAGAGAGTTGAATTCATGACCTCCCCTACATTGGGGAGAGATCTCACGTCGTTTAGTTGTCATTCTTACCAAGCTTGACTTTCCAAACTTTGATTCCATATGCTAATAAGCTAAGTTACACTGAAATGGATACGAGATTGAATACAAATACGGGGAGGGAAACAAATATGACACACACACACACGCATATATATATTCAAAAACACCATGACACATACATCATTTAGATTACCATTCATTAATTCGATTTAGAGGTAGTCATGTCATTTATAACAATTGAAATTAACAAATTGAGATATTGTGAGAGAAAATATTCTTTTATTTTGAGTGCCATAGATAGGCCAACACTTGTCAAACATTAATCAAGAACATGTCAAGTACTTCTAAACATTGATTTGAAGCCCTAAAATTACTCGAAGGATGAATCTAATTATTAGCATCCCAGCAAAAGCATACACCGATTGCACCTCTAGAAGAAATGTTGGAATTTGTGATTAAACAAAATTTTTGGAGGTAAGTCAGTGACTTGATTGAGGTGTATTTGAGTTGCTCCATTGATTGACTTGACAATCAACTAGGTGAGTGAGGGTCAATTGATTAACAAACTAATGCATAAAGGGTCTAAATTCATGGGATTGTCTAACTGTTTGGGAGTGACTTGGATGATCAAAGTTGACTAAATCAATGATGTTTTAGGGGGATTGGTTTGGCACTCAAGTATAAATAAGTGAGCTCATCTGTTGAGCAATATGATAAAAGGTGTGATGACATGCATTATTGCACTCTATGCTATAACACTATCTCTAGACACCATTGAGTTCCCTTGGATATGTTGTTTACTTTTATGATTTATATTGATAAAAATGCTTGAAATGAGATTAAAACATCACATGCTATCATATGGAGAATTTGCTAAACGTCTCATCATCATAATTTGCTCCACGACATAACGACAAGGGCATGAGAGTGTACTAGCAATGGGGTAAATAAGGTCATAGGTCAAGGGTTCATACTATTTTAAAAAAGGGAAAGAAAAACATTGAAGCCTATTGGAAGATTATTGGGAATAAGTGTTGGTCCATGTAACTCTTCATAAGTGTAGTATGCAATTTGTAGGGCTGAAATTGCCATTGTATCGATTTTGATATGCAAGTTGTTTTATCACATATGCAAGTCATTGGGGTTTATTTGAAACAAAGCTGATGAATTGGCAAAAAAGCTGAGAAAAAAGACACAATAAAACAAACATTGTACTTCTACACTAAACTGTGACACCAACACTATACAAGTTAGGCATTTAATGCAATAAAATGTCCACAGATCAATTGTTTTTTGAACCAAAAGTAAGTCTATCATATTTGGAAAAACACAATGAGGAAAAAACCATTAGACATTCAAATTTAGATTACCGTGCATCAATTTAGGATTAGGGGTCTAGCTCTTGATTTATAAGCATTGGGGCTTTATATCAAAGTTTAGAGGCTCAATTTAGGGTTAGGGTTTTATAGTTTGCCTTTAGGGTCATTTTTTTTTCATATGAAAAAATTTACTATTTTTGGCCAAAAACTTGCCCTTTAGTAGTTGAAACGTCCTAGAAAATTAGGAAGCATTTTAGGAAACAACGTGAAACAACTTGGAAACATTTCAAGAAATGGTTGGAAATGGCTTGGAAATGTTTCAATGTTGTTTCCAAGCCGTATTCCCACCATTTCAGTTTCCGAAATAGGGAACAACATATGCCCCCCTCTTCCTAGATGTTTTCGATAACTTAGACCTAAATTTGACTGCTTCAAAACCTAGTTTGACCTCTTTGGTATATTTGGCATTTTTCATGGTTTGTTAAAAGCTTGAAAGCTTGATTTTGACTTTGGGGTATTATCCTTGCATGCAAAGAAAGCGTAAAAGGTATAAAGCTGTTGTTAAAAGGAAAGCAGAAAAAGTATCCTAAAACAACAATAAAGTCAAATAGCAAGGGAAAAACCATTCCAAAAAAGCAAAAAAAGAGATCATGCCTAGTGTACATGTTGGATTTGTTAAAGTTAGTGCAACTGTGAGACCCATTCTCAGAGAGGATGGTACCCTAGTCAGTTAACTAGGGTTCCTGGTTAAGTTAACTAGGCAGAGTAAAGAGTAAGACCCTAGAAGGTACCCTAGGGCCCCCAGCTGTCTCCTGGGGTTCTTGGTCGGGGACCAAGTTGGTTGATGCCATGGCAAAGTCCCTAGTATGTGCTAGGGCCCCTACTTGTCTCTAGGGTATTCTGGTCTGGGACTAGACAGTTTCTTGATCACGAGGACCAAGCAGGTTGAGACAGAGACCTCCTTGTCCGGGACCAGGCAGATTCTTGGTCACAAGGACCAAGTAGTTCCAACTTCCTGCAGTGACATACTTGGTCAGTTAACCAAGTGGATCTTGGTCAGTGGACCAAGATGATTATGTGTGATGTCCTCTTCTCCTAGGTCTTTGAGATGGTTGAGCTAGATGGTCTTCTCAAGGGACTGGCCACCCCTTGATGGAGCCACCAGCATTTGACCTGAGGAGCAGTCTAGGGGACCACATGATCACATCATCCAGTGTGGACCCTTCCTTATACAATGATGATGAACTTTCAGGTTATATGGAACATTTGTACATTTGAGAGAGAGATGACTAGTTGTACCTTCTCCACGTTGGTTGATTTACTTTTGGTCCTTGCACCTTCTTGATTATTGGTCTTGTGGTACCTTGTCTTTGGCTTGTGGTTAATAGGGTCATTTACCCACCTTGAGTTATCTTTTGATTTGTACCACCTTTGATGTTTTTGGTCTTATGGGTACTATGGTTGTTTGTCCATGTTTGAGGTACACCCTTTGGTCCTAGGGGTTATGGGTCAAGCTACCCACTCTTGTTTGTATGGTTTTGACTTGTACCGTATTGATTGGTCATAGTACCCTCACCTATTTAATTGTATGACCCTGGTACCCACCTAAGACACTCTACTTTATTTTATGTTATTAAATGTGACTTTATTGTTTTGACCATAATGTGTTGGTGCCCACCTAAGTCACTTATATTTTATATTTATATATCTTGTGACTTTTATTTTGTCCTAACTAAATGGTACCCTCCTAATTATCTGGAACCCTAACATATTTAAAAGATTATTTATTGATCTTTCTAGAAGATCTACTATCCTATTTATAGAGATCCTTTGTTTCTCATTTTGATATATTCAAACGTCACATCTCAGCTTTGTCTTCTATCCTGCTTGACGCCAAGGGTTAAGGGATTATCTGTTGCTGCTTGATCAATTGCTTTAAGGTCACCTACCGGCTTCATCTCAGATCTGGTTTTTGGATATATGTTTAAGGTTGATCTTGTTGCTGCTGCCTTCGATTTGATTGTTGAAGCTTGATTGAAGTTTGATCTCCTAGCTGACATTTTATTTTGACCTAGCCGTGACCTTGGAGAAACTTGGTCTGCTGTATATGTTTTGTTTGAGGTCCGATCTGTGCATTTCGACGTAGACATGAGCACTTAGAGTATGGTATTGCCACCTATGAGCCTGTTTTAGGCAGGCCATGAGTTTATGAGTTTGTTGTTCATATTTGGTTAAGGCTGCATGCCTTGTGGAGGACACATCAACTTGTTATAAGTTCCCATTTGTTGATTAAGGGTCTGATATTTTATATATTTTCTCTCTATTGGAGGTTGTAAGACCTTAGGGTCTGTTTTAGTTTGATGGTGGCACACTTATGAAGGCCGTGAGGCCTTAGGATATTATCAAACCTGCTTTGTGCACACTTGTGGAGGGCGTGACCTTATTTGATCTAAGATTTGCTTGCTGATAGCTTTATGGTGGAGGCCGCAGTCTGTATAGGTTGTTTGGACAGAGTCTTTGACTGTTTATTGATGCCGAGACTTGCTTTTTACCAGACCGATATTTGATCTATGTGTTAAGACCTAATTAGGGTCTGATCCATGAGTTAAAGTCTGACTGTGTTCTGCTTGCTTGAGGCTTTATTTGTTGCTTGGGATTCAGACCTATTATGCTGTCATTGACTGTCCTTGTTTGACCGTTCTACAACCATCATCTCTCTCTCTTTGGTTTGTACTTACCCTCTAACAAGGGTTAGCTTGTTCCAAGAGTGTGATTGGCCTCTGATGTAAATCTTTGATTTAGAGATCACTACTCCCTCTGAATAACCCTGAGATCTCAAGCGGTTTGAGTCTCATATGTCAGTACATACTCATAAAAACATAAACTCAACAACTAGATCTCTTTACAACTTTAACACACATGCAATCACATAAAGAACACCAAATATACCCTGGAAACCCCAACCGGGAAAAACCAACAATCTGTGGGGCTATCTTCTCTCTTGAGCCCAGAGCATATATATAAATGGACAAGTACAATACACTGTTACCTCAAAGGTAACTCAATCCTTGAATCGGACAGACTCTAGATCTGCATGCATCAGCTGATGCATGCATTGAAAGAGTAAGCCCTAACTGGTAAACTGGATCTGAGTATCTCTACAGGTGCCTTTGATTGATCTGCCTCTTTGTATCACACTGCTCTGATCTGCTCTCTCTGAATACTTCCCTCTGAAGAATGCGACCTCCACTGCATGCAGAAGTGCGCCCTCCCCTTTGGATGTTTGATGCTCGTACCGGACCGGATCTTCACGGATCTGAGCTCTGAACGTCACGATCTTTCCTCAAACACTGAGGCAAGGCTACCTTGAACGTCTCAGACTCAGAATCGATCAATCAGGCTCTGAATGAGCTCCTCCCTCCTCAGGTAATGCGCCCTCCCCTCTGTGGAACACGTCCTCCTCTACTGCAACTGAATCCACACTGATGAGCTATCTCGGTTCACCGTACTGGGCGCTTAGTGCCTTTGGAGCTGAAGGTCACTGATCCAGCTCAGATTTGACCTTCCTAGCTCCTGCAACAACTCCTCTCTCTCTCAGAAAGTCGCCTTGCATGCACAACTGCGCCCTCCTCACTCCATCACTATCACTCTCTGATAATACAACTGAGCAACCTCATCCGGTGACACCTTGCCTCTATAAATAATCTCACCGATGAATTAGGTTTACCAAAACCCTAATTCTCGGTGCATGCAAAAGTCACTTTTACATGCATCCAATGGTCGCTGATAGGTCATGCATATATCATGCATGCAAAGGTCAAATCTCCCCGGAAGGTCCGCATGCAGCCACCATTGGACTCATGCCACTGAGTAGAGTGCATCTCACCCTCTACTCCATCCTGATGCCTATAGTGTTGATGTACCTCCATGCAAGGCATCTGAATCATGGAGGACATCTCGAAGTTACCATAATCTAACATCTGAGAGGCACAGTCTTTACTGAAAGTTAATTCTCCTGAGTATGAAAATTATGTTTCAGTTCTATTTACTGCAGTACTATTTCATTTCAGTATTAGTTTGTTAAAAGTAATTTTTGCATTAAAGTACATTGATTTTTTTTCTTTTGCATCAAACCCTAACCCTAACCAAATTTTAACAGGCTTTTGCCTTAATGAGCTTTATTTCTTCTTTCATAAGCATCCAGGACAAATTGAGGTTCTATATATACATATTTGAGAAGGAGAGGAAGGGTTCGACATTATTATTCTATTGTTAGTTTGTAGCGGCAGCGGACTCTTCTCTTTTTCGCCTTCCATGCCTTACACTACTGCCTCCACTACAAGCAAGGACATCTATGGCGGCCTATCACCTGTGACCAATATTTTAAAACTTAGAACTAGACTTTGAACCAGTCAAAGGTCAACTAGGCTCTTACTCGGAATTGACAATGACTTGGAGCGGTTTGATTTCAATGACTCAAACTACTAAAAAATACATAAAATTTTACAATTTTAATGAAAAAAATATATATTAAAGATTCCAAGCTATGATTCCAAACCATTAGAGACAAAATATGCAAAGTCTACTCATATATATATACACCATGTATGGGTCAAGGACTCAAGAGTCAAGACTCAGTATATCAAAATGGCACCAAGTGCATTACATAGTACATATCTTAGATTCTGAAACAAAATACAATATCAATGAGGCTCTATTATCTAAATCAAGGTTACTTGGGAGCGGGAAGCGAAATTTTCAAAAGCTTTCGGTTAGGAAGCGTTTTTTATATAATATATATTTTTTATATATTTTGATGCATATATGTCAACAAATGCAAGTAGAATGTTGAATTAGTTATGGAAATGATAAAAACATGAAATAAACAATAATACCATATAACATCATTCATCAATCATCATTCTTTAATCATTTACTAGTGAATTCATCAACCATAGGTCCAATATCCATGATTCCATAAGTTATAACATCAAGATTCAACCTTAAAGCTTCAAATTCAAAGGTAGGTTCAACTTAAAACTTCAAACTTGAAATGCCATGTAATGTTTACAAAATATATGATAATAAATATAAAAGAGTTAATAGTGCCGAAACTTGAAAGTACCGTAAACATGAAAATACAAGAAAAGTAGATTTTATGGAATCATGGATGTTTCCTCTTGCCACGAGAAATTTCCATTTTCTTTTCTCTTGCTCTCTGAACAATGGGAGTGGGATTATCATCCCCAGCAGCCACCACTGTTGAGCCACGTCCAAGACTCGATCCTGCACGACCTCCCCTCACTGATGCAGATGGAGGTCGTGAACCTCTAAGCAAAGATGGTGCATTTGGAAACGAGGAAGAAGATGGCGGCGCCATTGGTAGTGGTACTGCATATGCGCCATCCTCATTGCCCAAAAGCTCTTCCTCCAAGCGCTCTAAAGCTATGGCTCCATCCTCCAAGTTATGCTCCTTCGGATTGTTGTCCCGAGTGACATATGATCTATCAGTTTTGGCACGCTCACAATAATGAGTCAACAACCTCAAGTTGTAATGTACATAAACCAAGCTTTCTGCTCGGTTTTCATTTAATCGATTTCTTTTCACTGAGTGGATGAAGCTATAGGTGCTCCAACACCTTTCTGCAGAGGAACTGTTAACCACCTGTGAAAGCACTCTAACAACCAATTTATACAAGCGTTGGCATGTTGAGCCATACATGTTCCACCATTCGATAGGAGGCGCCCTATCTCGATCTCTGATTGCATGCAAAGTACCAAATGGACCAACTTCACTGAGGTATTTGCTTAATTCACTGCGCAATATGTCACATTCCTCTACATCAGGGACCAACTTGTCTATAGCAGTCATGTACGCAAGCTGTACCTCTGGATCTGTGTGGGGCTTTCTCCTAACCCCACCCCCAGGTGCTGGTTTGGCCAACCAAGATGGAGAATAATATTTTGGTGTTAACACATACGCTAAGGCATGCAGTGGAACGTTGAGATGTTCCCACCTTTTGACCACATGTGTGTGAATATGGTCATACAACATGGTATCTTTCTGTTCAACAATATCTTTAATTTGACCCAACATGCTATCCATCTGCTCATACACCTCCCCAATCACCGGCTTATCTGTATCTGCAAACCAAATCATGTAATAAATGGGCTTTGTGAACTGCAAAACATCACCGACTTATCTGTATCTGCAAACCGAATCATGTAATAAATGGGCTTTGTGAATTGCAAAACATACTTGACACTTACCCAAAACCCCACATCAAGAACTGTTTCTTCCACCTCCTGAAAATCAAGCCTGTCAGATGCGGATGTACACCTATCTTTCAAGACCTGCCATGACTCACTTGATACCATGCTAGCCAATGCCTCTCTTACCTTCAAAAGGCGCCTGAAAGTGAGGTAGTAGCTAGCAAATCTAGTCTTTGCTATCTTCAATAGCTCCAACTTTGAGTGACTGCGGAAAATGCCATGGGCATTGCTATGGTTGGTTATAAATCTTATCATCTTCTTTCCCTTTTTGTACAATTCACCAATCCATTTGTATTGATTTTCCTTCAACTTAATGATGTCGTGCATCAAAAGGTCGTGCATCAAAAGGTTCATTGTGTGAACCAAACACCCAGACCAAAATATGTTGGGGTATTTATCTTCAATGATTGCTCCCGCTGCCTTACAATTAGCAGCATTATCGGTTATGACTTGGATGACATGGTATGGACCAATAGCTTCAATGGTTTTGAGTAGGAGTTCTGCAATGTTTATGCTAGTCTTGAATTTATCTGAGTAGTCATGGGCTGAAAGGAAGACTGCACTAGTAGCAGACACACCAAGAACATTTATCAATGGCTTGCCTTTTACATTTGTCCATCCATCTGATACAATTGATACCCCATACTCATTCCAAGCATTTGTGAATTGCCCCAAAGCATTTTGGATCTTGCCTCTTTCCTTGTCAAGCCCCACAGTTCTAGCTTTGTCATACCCTGGGCTCTTGTATCCTGCTGGAGCAGTGCGAATGGCGTCTACCATTTCATGCTAATAGGGTGAGCGAAGGACATTGAATTGTGTGCCACATGCATAGAGAAATCGGAACACTTTTGCATCCACGTCATCCCTACCACCAACGTCAAGGAAATCTGATATTGTGCTGCGTGACCCAGGGGGTGAGAATTCACTACCTTGGGTGGATGGGCCTCCAGTTCTTGGTGAGTTCAATGAGGGGTCATGGTCAACCCTTGCTTTTGATTTGTTTTGTGCTTCAAATTCTTCCTTCTTATACATGGCTCTTTGTGTTGATGGCACACTTTTGCAAACACAAACTCCTACAGTTTTGTTTTCATCACATGGCATGTTCCCACATAGATGTCTTCTCAGACGGGTATATGAACCCGTGTAAGTCTTTTTACAATGGGGGCAACCAAATTTGGCGGTTCCACCCCCCTTGCTTCCTCCCTGCTTGGTGACATATTTCCACAAGGGTGTTGTGTCCTCCTTGGTTTTCATTCGGTTTCCCTCCTCCTCCTCCTCCTCCTCCTCCTCTTCCCCTTCTTCCTTGTCTCCATGGTATGTGCCACTGCCCACTTCTTCATCATCTCCTTCTCCCTCATTCCTCCTCCGGTTTTCAATGAACATCATCAAAACAACAAATGGAACCAACAAAAGAAACCATAAACCCATCATCATGTTTGTTGGACTTGGAAGTTGGAAGTGGAACTAGAGTTTAACCGGTTGCTCTGCAATAGAAATGATGGAGAAAGCATGGGAAAGAGTAGGAGAGGAACATTTAGAATGACATTCTAGATTCTAGTCAAATTTCAAGCTTAAAAAATTCAAGTCTCAAGCATCAAGCATCAAGCATCAAAACTTCAAGTTCAATCTTCAAACACAAAGCAAATCAACAAGAAAAGGTTTAGAGCCTACCTATTTGGATGTCCAAGACTCCAATGGTAGTGAGTGTGCCAACTTGCCAAGGCTCCAAGCATCCAACCTTCTTCAATCTCCAATGGCACCTTCTCCTCTTCTCTTCTCCTCTTCTCTTCTCTTCTCCTCTCCTCTCCTCTCTTCTCTTCTCAAACAAACCAAAGTGACAAAATGGAGTGTGGAGGAGGGCTTTATACCTCAAAGCCCTATTCCCCCCTCCAAAACCCCAAGCATGGACCCCACGAGCTCCAACTAACCCAGAAAATCGCGGGTTTTGGCGAATCGTCCGAGGAAGCTACGAGAATAGATTTAGGAAGCAGCTGAATCGTTTTTTTTTTTTTCGCCAGGAATCAATGGGGGAAGCGACGGGGAAGCGAGGCAGAATCAATCCGGAAGCGAAATGGAAGCGACGCTTCGGATTGATTCCTGCACATTCACAGTCACACACAGTGGCAGGGAGTGAAATTTTAAGGCTCGGAGCGCGCTTCCCAAAAACGATTCCTCCCGGAAGCGAAAGCGAATCGCGCTTTGGCATAGCTTCGGCCGGAAGCTAGCTTCCGGAGCGGGGGCAAGGGGGGGGGAGCGCTTCCTCGCAACATAGATCTAAATTGCCTCTAGAGTCCAAAAAACATGATCAATGATGAATGATCAATCATCAAACTCATCACCATTGTTGGAAATGGGATGCTCGGCATCAACATCTAGCTCAGACTCCTCAGGGACATCTATGTCCCTAGTAGTAGTACTAGTAGAAGCACGGGCTGCATGGCTACGTCGACTAGTGCCACTACCATTGCCTCCCATGTCTGGATTTGCACTTACATCTCCTACTACTAGTGGATGTGCATCCAAAGTATCCCACCCCAAGTCTATACAGTGACCAAACATGTCGGTTTTTGATGGACCTGGGCAATTCAGGCCAGTTCGATACGGAACTAGTCTCCGGGTCGAGTTTTTTGTCGGTTCATTGTTGTTGAGGATTAGACCGGTCAACTCGGCCAGTTTTGGTTCCAAGTTGACCGTTTTTTAAAACACTATCTGTGATTCACTATGATGCAATCAATCTCTTGGGTAACATGTGATTTGGTTTAATTATGCTTTCTTCTAGATCCTTGAATCTATTGGGTGTCATTGGTCAATTGTATTGCAATGTTATGGTTATTTTGATTTATATTCACCTAAGGGGCACATTCACCTCACTTTCTTTTCTATTAATTTGTTGTTATTATTGTCTTTAGGATCTAATCCCAACCTATCTAAGTTTTTATTAAATTCATCCCCGCTCTTGACTGTTTATGGACAGCCGAAGAGTGGGTCCTTTGTGTGCTGATCATCTTGGAATTTGTGCAGATTTATTGATTAGATGGCATCATACACCTTTTAGGGACACCCCCTTGAGATTGGAAAAGCACCAGTCCAAACAGAGAGGCATCTAATAGTGTTTGGGTTAGGTGGCCTATAATTATTAGGGAGGTTTGCTGGTGCAGATTTGGGTGATAACACATATGCAATGCAGGTATGGCAGGATAGCATTTGGGAGATTGTTCCAAAACCCACTGTGGAATTAGGCATTGATTCCAATCATGCAATAGATGTTAGCATTGGAGAGTCTATGTCTAGATTTAGTGATAGAGGATTCTCTCAAAAAGAGGGAGTTAACCTTGTTGAGACTTGCTTCAATGGCCATAGCTTTTAAGGTACATGGGTGTGATATCCATGATTGCAGATTGAAGGTATTGGTTCGTGAGGTGGACATGAAGGACTTTTGTTTGTGGTATTATTTCCTTGTGTTGAAAAGATTTCATCGTACAGAAGGGAGTAGTGGTCCTTGTTTACATTCCTTTGGATTCACAGGTGGTCAATGTTCTTCTGAAGCCCCTAGTAGATAAGTTTATTAATGCCCAACAAATGACCAAAAAGTAGGTCAACAAGACTGCTCAGTACATAAGTGGTGATGCAAAGTGGGAGCGTGAAGGCCACTCCTATATAAACAAGAATTAAAGCAAATCTGTATCATCTAGGTTCAACCACCACAATGCCATAAAGAAATTCAATGCTCTCGAGCCAAGTACAATGGAAAGGAAAAGAGCCTCAATGCACCGAGTGCTTGTCATCGGACAAAGGAGAGAGGGGGTCATCCTCTGAAGTCAAGTTTGAAGTTCTCGTACAATCCGAGGCTGAAGGAAAGAATCTCTGTATAAAAACCTGGTCGGAGGAGGTGGATGCGCAGCCCCAGGGGTGTCTCTGTCTAGAAGAGGTGACCTGCTGATAGTCTCTTGGTTTGTTGGAGGACACCGTCCTCACAAAGAGGGAGTGTTAGAATTTTACTTGTGTTGCTCAGGAATTGTTCTCCAGCAGTGTGCACCTTCAGCTGACCTCAGACGCCTAGATATTCATGCAGCAATGATTGCTGTGTATGATTAAGGTGTAATTAATGCGAGTGCAGCAGTAGTGAAGTACAGATTGTGTTATAGGTGCATGTGTGAGCCAGCTTTAGATTTGGCATTTTTATCAGATTAGTTTTTCCAGAATTAGAGAGTCTTGTTTATCTCTAAGTTTACGTGCTTTTCCAATTCAGGAAGAGTTTGCTTTTCTGTTATACTTGTAAAGTGCTTTTCAGTTCAGCACACTTTTCTAAGTTTGGACAAAAGTGCATGAGCTAGAAGAGTTTCCAGATATATCTAGGCACTCTATTCTAGGAAGTTTTCTCATGCAGGTAGGGCACAGGCTTCTAGGTGGCTAGAGTTAGACAGGGATGGTTCTATTTTGTAAACCATATTTATCTCTTAGTCTATAAAAGAGAGATAGGCTGACTTCACTAGACAATTAAGGTATACAGTTAGGGTTTTGAGTGATTGCATTGTACAGTTTTCTTTTCCAGTGCATAGATAAAACAGATGTAAAAATCCTTTTACTTCTTGTTCATAATTTTCAGTTATCCATGTGTTTGTAGATCTAGCATTCTTACAGCAGTTTTGAGAGTTTTAAGTTTTAAAGCTATGTAGGGTTTGTAGAAGTGCATGCCTGCTTACCATGAAGTGAAGATTTAACATTCTTTGTCCTCTGGTGTTTTTGGGGCCTTTGGGAAAGGAGCTGCTGTGTTGTCCCTGTGGGTTTTCTTCCTCCCAAACCTGTGCTTCCTCTGCTACCCATTCCTTGTAATAGCAAAAGGGTTCTTACCTACCATATTTGCTGCGTTGTTTTTCAGTTGTTCACACCACTTGCCCCTGTTGGAAGTACTCCTCTTCCCAGTCAAGAATGTTGATTTCTGTCGTCTTGCCCTTTCTCCTCTCTTCCATGAATATATCAGGGTCAGTGTTGGAGGGGTTTCTTTTACCCATTACGTCATGAATCCACCCAAGGTTTAAAAAACACTAAAATCCTGACAATGGGTGGGAAAAAGGATGCTTGCAAGAGGGTTGTTCTCTAGACATTGTGTCAACCTCTCTGTGAAAGGAGATTTACAAAACAAAGGAGACAGCAAAAAGAGCCACAAGAGGGAGGTTTCTTTGATTAATAATGCCAACTGAAGACTAGAATACAGGGAGAGGGGATAATAAGATGGGTCTTACCTTCAGCCTTGCTAGGGCCAAGAATATTGGAAATGGCGTTGGCAAAGATTCGGTGGAGACATGCATAGTACAGTGCTCCTCCACATGCCTGACTTAGCATGAAATCGATCCACAAACAAAATCAGGAAGCATGGAAGATTGAGGTGTTGTGGGCTGAGAGGTCTAATGGGGGCAGCTCAAATTTTCCTTCCATGGTCTCCTTTGTGTTGTGGCTTTGCGCTTGCATGAGTCATACTGTGTTTCTGACCCCCTTCATGGCACTCCTATGATCTGGGTTTTGTCATGTTGATTTGCAACTGCAGATCTCTGCCTTCTTTCACTATTATTCCTTTGAGTGCTTAGGGTATGTATATAGTTCTGATCAGTGATCTCCTCATTGTCGTCTCTTAGAAAACCTAAGACATACGCCTTTATCTCCCAGTTGTAGGTGCCGATATTTCCTTTCTTTGATAGCACTTGTTCTTCTAAGAGTTTAGAGCCAAGTTATTTTGTTCTTGGTGTTAATCTGCAGTGTTTTTTTTGCAGTTGATCGATAGTGTTTTTCCAGTCCATGCAGAATTTCTTCTTCCTCTTCAGTTGGCCCTTCCCTATAGAGGCTGAATGCTGTTTTAAATATTTTCTTATTGTCTGTTGCTGCCACCTCCTACTATCTTAATTTTATAGTTGTGAACAAGAGTTTAGACTTCAGTTAATATTGTGAGGGGTTTTAGGTGTATCTTGCCAAGGGTGTTAGGGCCTCATCAAGGGTGATGAATGATCAAACATTGCTCAGTCAAAATTAAAGATAAACTTGTGATTGGTCACCAATGTGGCCATTGTTTTTAAAGATCAACTCTAACATGTTATTGTTTTTGCAGGTGATTCCGCAATTGAAAGCTCCACTTGTGTTGTTTTCCTACTACAATCCAATCTTAAAGCGTGGCCCAGAAAGCTTCATGCATACGATCAAATCAGTAGGGGTTCGTGGTAAGTTCTATGTTCTATTTCTATTCTTTGAAGAAGGCTTTTCTTAAAGCTGTTTGTCAATGTCGATACATTTTTTTTGAAGTTTTTCCTTTTGTTATTGAGCTTTGCTTATTAAGATGGGTGTCTTGGTAATTAATTCTTTGTGTGTACATATCTTAGAAACAGTGTTCAAGGTCTTGAGTAATAGGTTTAATTTTTGTATTGTACTTTATTTATTGTTAAAATAATATGGGCAGTTTCATATTTAAGTAGTTTGTTTTTGGGGTTAGATCTGTTAAATAGATGAAGTAAATTGCCATCTTATTTGAGAAATACAAAAGAAGATTTAATTTAATATAAATCTGACAATTATAAATTCTGGTTGGAAATTGATCAACCTTTACATAAAAAATGATTGATTACACCCACCTAGCTTCCATCATACCAACAGCTATTTTGACCGTCGGTCAAACAAAAGTTGGTGTGGGGAACAAGCCCAACTGTATTACATGCCTAAACCTTGTTTGTGGGAAAATAAATATTTAAATTCTTAACATTATTAAAAAAAGCTTTTGTAATAATTATATAATGAAAAAGATTTAATTGAGGCACATGGCATTTTTAATATGAAAAGTAAGGGTTATGAACTCAAGTGACCTTTGGAATATTATTCAATTGGGAGAAAGGAGGAGTATCATTATGCACAGATTTTTGCCTAACAAGTAGTTAGGCAAGGGCTTGAGAGCTGGAGACAAACGGGAAATAGGATATTTTAGCAAGAGTGTTAAGACATGTCCGGCTAGGTTGAAAGTAGAGTGTTGAGTGGACATTGTCCATGGTTTTGATGCCAGGTTACTATTGCGCCTATAATAAGTCTATGAGCAAAGCATTAGAAACTGGGTTACCATTGGGCTGTATTGTTTGGAAGTAGAGAGTTGAACATTGGCTCACCAATGCAATATGCTTGTTGTTCCCTGGATGTGTCTGAGCAAAGCTTCCCTTCCTTCAATAGGTTGGAGCTACTCATCTTTTGAGATGCCAGCAAGTTCTCATTCCTATTGTCTTATAAATTGATCTCATTGCATATACGTTCGGTTTAATAATTTATGTTTTGAATATGAATCAATAAAATCCTTCTTTTGTATGTTGATGACATTGGTGCTAGAGATTTGACATGTGACAAGTCATATCTTCAGAAAATAAGTGTTTTGTGCCCCAATGCTTAGATTTAGAAATTTTCCAACTAGGTACATGAAATCAAGCCTAGTAGATTGCATATCCTCCTTTAATGATATGCATGCACTAACTATTGCTTTGCTTGTATTTTTCATTTCTTCTAACTTTGCTAGGATATTCATCATGCATTCACTGTGCTCCTCATCCTTAGTCTCTTGTGTTTTCTATTCCTTGAATCAAAGTTACAAATATCGGCGCGGCGCAGAAATCGGCAGGGTCCAGGAAACATCGTCTCGGGATATCTCGGCAGAACATCGGCAAAAATCGGCAAACTTAAAAAACACAAAAATATTCATTTTTTTCAATTTTTTAAACATCTAAAGCAACAATAACATCAAATAAACACATTGCCACATGAATATGTAAAGAAAACTGATATATAAGATATATAAGATGTCTAGAGATACATCACACATCAAAATGGATCATGTCCCAGTCCTACTCTGAATAGTGAATAGTGAATGTCTGAATCATCAAAAATATAAGTTATAACTTATAACAAATGTATCTCAAGATCATCATCATGACTCATGAGTCATCTACAGTGAAATAAAGTAAATAAACTATGGATTCCCTCTACCCCTTTTACGGGAAAAGGTAATCGCTGTGGAAACAGCCCTTGCCCTTCCTCTAGGACTAGGTGCCCTTGAGGCTTGTCGGCCTCGTACTGGTATCTGACGTCCTCTAGAAGAACTAGAAGACCCTGCATAATGATCATGATGTCCTCTAGAACCTGAAGGTGGCTGAAACTGGTGTCTTGAAGAAGAAGAAGGAGCTTGAGGAGGTAGTCCTACAGCTACTCCTTTACTAGTAGCAGTGCTACTATCGGGTCTATCTCCCTCTAACCCTGCCTGTGGCTCTGGATCTAACTGTGGCACACTCCCAGACTCAGTGTGAAACTCCTCTGGAACTGGATCACCCTCATATGGAGCCTCTGTAACATCATCATGATCATGATCATCCGCTAGCCAATCAGGGGCTACCTCCATAGCAGGCTCCTCACACTCCGACCTCCAAGCTGCAGTGGTGTCGATCTGATCTAATGAAATGGCGTTTCCATCAACTTTTCGCTGAAATTGCTTCACCCACAACCTGAGATTGTAGTGGACGTAGACCAAATCATTAAGGCGCGGAGTATCCAACCTGCAGGAGGATCATAGAATTAGATATTAAATTATAAAGTTAATAATTTCAATTTGTAATGCATAAATTAGAAGGCAAAGGGGCATAATGATAAATGATAAAATTATAAACTAGAATTCAATAATTTATATTTTCTAATGAATTTGAAAATTCTCTAACCTGTTGCGCTTTTTGGAGTGTACTTTTTCAAATACACTCCAGTTGCGCTCGCAACCGGAAGAGCTACATGTCTGGCTGAGCACTCGAATGGCAAGCTTCTGTAGAATAGGTACGCAACCACCATAGTTTTCCCACCAGGTATCTACAACGAATTAAAGAAACATAAGAAAAAACAATTTAATTTAAAAAAAGAATTAGAAAAAGAAAACGAAAATTTGAAACAAGGTGAAGCTTACTTGGCATCAGGTTGGTCTTGTCATGTATTGTCAAATGAAACCCAAGTAATCCTGTGGCTCTCTTATACACTTCCAACTCTTGGGAAAGCTCTGCACGATCATCTGCAGACGGTACCATCCTATGGACACACTCGTAGAATCCAGCCATAACCTCTCCATCAAATCTGAAGCCACAGGAGTAACCAAACGCAGGGTTGAGGTATAATCCTGCAGCATGAATGGGGCGATGGAGTGTGTTGTTCCATCGCTCATCAATCATCCCCCATATAATATGTTGTCTCTCCTGCCCCCGATCTCCCTTGTCCTCGTAATAGGCACGAATGGACTCTTTGGCCCTATCCATGGCCTCATATAGGTAGCCCATTGCAGGCTTATCTCCATCAACCAAGCGGAGAACCCTTACCAAAGGTTCAGTGACCACACAAACCTCCCTCACGTCATCCCAAAAGGTCTGATGGAAATTCACTAGCCTGCATATGGCTTGCCCCTCTGGTCTAGTGCTAAATGATAAAGCACGCCACTCAGGTGAAAGGAACATCTGCTGCAAGTCCCACATAGAATCCAAGAGGGACTGGAGAGAAATAAAGCTAGTGGCAAAGCGTGTGATGGCAGGACGCACCAACTCTCTGTCACCTGTGAAAGTTCTCATCAAGCTAAGCACCGCTGCATGATTGTATATGAATTTTGTGATGCCCCGTGCTGAATCAATGGTATCCTTGATCCAATCAATCTTGGCTAAATCCTCTAACATCAAATCAAGGCAATGGGCCGCACAAGGAGTCCAGAATAGTGAAGGATACATGTCCATAAGCATCCTACCAGCAGACACATAGTTCGCAGCATTGTCCGTTATGACTTGGACAACATGCTGCGGGCCAACCTCTTGGATGAAGTCATCCAACAAGCGACATAGTAAACCCGCATCTTTGACATGTGCAGATGCATCCACGGATTTCAAAAACATAGTGCCCCTTGGATAGTGAACCAAAAAGTTGAGAAGGGTCCTACCCTTCATATCAGTCCAACCGTTTGACATCACTGTGCATCCTGTTAACTCCCATGATTTTCGAAGATCCTCCAACCTGTGAGTGCATTCGGCCTTTTCATTCTGGAGGATGGGCCCTCTCAACTCCTCATAAATGGGGGGCCTATACCCCGGCCCAACAACAGCAGCTGCCTCAAACATGGACATATAAAATGGGTTATTGGCAAAGTTAAATGGAATATCACTCCATAGCAAGCATCGACCCACAAGTGTATCTGCATCTTTTTTCTCCTTTAATTTTAGCATGGACTTTACAGAAGGTTGTCCACCAGCTGAGCATCTCGACACAAAGGCACCCATTGGTGATGCAGTCGAAGGTGAAGGCATTTGTGGACTGTTGCGTGGAGAAGGTTTCCGGACTCGTCCCACTAGCCCCCACTCCACATCCGGACTCGGATCTTGAGGCAATTTGATGTCTCACGACCTCCTTGAATTGTTTCTTTTGCTTAGTTTCCTCAATTGTTTTTTTGGCCTTGTCAATGTGATCCTCGTTTGCTGCGGTACAAGGAATCACATCATGCCCCGATATTTGTGCAATGTGATATTTCAGCCTGCTTATCCCTCCCGCCATTCTTTTCCCACATAAATTGCAAGTGAGCGTTTGTCGATTTTCTGGATCAACGGCTGTGCCAAATTCCCAAAATGCATCCAATTTCGACATCTTGTATATGGAAGAAATGAAGTTTCAACTTCAAGTAAACCTAGGGCAACCAAAAAAAAAAATTAGCATGCTGCAAAATTGCAAATAACAAATAAGTTAAATAACAAAACAGTAAAAAAATAACATGCTGCAAAATTGCAAATGAAATATAATTTTAAAAATAAAAAATAAAAATAAAAAATAGGAAAATTACAATATGTTTTTAAATTTTTAATAATTTAAAGAAGAAAGTTTAAAAACTGCCTTTTCAGGCCCACAATGAGAGGCACATACTCCATATCAGACTTCTCTCGGAGCTCAATATATATATATATCGCACATATACATTTGTATTCTTGAATTATATGGCAAATTTCATTGCGAGGCCAATTTTATTGTTGTGAAATTCAAACATGGACACGAACCTACACTGTATATTTAAGACTGTAGGCATATTTTAAGACTGTAAGCATGGACATGAACCGGTACACTGTATATTTATTTTTAAGACTGTAGGCATATTTTAAGACTGTAAGCATGGACACGAACCTACACTAAACCTATATAGTGTATATTTAATATAAATTAGGCATTTTATAGGCATATTTTTATTTTTTAAAGTTTAAACCTACACTAAAACTGTGTGGAAGCCGCAGACTGGATTCGTGGAAGCCGGGAGTGTGGATTCTGGAAAGTGCACCGTGCAAGGGTTTGTGAGTGTGAATCGACACTCTGAAAATTTGCAGTGGGCTGGGAAGTGATGGGTCAGCCGTGTGTGAGGTTGTGAGCAGCAGACAGAGGAGGGGCACGATGTGGAAGCCGCGGACTCGCGGAGAGACGCTGTGGAGTGGGTTGGGCGAGGAATGTGGAAGCCGGGTGCGGAGAGAGGCACACGGTGGAGGCCTTCAAAATTTTAAATGAAAAAAAAAACGTAAGATTTCCAGATTTACTTACCTTTAGCTGCACCCTAATCGCCGGCTCTCCTCTCGACCTTTGTAGCGACCAAATGAGCAAATGAGCCCTAACCGCGGGCATAAAATGTTAAAAAATGAACTTTTTTCACCCTGTCAAGAAATCGCGAGTCGACGGCGATTTTTCCCGCTTTTTTACTGAAAAATCGGCGATATTTCGGAAGGAAATCGGCCCGATATTATAGCCCGATTTTCTCTTAAAAAATCGCCTCTGCTAAAATATCGCGATTTATCGGAATCTCGCGATTTCTAGGCCGATATTTGTAACTTTGCCTTGAATATGTCAATGCCTAGCTTTGATGTGTTCCTGGAAAAATCCATATCAACAACAAAGATCATGGAGGTCTTGAACCACACTAGTCAAAATTCCTGACACTTTCTATTGCATCTCTTTAAGATGATAAAGATATATCTCCTTTTCCAAAAAATGGCCCATGTTTCCCCATTCATCATTGGCCTTTGATCTGCAACATTTTCTTGCATCATTTAGCTCCCTTTGGTTTGCTTCCAAATTGAGTTTGTCATCTTCCTTTATCATAATCATTTGTGCCTTTTATTCATAGTCCTTGGGTCACCATCCTTTGACCCACTGTCAACAATGCTTTGTTGCCATAATTCTTCCTAGAAATTCTGAACATGCAAAGATCTGATCTCAAGCATTCTTTTTTGGCTGTTAAAGACATTTACATGTAGTCGTTGTGCTATCATTGCTTTATCTCCATTCAATTCATTTTTGTAAAATCAGCATTAGTTGTGGTGGCTAGTGTGGGAAGTATTTTTCATTTTCTTCCATTCTTTCAAATGAAATTGATAGCTTTTAAATTACTATAACAAATAGTTGTTCTGCTGACTTGATAGAAGATGCTAAAATTAAATTGTATTCATGAATGCATTTCCATAGGTCGATCAGTAATCAGGGTCTACAATTTCATCTTGAGACCATCTTGTTAAAGGCACAGTAACAGGAATCATGATTTAAATCACTAGATTGCGAGTTCAAGTTGGGTCTGCCCTCAAACGAGCTGATATTAAACTTGCCGAGTTTAAATCGCCTTGATCGATTTTGATTTGTTTGACCGAGTCAAAACCGTGATTTTGAATTGGCTTGGTGAGTTTGACTCATGATTTAGATACACGCAAGCGAAATGATGTGAGTGAAACTGTAGCTGCAAAATGAAAGAGAAATGTTAAACTGTGGTATAGTTTGAACCTTTAACCTTTGAACCCTATAGTCTCCACCTTTGAATCGTGGTTTTGTCTGTAGCTACTGTCTTCAAACCCTAGTTTGGTGTACAATGAAGTAAACTTGTGGATATCATAACTACATAAATATAATATTTGGAAGATTAAAGATGATTATGTTAGGGTTTATACTTTATAGTGTTAGATTTATTTTTTTACCATGAAATTATTAATCCTTGAGAACCTTTGTTCTTGCTAGTTTGAAATACGTATATTATAAAAATATTTTGATTAAAGTTGAGTTAAAACATATTTTTCATATTGGCTTAAAATTATTGATTTGTCTTTTTACCTTTTTTTAATTTTGAACACATAAAAATAAAAACACATAGAGTATAATAATAGCATAATAAAAAAAATTAATAGCTTAATTAAAAATATATACATTATATTATTATTATATCCATAGCATTATTATAGTTGAGTGGAAATAATATTATTAAATTGTCAGTAATGCAAAATTGTTGATATTATTCGTAATATTTTTATAATTCAAACACTCGTGTATCCACCTTATGGTGTTAATTTAGGTTTGAATCTGGAGGTGGGTAGGCTATTTATGCCTACAATGACTAAGCAATCAAATGGTTATGCAGAGGGGTTTGGAGTCTGGTGTCATATTATATATACCTATTCATCCATGAATTTTGGACATCTATTGATAATTTGCATTTTATGGATATGGCTTTATTGAATATAAATGGAAAATGTTTTTTTCAATTCCAAGTATGTGTATCTCTTTATTTTTTTGTATTTGCGATTTTTTTTTCCGATTTTTGCCGATCCGACTCAAACTCTTTGCTCTTTTGCCTCGTTGGTTTTCTGCTGATTCCAAGTCTGGTAACATTGGTTAAAGCTTTAGATGGACCCAATTTTACCCCTATCTTAGTGCAACTATTTGTTAATGTATTTAAATGTCTTCTAATGAAAATGAACTGAATATCTACAAACTTTCTAAGCAAATCCCTACATTCATTAAGAAAATACATCAGCTGCTATTTAAAAGTCCAATGTTTTCATCCAAGTAAAATATTGAACCACAATGACATTGCTTGTTACAGTATATGATTGACTTTTATACTCATATAGTGTCACATGACTCAGATTTGACTACATTATGACAAGACAAGATGTAAAGTTCAACTTGCCATAGTGATACAGGTATTATATAGAGTATTCAAACCTTACTACATTCATGGTAAAGAATCCCATATGTAGTGAGATTAGCTCTCATAGCTTTTATTGTTGTTTCAATTCAAATTCCCTAGATCCAAGGTTCATTAATCTTGCCAACGATTGAAAAGAAATGGACAATGAGAATAAAAGAATATAGTGAAGTGAAACCCTTAAATCAAGCCATAACTCTAAGACAATCTACTATAGAACCAAAAATATAATCAAATTAAGGAAACATAGAGTGGATGTTCCTAGGAAAATGAGTAAAAGTTGAATCCTTCGAGGGTTTCTAGATATTGAAGCCTCCAAACATAAAGTTGACTTGCTAGAAAGTGGATTCTACAAGTGCATAGGCCAAGACCCTCGTCATGTCCTAAATTAAGCATTCAAAGAAAATAAGATAACATGTGCCAAATAACAAAGATTAATGGGCATATGGTGAAAGTGGAAACTGGGGTTTTGCTCAACTCTCTTAAGTGAAAATAATCATTCAATGCAACATTCAAACAATAATTTTCTTCTCATAAGGGTCCTCTCTTAATCATGGACATGCCACATATGCTAGCAGAAGTTCATGGATTGAGATCGACATTAGAAACTCGTAGCCTAATTCTCCTTTGAAGTTGGATTAAATGACCTACCTCAAATGAAAGTTGTTAACCTCTATTGGTACTTGGTTGTTAGAAGCACTCAAAATGTGCATCAAGTAAAGGGCCTATTCTTGCTAGAGTAAAAGATAATGATGAAAATAACTTTTTGGAGCATGGGATTGTTATGCAAACCTAGAGATAGAGATGTGGTGATACAAGCACACAACAAAAGAATGAGAGAAAGAGAGAGAATTGAATCACACTCTTAAGTGTTTCCAAAATTGTGGATCCCTTACTCTTACGCAAGAGTAGATATTTATAATACAAGTTTGTGATAAAATTGGACATTGAAGACTGAAATAGATCTTCAACTTATTATAGGCTAGCCTAGATAAGATAAGATAATTTTGTTAATGTTCAACGAATGACCACAAAAGTTGGTCAATGGGACTACTGAGTACAATAGCGCCGAGACAAAGTGGGAGTGCAAAAACAACTCCTATATAAAGCAAGATGCAGAAAGTAAAGTAAAGTATTGATCTATGCTAAGACATGAAATAGTTCAAACATATCAAGGCCCACTAGAGCTAGCTCCCCTAACATTCAAGGTCGACTGGAGGAAAGTCCGAAAAGAAGACTGTGGAAGAGGAGTTGGAGGAGATCAAGACCGCATACTATGTTGTTGCTTGCAGGAGGCCCTGTTGTTGGGGCTTAAGTGCCCATGTTTGATTGTTAGTGTGGGATTTGGAATGACAACATTGTTAGGTTTTCTTGGATGTAGGAATAGCCCTTTGGGCCCTCAGGGATCTAATATTTTAAGAAACCTTGCTATCGATCTATCGCTTGGTACCCCTGGGATATGGGGGCATCTCAAAGGAGGTGATCATCGTAGTGGAGATTGGTCTAGGAGGTAGCAAAAGAACCTTATAGTGTCTTGCATTTATAAAGCCATGCATCTCTTGTCAAGATACCAAAAGATACTAGAGAGGGTCTGTGACTCCTTGAACAGATAATGGAATTGCCCTTGAATCTCGTAATAAATGGGGTAGTGGGATATGATGTGCTCCTCTATCTTGACCTCTCAAAGAAGGCATAACTGGTAGATCTTGTCCGTCCATTAGAGTTGGTGCTCGTCTTCCCTCAAAGTCTGTGCGAACCCACTCTAAATTGGCCTAGGGAATACAAAGAGCATGTATCTAGTGATGACGTGTGTATGGAGGTTGGACAATGATTTCGTCTCTCAACTCCATGAAGTGCTTTGTGTTAGTTTTTATACAATTCTGGCAGTATAATTTAATTTTAGATAATAAAACATGATCACGAAAAGAATAACCAAGCACAAAAACAATAGACACATAATTTTATCCTGGGAAACCCAACAGGGAGAAAACACAACAACCTTCGTATAGAGATAATCAATTCAAAGATCAGTGTACATCCAGATATCAAGAATAAGAGAGAGAAAGAGAAACTTCTCCAAGTGTAGCAACCCCAAAAGACTTCTCCTAGCTGCAGTAGTGAACTTCTTCCTTTCTAGAGTGAACTTGCTTGTGTTGAGTGAGTGACCAAATGAGAGGAGTGCATCCTCTATTTATACTCATCAAAAGTGACCTTTTCCCTCAATTGGGCTGACTTCTCTAACTGACTGGACCGCTTGTCTTGGGGAAATATAAAATTGCTTTTATTAAAATTTTCCTTTGGGTAATTCTAATACAAGTCTTGGTGTGCTTGAGAACTGTTTTTCAAGTGTTCTTGGTGAATTTTATTGTAAAGTTTAAGGTGAGTTGATTATTAAGGGAAGGGAATCTCCAAGATATACCTTTCGGTACAAGAGATGTATCCGGAAAATACTCTAAGTGGTTTTGTACAAGGACATGTTGGCTGTCCGGAGTCTCTAGAGCGTGTTCAACACTACACCAACCAGGGATGTGGTCTAACAGTGCCCTTAAGGTCTCAGTACAGTGGTTCCAGTGTCCCTAGGCAAAATTTGCCCACTTTCAAATATTTGACGATCAACGCCGGATTTTCGTTGGTTTTCAGGGAGAGTATTTTATTATGGTTTGAGTGGAATTAGATGTGGAGAATTAAAAAAGCCTACAACTGCTTCTGAGTATCCCACAAGTGGGCAGAGCATACACAGTGTAGTAAATTGTAAATTCCAATTCTATTGAATGTTTGGAACAAGAACCATTGTAAAACTCTCCGAAAGAGAGCACTCTTGATCCGCCTTATGGCGAGATTCAAGAGATTTATGAGATGCAAAAATACTGAAAATGAAATCTACACTACACAAGAGTCTCTTTCAGGTTTAAGACCGTACTCGGGAAAGCAAGGGGGTTAGCAAAATAAACAACAAATGCAAATAAACTCTTCGAGAGAGAGCACTCTTGATCCACCTTTCGGTGAGATTCAAGAGATTTTGAGTTCTTTTTATGAGATTATATGAAATTGAAAACTGAAGCAATGAAGTAAGCTAAATTATGAACTTCTAAGATCTAGCAATTATTTCAAAATTGAAGGTACTCTAGCAATTGAAAACTAATCTAGCAATGAAGTCTAAGTTACTTGCAAAAAGACAACTAAACTAAATGCAAAAAAGGGACAAGAGACAACACAAGCTTCTCCCAAATGGGGGAAGTAGGGGTGTGGGAGCCTTTATCCCACTTGATTTTTATTGGTCTTTTACAATAATTTTGGTGTTCTTCTTCACTTGAAAGCACAATATTGGATGGGCGAGTGAGGAAGAGGGAAGTGCTTTCAAGGAGCTTTTTTGGTTTGCTTGTTTGCTCTTTGTCTTAGAGTTTCTTGTTTGTTCGATCTTCTTTTATTAACCTATGGATAAGAGCTCTGAACAAAAGCTTGTTAAGGATTAGTGAAATCGAAACAATATTGAACTAGGATCTAAACTAGACTAGTGTGCAACTAAACATGAGTTAGAAAAACTAAAGTAAATGAATTGAGACCTAGCAATCAACTTCAAACTAAATGCAACTTTGAGAATTTAAACTAACATGCAAGCTAAGATATGAACTAGATTAACTCTAGGCTAAGACTAAACATTAAAATGACTTTAACAAAATGCAATCGAAGTACTAAATACAAACAAGAGAAGAGCAAGATCAAAAGAGAATGGAGGAAGGCAAAGAGAGCAAGAAAGAAGTATGAGAGGAGTAGAAGTGAAGAAAAGAAAGGGCTGGAAAAAGTATGAAGGATGGCTGAAAATGAAAGTGAAAGAGGGACAAAAATCAGACCTTGAAAGAGGCTGAAAATGATGGAAAAGAGAGCAAAAATCAGACCTTGATAGAGGCTCAAAATGATGAGCAATGAGGCTGCCAATTAGCATGCTTTCCAAGGATGTTTTGTACTTCTTTTAAGGTTTGTTTTGGCACACTTTTTAAGGTGTCCAAGTGTGCTCTTCTTCAAGGTAATAAAGGACAATCAATAAAATAGAAAAAAGTGGACTTTTAAGCTCAAAAAACACAAACAAAACTAGATCTTGAAAATGATGCTTATGATGAGATAGATCTAGACAAGATGAAGTAAATCAAAGGTATAAAACTTTAAACTACTTAGTAAATGAAATGCAACTTCGAATGATAATGACTTTAGGAGTTTGCACTCTTTACATGCACATGAGTGAGAATACTTAAAGCCTTTGAAACAATCTCATGTATGCATAAAGGTAGATGGACTTTAAGAGATAAAAATTTTGAAGCTTAGAAAATCTATTACACTTAGAGATAGCGAATGCAAGAAAGATAGAACCTTTTAAGATAGAGACTCGCTTATGGTAACCAACTAGAAGGGAGATTGAAAAATTTGTTTTTTGATGTTGAATAGTGAACAAGATCCTTTGAACCCAATCTTGAACAAAAAAAATTGACCTTGTAGAGTCCCGAAATGCACAAATTGTTAGCAAAATGATGGTGAAAGGGAGGAAGAAGCAACCGAGCTCAAGATCCCACTTCACTCTTTGGAGATCTGCAAAAATATACCACTTCAACACAATATATTATCAAGTATAGTATGATTAATCAAATGAAATAAAAATAGCATAAGTATAACCAACTTCAGTTTGCTACTTTTAAATCTCATACAACCAAGCATCAATGAACAACCTAAGACTATAAATGTTCACCCTATGGACTTGACAAAGCCTTCTAAGCTAGATACATGATCAAATAAATTGCATATGAAGAATATAATTGAACTAGTATCACCTCAATAGAGCTTCAATGAATTCTCATGGACAAAATGTGCACACCATATGGACCTCCAAAGTCTTGATTTTATTCAAATAGCAACAACAAATGAGTAGAGTATCCTTGCACACAAAATTCCACCCATATGGTGTAGCAAGAGCCTCTATTTATACAAGTACAGAAGCAATGAACCAATTCGAATTGCATGAAGGAGTTAGGGTTGAGGTAGGCACAATTGGTAGCTTGGAGTTTGAATGGCACATGATGCAAGGCGTACTGGAGTTGAGGTTGGCGTGATTGGTAGTGGGTGGGGATGAGGTGGAGCCCCTCTCCATAGGAACCCATGCCCTGCTCACTTTGCATTACTCGCCCACCATAATGGAGTATTCGCCCACGCTAAACCTTATAAAAAAATGCTCACGTCATCCTCTTAACCAATTCGTATATCCAAACTTTTAATTAGCATGTGCTTTATTCATTATATGTAGGCGTACATCCTTAGCAAACTATCTTCAAACCTTTCCAAATCAATTTTTTAGTGATTTTTGACTTATTTGATTTTTGTCATTGGTGCATTTTCTCCCTTTTTAGCAATTAAATGCCAGAATGATGCATCTTTAGCCAAAATTGCTCCCAGAGGCGACGTAATCGCCCGAAACTTGATGAATGAGGGCGCCGAGGTAAAGAGGACGCTATGAGCGTCACAACGAGCCTCCCCACGCCAAATTCGGCCTCCAAATGACATTTTTATCACATTTTGAATTTTTCCATTTAAACCATTTAAAAAATGGTCTAAATTACGGAAAAAATTATTTTCGCCGGAATGAAATGAAACTCCTAGGGGACCTAGTGCATGTTCATAAGACTCAATCGAGATGGCTAAGACAGAAAAAATCCTAGACACAAGACTCTAATAACCACCTTTAGGTTCGACCACCATGGTAAATACTCCAGCTTTGGAGGTATGAGTGAAAACTCAGGAATTATACACGATTGAAGTGCAATGCATAATTCCTAAGGAAAAAACACTCTAGAGTACCCCCCTGACGGTTAAACCTAAGGATAACCGAGTCTTTTATAAAATGACCCCGTTTAGACCAACTTTTTACAATTTCCCCATGGGGGTATGAACATGCAGTTATTACAAATGGGGCAAAATTGCCCTGAAAATGGTTTCTGAACTTCTGAACACTAACGATGAACATTGAACATGTTCATGAAACTGGCGGCTCACAATAAATTTAGCTATTGTACAAAATAGCTGGTAACACTTCCAAGTGTCAAAGGCAAAACCAACACCTTGATCAATACGATCTAGTGCTTGCTTATCAATGATATTGTTAGAAATATCAGTCCTAACTCTTTTCTGTATGTATGTATGTATGTGCTTCCTTAGGTGTGCCACAAGTAGTGCCATAAGGAATATGGTTGATATAGGTCCTAGTTTACGTTGATGCTTCTTTTTATGCTGCACATCATGTTGGGCTTTCTGCCATCATTTGGTCACCCCCGAGTTTCACATCTGACATTTTCATTGTCCCCATGTAGTGGGAAATTGGTTTCATAGCTTCTCAAAGATAGTCTAGCTACAGGGCATTATTAGCCATATGCATCTTGTTGTTGGAAGGAAAACCAAAATGCTCATTGGTGAGTTTATTCTTAGAAAACATGTGCTTCATAAAGTCACCAATGACCATGGTGGAATTAAACTTGGTTCCAACAGCAATACTTGCATAAGTTGGCTATGTCAACTATGGAGCTATAACGGATCAAGTCTTTGAACTCTAGCTGCAAATTAAGTGCAAGCATTTCTACTGTACCAAATCCCACAACATGCTTGACACTAATCCTTGTTTATGGTCATTGGTTAAAACATTGTTCTGTTAAGAGAGTGTAAATGTAAGCACTTGTATCTGCTGGACTAGTTCTGGGCAATGGTTATAATAGTTGAAGAAAAAGCACTGGTTGGTTCTAGTCTCTAGAATAGATGCTGATGAAATGGTTGAAGAGTGGACTGTGTCCCAACCAGTGGATCCATGGGTTAACATTGTTCCACGGGGACCCGTCCCGCAGGGTCGGGGACGCGTTTCTCGCGTTTCCTGTGTCCTGGGGTCATGGGTACTCCCGGCGAAACATTTGCCCCCCATGCCCTTGAGATTTTTTTTTTTTGGAATGTTTTTCCCTTATTTTCACATTTTACAATCCCTACTTGGTACTGCTTAGAAAATAAGTCAATATATTTAGTATTTATATTGCACAATCATGAATATACATCAAATGATTTATTATTTTTGGTATTTTATTTTGTTTTTACAATTTTAGAGACATCCCCTGTTACCATCCCCGAATTTCCCTAAAATTTTGGGGTGGTCTCCACGCGTCTTGAATGCACGTTTCCCTGCTCCCTTGTCCCCTTGTCACGGAAACTTGGGGGAACATTGCGGGTTAATATTCCATTTACCATGCCACATATTTAATGTCATTGAAGCTTGAGGACAACCTTTTGTTGTTATTTCAAAAAGTTGTGCATCACAAAGTGGTCGTTATGCATTTGGATGTCCAACACTCTCTCTCACTTGTTTTCCACCTAATATGTGTAAATTTTCCATACCCTAGGTGGTACTGTCGTATGCTTCTTTATTAAATGAAACAGATCTTGACTCTATTCAATAACAGAAGTAAAATTCTGAACATGCACCAATCACACATATAGCTAGAAAATTCAAACAGTAGAAACAAATAATTTATGAGATACACAGGAAATCTGTCTTTCATTAAATGATCAAAACTTACAAGGACACCTCAAACTAAGGTTTTTCTTCTTGCTGGAAGAGAAAAATGGCAAAATAGATCTGAGAACTTGCTGCCCTTGATGCGTCCATACCACTATACGCCATGTCTATATGGCTGTATGGGTCTGTACAGATCTGTCTGTATACTGCACAGAAGACATACAAAATTACTTCTGGTGCTGATTTCTTCGACCTGCAATCACTGCAAAACAATCTTCTCACTGTTGCCCTGTTTTTCCCTCTTACTCGACCTCTTTCTTTGCCTTCGGACAAAACTGTCTTTGTGAAGAATGAATGTGTCTTTTCCCTCTACTTTGATCCACCTTTATACTTTAGCTGAAGACCTAATCTTCCAAAACCCTAATCTCACAGTGAGCTCTATGGTTGAGATTAGCCTGTTATCACACAACTTGTAGTTGTCCCTAAAGGTATCCCATCCGGGATGGTAGAGGAGACAGACAACTAAAGAGGTGACCCAAGAGATGCAACGGTTCCCAATGCAAGCTGGGAGTCACGATAACCGAGGCACTCTTCACTTTAGATCAAGATAGATCAAGACCAAGAGGGAGACCCTAGCCAATCAGTGAAGATTGACTAACCCAAAGGTTCCTAGGGAAACGTGTAAAAGGCGAGTTACGGAAACCAATGAGTTGATTAGATTAGGTGGACCCAAGAGTTAAGTATGGTTGAAGAGGCTTAAGAGGTGACAAGTGTTTCAACCAATGAATGAATAGGGCCACTTAATGGATAGATCTAGTACCATGAAAATACACAAGTGGGACCCACTTCCTTAAAATATGGAAATGGTCCAAATGGGGCCCACAAGGTAGAGTTAGGGGTGATATGGCACTAAGGGGTATGCAAGGATGTAGATCTATGGATCTAGGAAGAGATAGACCATACCCACATATGGGATCTAGCAAATGACACTAACCCCAAGGAGTGCGAATTGACCAAGGGAGACTAGTGCCTTGAGATGAGGGGGAAAATGGAGTCCAAATGATACCAAAATGTAGATCAGGGTAGATTAGGCAATTATCAAAGTGGGTTTTAAGTGGCATGCCCCAATATGAGCTAGATCTCCATAGATCTAGGATTTAAAATGCATCACCCAATGACCCAAGTGGGGCACAACCCTCAAAATGAGGAATGGGGCCACAAGGCAAAAATCAAAGAGGTGAAGCACTAGGGGTAGGTTATCAAAGTGGATCTATACAAATCAAGTGGGATTTCACCTACCCCACTCTTGGAACTAGCCCAACTAGCCTCCCTCAAGGAGTGTGACTTCCCTCAAGGAGGCTAATGTGCCTTGGAAAATGTGTCAAATGGAGGCCAATCC
The DNA here is from genome assembly GCA_027924585.1 of Larix kaempferi. Taxonomy (NCBI): domain Eukaryota; kingdom Viridiplantae; phylum Streptophyta; class Pinopsida; order Pinales; family Pinaceae; genus Larix; species Larix kaempferi. The sequence goes on along the minus strand of BSBM01000318.1, from coordinate 4,228,140 downwards.
ACACCAAACTATAGATCCGAATTGTCGTGGATGCTATAGAGGTGGGTTTTCAATATTTTCCCCAAAGCCAAGCTAGATCCAAGTAGATCTAGAAAAAAGTGAAAAATGAAGGTTTTGATTTTAATGGATTTTTTTGACCAATAGGATGGAGAACAAGCGAAATAGATACGTACCTTGTAGATCTTACCTCATAAGCTTGCGGCCTCTTAGCATGTGGATGATTCTTGCCCTAGTTACAATTCCAAGCTTGATCCAAGTGTCTTCAGCCCAAAACGTCCAAGCCCTAGGAGGAGAGATGTCTCATGAAAACCTGTAAATCAAAGTACATCAAGTTAGATTTGATCCACAAATCCATAAGCTCTAAGCATGTCATATCAAAGAAGCAATCAATGGACAAAGCACAATTGAAAAACTCCCTCAAGATGAAAATGTCTTGCCCATGGGGGATGTGAGCAACCCCTACAATCTTTCCATCAAGCAAATCGTGTGGCTAGCTTCAAGCAATTCAACCTCCCTCTCTTGATGTCGATTTCACCTGAAAAAGCGAACAATGTCTAGAAACAAGAGATGCAAGGACATATACAAGAGTAACCCAATCAAAGCCAAGAAGTAGATCTCCAAAATAATATTTTCATTCCAAGTTTTCCAGAGCCCAAAGGTGCTTTACAATGAGGGGGGTCTCCTCCTTATATAGGATAATAAAGACCAAAACCCTAGATCTCAAACCCACTTTTTGAAATGAGTGGTTGAGATTAAAAGATCTCACAACATAATCAATGGCTAAGATGAGCCTAACATCAAATCACATGGATCACTCAAAAGGAGAGTGACGTCATCCCTCAAAAAGATTAAGGAGGGTGACGTCATCCCTAAGAGGGGGCTAAAGTACATGGGCCCACCTCATATGACATGGACATGACTCAAGAAGCTAATGGTGGGGCTAGGAGGCATCAATCCTTACTAGCTCATCCCCATGGCATAATAATATAAAATAATATGTCCAAACAATACAAATGATCAAATCCTGTCCTCAAAATCTGTGAGAGACATGTAGTTAAAGGCCTCCTGTGGCCTCTGTGGACCCCACTGACTGATGATATCTGGATGGAAGATGGGGGGGTTCACCCTGGAAAACCTCTATGAAGACCAAATGCCAAAACCTTGCCTTAGTTGCCCAAATCGAATTCCTCAGTGACCCTTTTATTCCATTTTTAATCCTCGAAAATCGTGAAGCTGCCCAAACTGGTACCATGAGTGCCCGTGCTGTCAAACTGAGCCCACCAAGCTGTCTGGAAGGGGGGTTTAATGGTAAAAAAAAGTGGCTAGACCACCCCCCTTCCCATACAACGCCCTAGGTGAAACTGGCCTCCAATGCCTCTGCTGGATAGGCTGGGGAAACATGCCCAAAACTGGTCAACAGGTGGATAACTGCATTTATCACTGTCAGAAGTGCCCGAAACTGAATGATAAGTGTCTCAATGGATCCGGAAGACCCAAATCTACTGAAAATGTGTACTCATACACCATGGGTTGACCTGAGGGGTCAATAGTAGGGTCCACCATATCTGGACAGTGTATAATCTGATGATCTGGAAAAAAAAATACTGCTGAACTACATCAACCATCATCTGAATCATATGTCCACCATATGGAGTTATCAATAAGAGTATGTGGGACCATCAATCATCATCCATAAGAATACATGGCCCACATCATCACTGATCCTAAGAATGACCATGGTCAAACTATGTTTGACTAGGTCAAAATATAACCAAGGACAAGATTATGACAAAGACTAAGACATGTTCCTTTAGATCATTCTCACAGCTCAACCTAAAGTATAAACACCATTCAGTGGCATTTATCATGTATATGTTTTCAATGTTATTAATATTTACTTGCACAATAGCTTAAATGACAGACTCACCCATTGGACATGGCCTAACTGCTAGCTAAGGATGAAGGCTAAGAACAAGGCTAGGCAAAGGGGGTGACTTGACCAAACTCAACCAAAAAATACTTTGGACGGGAAGAAGGGGAGCTACACTCTGTGCCGGACAAACAACAAGGGGAAGGGTTGTGCCTCACAAATGGATAAGTTGTTTAGAGAGTGTTTATTCAACTTAGGCATCATGTCTACATCAAGTTGATCCAAGTTCATTAGGATCATTCATTTCATTTCATGGCCTTTTTGGCCTACATAACCCCTCGGATTTCACATGTGTTAAGAGGCACAACTAATTGCAGCTTGCATCCGGGGCATGTTTATACATATAAAGTCAGCAATAATAGATATAACTTTTGAGTAACATTTGCTTTTTGGACCTTCTATACTCTTCGAGGAGTATTTTAGCAGTTCATTGCTCTTGCCCTTTACTCACGTGTGTTAAGAAACACATTCTAGAGTTTACAGTTTCCATGGGTGTATTTATAAAGATTTCCAATATAGGTAGTACATGAGCTTTCAGTTTTAGCCAACAACATCTCAAGCGACTAGGGGGAGTTCTTCACAGTGCCAAACATCGGGACAACCGACCAGAATGATTTAGGCATACAATCCAACTCACCAAAGGCAAGTTTTGTCACCAACTCAGAGCCTAGACACAAAACAAACATGGATGTGGTCCAACACAGAGGTAGAAATGGGGAAGTCCTCAGTATCAAGAACTCAAGAAGGCAAGTCAAAGGTGAAAGTCAAATAAGGAAGGTCATGGATGAATGGAGTCAAGTGAAAATGGTGCCTAAGCTAGCAGACAAGGATGTCAGGAAAGGCCATATCTATGCTCATAGGAGGGTAATGAAACCCATGAGTTTTGTCAGAAAACCTAAGTGTGCAAGTAATAGGTCCATTTTATAATTTATAACATCATCAAGATAGTTCATTTCATTTTAAATAGTTTTGCCACATCATGAATCATATACCAAGTCAAAGCTATGAAAATGACTAAAACAACAAGATAATAATCCAAAGTCAGTAATCAGAAGTCCATAGGTCACATCACATCAAAATAATCATCAATAATCATCTGAAACATTGCTGCAATATAATCACTGGGCACTGAACTGAAACTGTATGGAACAAAGGGTCACATTGGTCATCAAATCTAAGCTCTCAAGGCTTAGCCTTGGCACAAGGTCTAACAAAAATCTGATACAATATACTGCTCTGATCCATGAGTGATCACAAATAACAAGCTCATCATAGCCAATCTCTGAAAAATCCAAGCTCAGAAAAGTGCAGATATCTGCTAAGCAAGAATAGTAGCCCAGCTACTATGGTGTGATAACATAGCCTAAATCACTAATGCATTAAAATACACTTTATTAGACTCAACAATTAATTAAAAGACTTTCACTTTATATATAAAGTGAATTACAAAATAGATTTGACTTGGACGACTTCACACATGTTTGATACAAAACCTTTGCGAAAGTTCTTGTTTGAGCTACAAACATCAACACTCTCTCTTAACGAGGAAGGAATTCTACACCAATTCAAGTTTGTCTTTGAATGCTTCAAACTTCCCTTTAACTAAGGGCTTGTTGCTGATTTGTGGGTACATATTGAAGCTTCACTTTTCCCTTTTGAATCCTGTCTCGAAAGAAGTGATACCTGATCTCAATGTGCTGTTAAACACAATGCTCACTGAGAGGGGGGGGGGGGGTGAATCAGTGAGCCTATACTTGAACCAAATTTCAACTTCAATCACAATTTTATATCTTCATCACACATTCACTTCCATATCATATTCATCAATAACCTATATCATTAATCATTTATCAAGTAAAGCATATAATGATCAACACATTGCACAAAAAACACACAATATAGTTTGAAATCTTTTGTAATTGGTTCAACGGCTACAACCGTGAGGCAATTCAGCACCAACTGAAATTAAAGAGCACCAACTCTTTATCTAGGACCCTGCCTAGTTCTTCTTATCTCCTACTAAGAAAAGGATACAAGACCCTGCTTGTATTATTTGTATATATAGATAACTGTCACCAATTCAATCATCTGGAAGTTATCATCATCTTCCTGTCATTGTCTTGTCACACAGCTCTGCCATCTCTGATCTGACCACTGCATATCAATTCTCAACTTGTCTTATACTCATGTCTTCATGTGTCAACTTATGTCATCATTCTGTCTACATTCATGTCATCAATGTCATCAAACTAATAACTCTGTCATGTTAACAACTTGTCCTTTACTTATCAAGACCATCACTGCTCATTGACTTTGCTCATCAACATACATATCCTCAGCTCATGTTTTAAGTGTGTTCTTTAAGACAGTCTGCTCATAATATCAAGTCATCAATAAATTATTTCTGCCACTGTCTTCAGCTCAGTGTATTACTGTCTGTGCCAAACGCTGCCATATCAACTCTTTAATAGTAAGTGTGCCATTGATCAGATTTTAATCTGTCTTACAGATGGATTTAAGTTGGGGCCATTCCCATCTCTTCTCTGTACCATTATGCACTTACGATTTCACCTCAGACCTTTCATTTTAGTCTGATCATACCCACGGTAAAGAAGTTTTATAATTCTTCCATCACGGCTCACACAAATGTTAATCGCTGTAGCTCCCTTATATAAATGATATGCATAATTTCAGAGACATACAGTAAAGAAGATTTGATTACATCTTAGACCAATCATCTTTATTTCACTGAGGGTGTCACAGAATACTCTAAAACAAATAAACCAAAAAATATCAAAGCTCTGCATTCCACATCTTCAGTTTACTGTGGCTGCCTCAGTGCCTTTTTTCACCTCTGAAAATCAGAGCTTAACTCCACAAGCTCCACACTTAAAAATGAAAATCGTGAGGCCTTTATTTATATTAATTTTCCATAACAATTTTTGAGGCCGACCTGTCATAAGAGCAAATTTTATTTTTATTTGCAGCCAACTTGTCACCAAAGAATTTATCATTTAATATGACTTTATTTGAAGCCGACTTCAACAATTAATTCCATGAAAACCTTATCAAATTTAAATATAGTTAAATTTGATTTGACTCCCATTTTATTGTGATTTTTCATGCCCGTGCTGGTGTTTTTTGTGATGCCCGTAAGAACCCATTACACATGGCTCCATGGGGTTTTAACCCTTAACAAAATGATCCCGTAGATGTTGTGTTCTAGATGCCCACAATGTATACTTCAGGATGCCCACAGGGGTGGTTGAGTAAGATGTCTGGAAGGGATTTCATGCCCTCTACATGCTCGCAGCTGTTCTACCCGCATGTGCTCCAAATGCCCACATTGTTTTTGTCCATGAGCCATGCGATGTCACCATCCATATCTCCAATTCATTCTTGTCTAGGGTATTAGGACCAAATGACCACAGAATGGGTCATTTCCAATGCCCATCACTTTGTCCACTCTGTCTATGTCATCAAGCTTGCCATCAACACTTTGTCCAGTCAATCCTTTGTCATTAATGTTGCCATCAATGACAACCAGATTCATCATGTGCTTGGATCTGTCATGAAAAACTGGATTCTCAGAGAGTTTGATACAACTATGATTATCATAGTAAATCACCGTGGGACCCAACTCTTGATCAAATAGACCTGCTAGCAACTTGCGAAGCCAGATGGCCTCACAACTAGCTGTACTCGTTGCCATATCTCAACCTCTGTTGAGATAAGTGCCACGAAAGTTTGCTTCTGCTTAAACTAGGATATAATCGTCGATCTCAAGTTGAAGAAACACCCTGAGGTGCTCTTCTTGTCTAATGCATTGCCTGCCCAATCTGAGTCTATATACACATGCAACTTCACCTCACCATCTCCAAGATATCCCAGTCCGTACTCCACTATGCCCCTCAAGTATCTGAGTACATGTTTTGCTGCTACCCAATGTTCTTGCCTTGACTCCACCATGAATTGGCTGAAGGTGTTCACTACAAAACATATATTTGGCCTAATGTTGACCAGATATGTTAAAGAACCTATCAACTACTTGTACAACGTGAGATCCACCATATGTGAATTTGAAGTAGTGACCTTCTTTAGATTAGTGATCATAGGAGTGGCCATGGGCTTGTAGTCTTCCGTCTGTAATCTCTTTAAGACCTCAACTGCTTACTTACCTTGCCCAAGGAAAATATCCCGTGGTCTCTACTAAACCTCCAACACCAAGAAGTAATGCATCAAGCCAATGTCCTTAATCTCGAACACAATTGCCATATCTGCCTTGCACCCTGCAATGAGCTTCTTTGAACCTGTGAGAAATAGGTCATCTACATACAACACCAAAATGAACAGATCAACCTCAACAAATATGAAATATAAGTTGGGATTTGCTTCACTTTTGGTGCAGCCCTGCAAGGCATCCATCGATCTTGAAATACCATGCTCTTGGTGCTTGCTTGATTCCATACAAGGCCTTTTTCAGTCTGCACACATGGGACTCCTTCCCATTGAGCTCAAAGCCCCAAGGTTGTTCGATGTAGATTTCTTCCTCAATTATCCCATTGAGGAAAGTCTTCTTTACATCCATTTGATGTATCCTCCATCCCATAATGGAGACTAAAGGCATCACTGCTCAAATGGAAGTGAACCTGGCGATTGGAGCAAACATATCCTCATAATCCACCCTATTTCTGGGAGAACCCTCTTGCCACGGACTTCGTTTATACTTCTCTATGCTGATATTTGCTGCATGCTTGATTTTGTAGAGCCATCTGGAATTCACCACTGACTTCCCCCTTGGTCTAGGCATAATGTCCCAAACGTCATTCTTCATGATGGAGGTGTACTCCTCCACCATGGCATACCTCCAAACCTTTTGGTTGGCTTCCTTTTGAAAACTAGAAGGCTCAGAATCTATGGTGCTGCTCATTAACGACATGTAGTTCAGAAACTTCTTTGGAGGTCTGCTCTCCCTAAATGAGCTCCTAGGAGCCTCAACATGCTCCTAAGCATCCTTCAATGTCTGAGAGAACCATCGAGGTCTCTTGACAGAACTAGTAGGAGTTGGTGGCTCCTCGACATTTGAAGGATGTGGCCCCGAACTGGAAGTCATTGGTGACCCTGGCTCATCCTTTGGAGCTTCCTGCTCCTCATCCTCTATCACTGTTAATTGCTCATGAGACTTCCTAGATGCAAAGTCTCCCTCGAACTTTGCATCCTTGCTTACAATTGTCTTCGTCTCCCCTGGAATATAGATCTTGTAAGCCTTTGAATTTTCACTATAGCCAACAAACAAACTCTTCTTGTTGGAGGGCTCCAACTTGGTCCTCTTTTCCACTGGTATATGGATGTAAACTAGACAACCAAAGATGCAGAAATGACTCACCTCCGGCTTCACATCAGTGAATGCCTCCTGTGGTGTCTTGTCCTCCAAAACCCTGTGAGGACACCTGTTCTGGATGTAGACTGCTGCATTGCATGTTAATGCCCATAGAAACATCGACAAATCTTGGTCGTGTATCATGGCCTTAACAACCCCTATGATGGATCAGTCTTTGTGCTCTACAACCTCGTTTTGCCTAGAGGTTGTATGGAACAATGAACTCCCTCTTGATTCCTGCATCCTTGCAGAAATCCTCGAAATCATTGGAGGTGTACTCACCCCCATTGTTCGATCTTAAAACCTTGATCTTCTTCCTTGTCTGGTTTTCCACAAGAGCATTAAACTCTTGAAACCTACTGAGGGCTTCATCCTTGTTTTTCCAGAGGTAGATCCATGTTTTGCAAGAGAAGTCATCATTGAAGGAAACATAGTACATACTTCTTGTGATTGATGCTACTGACACCGATGCACACACATCCGAATGCACTGGATCTAGGATTCCCTTAGATTTGTTTTCACTGCTTGGGAAAGCATCCTTGGCATGCTTGCCAAGCGCCCACCCTTTGCACACACCCTATTGTTCAACACTAAACTTTGGAAGACCCATGGCAATCTCCCTCATAATAGGCAATGCCCGGTGATGCAGTTTCCCCATCCTCTTGTGCCATAATTCACACAAGTTTTATGCGCTATAAATTAGGTTTCGATCAGGTTCACCCTGTAACCTATACAAATTGCCTTCTCTAACCCCAATCACCTGAGCAGATCCTGAGTTAGACTCCTTTGGTCTAATGATGAGTAGGACTTGTTGGTTCTTGAACTCTACTGCATAGCCCTTATCTTCGATGACCGAAACTGAAAGTAGATTTTCCTGAGACTTGGAACATTTAACACATCATCAAAGTGTAATGAGTTACTTGATTGGAGTTGGAAATGAATGGTACCAACTCTTGCTACTTGATACTTGGCATCATCACCAAGCTCAACCTGAACTCCTAAGACATGCTTTGTTAGACTTGAAAACAGTTCCCAGGTTGATGTCATATGCCTTGATGCTCCACTGCCCACATGCCATGCGTTCTTTGAAACCGTGTTGGAAGAGATGCAAGATACCATTGAGAAATCCTTCTCGGACTTGTAGGCAAACTCTTTCATTTGAGTTTCAGTTGAGGCTGCTTCTTGATGTTGTTGCTTCCTTCTACCCTTCTTCTTCTCGAGACACTGTGATGCATAATGGCCATTCTTATGACATATGAAGCACTTGATTTTACTCAAGCCCTTCTTCCTTGGCTATGAGGGCTACTCCTCACTCTTTACCTTACCTTACCCTTCTTGGGTCCTTTACCTCTACCCTTCTTTGCCTAACCAATGAGGGCATGCCGCCTCCTTGTCTACTAGCCTTTGACTCCATCTAAGTCTCCTCTTAGATACAATCATCCCATACTCTTTCTCAGTTGGGAAGATTATTCTGAGCACAAACACCCTTGACAAATGTTTCCCATTGAGGTGGGAACCCATTTAGTGCCCTATTTACCAACTCTTTGTCTTCAATCTTCTCCCCAACTATTGGAAGCTGAACAGGGATTTGTGTGACCTTCATCAGGTAACTGGTGACGGTGTCTAATCTGGTCATATCCATAGATCTGAGCTTGTTGTGCAATATCATCTTCCTGTTAATGTCCTTGCTGTGGTAAAGACTAACCAGGGCATTGAACATGTCCTTTGCCTTCTTGTTTTTCGATACATGTGGGATCAAATGATCCTTTATTACATCCATGATCATCCGCTTGGCTTTCATTTCTTTCTTCTTGTGAGCTTCCAAAAGCTACAGATCTGTCGGCGAAGTTACCACGTCCTTGACGATATCCCAGAGGTTATTCTCTTCTAATAAAAGAGTTACCCAAACTTTCCATGCTAGGAAATTCGAGGCACCATCCAATCTATCCTTGAACTTGAGGCTAGTTGATGCCATCTTTGATATCTAATGTATAGGTTCCAAAATTGAAAATAAAAAAATAGTGAAACCCTTGCTCTTGGTCCTTTGCTGTTTGCAATTGATCTACCCACTGTATACCCTAGGTGACGTTGTCCTATGCTTCTTTATTAAATGAATCAGATCTTGACTTTATTGAATAACAGAAGTAAAATTCTGAACATGCAACAATCACACAGATAGCTGGAAAATACAAACAACGGAAACAAATAATTTTTGAGATACACAGGAAATCTGTCCTTCAAATTAGTCTATCATTAAATGACCAAAACTTATAAGAACACCTCAAAATGAGGTTTTTCTGCTTGCTAGAAGAGAAAAATGAAAGCAGATTTGAGAACCTACTGCCCTTGATGCGTCTGTATGATTGTATGGCTTGTACAACCTATCCATACGTTTGTATGAATCCATATGGATTTGTTCGTATATTGTACAGAATTCCGTACAACTGTATGGAATTACCGCTGGTGCTCATTTCTTCGACCTGCAATCATTGCATATCAATCTTCTCACTGCTGCCCTGTTTTTCTCTCTTACTTGGCCTCTTTCTTCGTCTTCGAACAAAACTATAGTCATGAAGAATGAATGTGTCTTTTCCCTCTACTTTGACCCAATGTTGCATATATCGTCTCGAGAAAGTATCAATGAGGGTCCGGAATATGACTTCTTGGTGGTATTGGTGGAAAATATTGGAAAATCTTGAAAAATGTCAGAAGGCCTAAAAAAATACAAAAAATTCATTTTTTTCAATTTTTAAAACATATAAAGCAACAACAACATCAAATAGACACATTGCTACATAAATATGATGATACAAGTAATAAATAAGATGCATAAGATGTCAAGTGGTCACATATTATTACTAAATTGAAAATTCTGAAACATGTTCCTGATAGGATGATACAAAATCACATCAAATGCTCAAAATAAATGTATCTCATGAGATGGATTATCATGAGGCATTTTGATGCTAAATAATACATAATACGATCAAAATGATACATCATAGGAATCCCAATCATTGATTTCTACCCCTTTTATGGGTAAAGGGTACCACTCTTCCTCTAGAAGCAGTAGGTGGTAGAGGAGGTGCTCGCGATGAGGTTGGAGTGGAAGATCTAGAGACTCCAACTACTCCAGTTAAGGTGGAAGACAAAGTGTGTTGTCTCCTCCCAACACCATCTCCAACTACAGGTCTCCGTGGAGGAGGTGGTGGTGGCATTGGTTGCATCGGAAGATCAATCTCGTCCTCAACATCTGTATACACTAGAAGTGGATCATCCTCTTGCTCCTCGTCCCCCTCCTCCTCTGCTGCCGTCTCCTCCCCCAAATCATTTGCATGATCCTCCTCCAACCACTCTGGTGTCTCCTCCATCTCAAGCTCCTCCATCTCCACCTTCCACTGAGTAGTGGTGTCAATGGCATCCAATGAAATGGCCTCTATGTCAGGTTCTTTGTCAAGCTGCTTCACCCATAGCCTTAGATTGTAGTAGACATAAACCATGTCATTAAGGCGTTGGGTACTTAACATGTATGAACATTGAGGGCCATAGTTAGTGATGGTAAATTGTAGTAAATTAAAATTTAAAATAAAAAAAATACAAACAATTTAAATTTTGATTATTGCATTTTTGAACATTTCTAACCTGTTGCGCTTCTTGGAGTGTATCTTTTCAAAGACAATTCAACTACGCTCACACCCTGAAGAACTGCAAGTTTGGCTAAGCACTCGAACGACAAGTTTCAACAACCTTGGGAGCTTTCCACCAGACATCTACAAATGAATAAAATGAAAGGATTCAAAGGAAGACAACACATTATATTTCCATCAAGTAATAAATGTGAAATATATAGAAGGGAAAAAACAAAATTTGAAATTGAAGCTTACCTGGCATCTTTGCGGTCCTATCTAGGACAACCATCTCATAACCCAAAACCAGAGATGCCATCCTATATATCTCCACCTGTCTAGAAATCTCTAAGCATTCAGCTGGAGTGTGCACCATCTTTTGAACACACTGGAAAAAACCAACCATGACCTCACCATCAAAATTAAATCCACAAGCATAAGCCAATGCAGGGTTGAGGTAGAGCCTTGTTGCATGAATGGGATGATGGAGAGTGTTATTCCATCACTCATCAATCACACCCCAAATTTGAGCTCTCTTGGTGAGTCCTTCCTCCCCCTTGTCATCATAATACTGGTAGATAGCTTCCTTGGTCCTATCCATGGCCTCATACAAGTAGCTCATTGTGGGCTTGTCACCATCAACCAATCAAAGAACCTTTACCAAAGGTTCACTAATGGTACATACTTCACCTACTGCACTCTAGAATCTTTGGTCATGTCCCACAAGTTGGCCTATGGCTTGCCCATCTTGTTTGGTGCTATAGAGTCTAGACACAAGCAACCCACTCATCAGAATGAAACATCCTCTGTAACTCCAACATACTCTTGAGGAGTGACCGGTCACTGAAGAGAAATGAAGCTGGTGGCGAAACATGTGATCGCGAGATGCACCAACTCTCTGTTCCTTGTGAACTGTCTCATGAATGAAAGAACAAATGTGTGATTATATATGTATTTGGTCACACTTCGGGCTGAATCAATGGTTTCCTTGATCCAAGGAATTTTGCCCATGTCCTCTAGCATCAAATCAATGCAATGGGTTGCACAAGGACTCTAGTACAAGGTTGGATACTCCCAACAACAACATAATTAGTAAGAATGTCCGTGACGACTTGGACAACATACTGCGGGGCTATCTCTCGGATAAAGCCATCCAACAACTCACATAATAATTGTGCATCTTTTGTATATGCACTTGCATTAACACTTTTGATAAACATTGTCCCCCTGAGACAACTAACCAAGAAATTTAGAATTAACCTACCCTTTGTATCAGTCCACCCATTTGACATTGTGGTGCATCAGGTGGTCTCCCATGATTCCTTGAGCCTAGCTAATCTTTGTGTGCAATCGGCCTTTTCCCCTTGAAGAAGATGCCCTCTCAAATCATTATAGGAAAGGCCCCTATACCCCAGGCCAACAATAGCAGCAGCTTCAAACAGGGAATGGTAGAAGGGGTTCTTGGCAATGTTAAATGGTATATAACTTCAAAGAAAACATTTGGTCACAATCTTTTCGGCCTCCTTCTCCTTTGTTTTAACCATTGACCGAATAGAAGGTTGCCCCCACGGTGTTGACCTCAACACAAAGAAAGGTGAGGTTGATGAGGGGATTCGAGAAGCTGTGGGTCGTGTGGATGAGGAGTGTGATTGTGGTCCTCCCATTGAGGCACTTGGTCCAGTGTTTCTACTTGCAAGTTCATTTTTGTGTGCCTCCTTCGCATCCCTCTTATTAGCAATATCAATGATGGATTGGTTTGCAATGCACATAATTTATGGGGTAGTTTTGTCACAAGCATCCACATTCCAATCTGGTGAGTTTGGCAAGGTGGTATTTCAAGTGGCTAATTCCTCCATAATTTTTTTTGCAGCAAAGATTGCATGTCAATATTTGTCTATTGGGAAGTTCTATTGATTCACCATACACCCACATTGGATCCAATGGCTTTTGCATTTTGTTGAGGAGAAAATCTTAAACCTATATCACAAAAAAAACCAAAATAAACACATAATAATGCAAAGCTTAAATAATGAGAGCTAGATGAATGTGGAATGATTGAATCTTCCATTAAAAAACAACATGAAGAGGCACACTGCAAACCCTAGCCTAGGTCTAGAAAAACAAGCAAATGAAGCCAAAACGTTTTATGCATACCTGGAAATCTTAATGGTTTGAATCCCCACTCCACGATCTCTCCACTAATAGCAACAAGATCCTTGGCTTTCTTCTTCTTTGATGGATGCACAATGTTCTCCCACACCTCTCTTGCTCTCTCACACTTTTGGAAACACAAAATGAAATAAAAAAACTCCACCCACAGACTAAAAAGACGCTGTCAGTCGATTTTTTTTTTTTCTCTTAGCTGCTCGATATATTCATTCGACTTGCGATATATTCAATATATCGGAATTCTCGCTATAAATTCAATCCGATATATCGGACAAGGGTAAATCTCGGCGATAAATCTGATATATCTGATATATCGGCAATACATGCAACACTACTTTGACTTGCCTTTATACTTTAGTTGAAGACCTAATCTACTAAAACCCTAATCTCACTGTGAGATCTACAGTTGAGATTAGCCTAAATCACTAATGCATTAAAATGCACTTTATTAGACAACAACTAATTAAAAGGCTTTCACTTTAGACTTTCATTTTATAAATAAAATGAATTACAAAGAATATTTGACTTGGACGACTTCACTCATGTTTGACACAAAACCTATGCGTAAGTTCTTGTCTGAGCTACAAACATCAACAATGTGCATTGGTACCATTAACTGAAAAAGGTTGAGATGATTATTGTAATAATAAGTTGAGCCACGAACTGCATGAACATTTGTGCCTGAGCTTTTTGATCTTGTGTTGTGAGATGTCTGAGTGAAACTTTGATACATTTTGCTGGTAAACTTCTGAGAAGCCTTAAAGAAAGTCCTATGTTCAGGAAGTATATATATATGTGACAAAATATTGTTGTTGCAGGTCTTGTTGTCCCAGATGTTCCATTGGAAGAGACAAAAAATCTGAGAAGGCTTACAGCTGCAAATAAAATAGAACTTGTATGTCTGACAGTGCAATTGTATATTTTGCAGTTGATGTTTGTTAAAGGATCTTACTAGATATTACTACTATCCCTTCCAATATTTTCTATATAAATGTTTGTCGATAATAAGTTTACCAAAGTAGCAAATAGAAGGGCGTTTCTTACTGAAAAATTTAGTTTCCCAAACTTATTTCAAACTTCGAAGGAAACTGCAAAACAGGGCAAAAACTATCATAATTGTGAAATGTAATAACAATTATGGAAGATTCACTTTTATGTGGCATATTGTCCTTTTTGGTTGCATTGGCTGAATTCCTGATGCGCTGAAAAATCAGTGAATCTGTAAAAGGTTATAATTGCTCAAATCTTACATATTTCCAGGTAATATAATTTTACTTGGATTGTCAGCCAGTTCACAGGTTACTGGCAAAATATAAAGTTGTCGGGTATATTTCTTAGTTAGCAAAGCTGAAGAACAGGAAGAAAAAAAATAAATTATGTGAATATCGATTGTTCATCAAACGAACAGTCGATGGGACTGTTGGATACATCATGTGCTGTACCCCAAGGGACTTTCTATGCCATCTCCAAATTAAGTGCAAATGCAGAGAAATATATAAGTTGGACAGTACTACAGTCGTGTCCAACACAAACTATTTGCAGGCAGTGAATTAGAAATATGTACAAATGAAACACAATTATTGGGCAAGCTTTTGGGCTTTGAATCTGATGTGTATTTCATACACATCAAGCAAGGCATTTTATCTATTCTCATGCTGCATGCTCATAAGGCATTGCCATAATCTAATATATAGGAAATCAACCATCCATATATTACGGTATTCATGATACCTTTTTAAACTCAGTTTCTGTCATTTGTGGTAAGAAGAAACTTCATATGCAGAGCCAGGGCTTTGGCAATAATCTTTTAGGAAACATACAATAACCTGGTCAGCTGCCAGTTGTTGATCTTTTCCAGATCACCAGCCTTTGGAATAAATAGAATATTTCTTCTGTTAATCAACTTCTCCAATGCTTTGTTTTGAATTGCCTCTAAATAAACTTGCCGGATATCTGGGCCCACGAAGTTCCTGGTGGCTTTGTAAAACACACTAGAAACTGTCATGTTGAGGAGACATTTTATTATTAATCTCTGTTAGGGCAGCGTACAATGCACCCATGAACAGGTATTGGTTACATGTCATGGTTTCTGCCTCGGAACCTATGAGAAACAATGTCAGTGCAGGTTTGCATGGATACCTCATGTTCCTCGGTCATAATTTGAGATGTAAAGATAAAGTTTGTAATGATTTTTTTGGAAATACTGCCTACTGGAAACTTACAGCTGTCCCTTTGGCTAAGCTGCCATGCTATGAGAGGTGTATCTATGACGTCAAAAATTAAAATCACCTTGGATTTGCACCTGTTCTCATTTGCATCCCCTTGGGGGGTTTCGAATCCAGGTCTCTGTGTTGATACAAGCCTGATCATCTCTCTGCTTATCGCTAGACCACATTCTTGTGGGCTAAGCTTATAATGATTAATAAATGCTTTCTCAATGTTGGCTTGTTGCGTTAGCCTACTCTCTTCCACCTTAAGCACATAGATACACTCGAAGACGTTAGTAGCCAGAACCCTAAAGAAGGCCTTTGTCAGCCTATCACTGGTGCAGATCCCATGCAAACTGGCCCAAATACGAGCCCCTTTTGTTCTTCTTATTTTCACAACTTTGATGGCATGCTAAAGCCTGGCTGCCTGATTTTGAAGCTCTTTGTTGAAGGGACAAAGTTGTACCTTTCACTGATGCTCTCTACTATCTAGTTCTTTCAAGGTTGTTCTCATGTCTTTTTCTAATTGTTGAAATTTCCCTCCCAAAGCCCTGCAGAAAGAAGGTTGTCCTATTCATAGCGTTGTTCCACCACTGTGTTCACTGCCCACTCCTTGTCACCTCAAGGTCGAGGGATAAGGTTCCGTACTCGATGGTTGCTATACAGGTAGCCAAAGGTATACAAATGTGACACATTCAGAATGGTGCAACCTTGGCATCCATGGCTTACTGAGCCCCCTTTGCCACCTTTCAGCTAGAACAATTCACCGGTGATCAGACAAGGTGGCTATATCTATTAGTGTAATTAATAATAATGGTCATTCTTTTGTGATTAGCATTTACTTTATGTAAATATATAGCACATTAAATGATTAAAGTACTTTAGAATTAATAATAAATAAATAGGAAGACATTATGTAATGTCTTGCACTCTCCACTTGTATAAATGTGAGAGGACATATCAAGATTTTAACTAAATATGAACTTGACGGTTCTCTTCTAATGTGTATGGTTCCCTCTCTGTTCAATTTCTAATATGGGATTAGAGCCAAGGTGAGAAGAAACCAAGGCTAAAAGCTAGTGAAGGCTTAGGGATTGGCCTCTTTAGTGATGGTCTGAGGAACTGCATTACAGAAAAAAGTGGATTTGACAGCACTTCATTGTACTATTTCTTAATTGCCACCATTTGCAGGTCGTATGAATTTGATTAAGTTGGTATGAGTTTGAAGCCGATGCACCCAATTTAAGAACCACAATACAAAGAAGAATTAGTATGGATTTTATAGAGTGGAGCAGTTGTACCAAGAAGAATTAGTACGTATCTAACTGAGCTAGAGTCATCAAATGATTTTAGCCGCTGCTGCCTATACAAATTTTAAAGGAGCCTTACAACCGCCAATTTGATAGCTGCCAATAGCCACCCATACAAATTTTTAAAGGAGCTATCCTTTTTTATTTTGCCATACGATCGATTTTTATTTTTATTTTTCTAATTTACCCCTTATGGATTGTTTTCAGTGAGTGTTCATCAAATTATTTTTAAGTTATTGTATGGTTGGTGTGAAATCATGGCCACTTTGTCCAATATTATGCTGGAGGGTAACCAAAAATTTAATGACATAAATAGGGAGGTCTCAATTTCAAGGTTAACAAGATGTCGAATAAAACCCTAATTGATCTTGCCAAGGTGCATTAAAAACAAAGCTAGACAAGAGATTATGAAATCTTACCCCACATCAATAAAGCAAAAGAGCAGAGAAGAACCCCTAGAATCCTTTCCTTACCACAAGGTATCAACAGCCATTCTATGGATCAACCTTGAAAGCATAGCAAACCCTTAAACATCCACAATTTGTCCTTCATTTCTAGAGAAAGAGCCAAGAAAGTGCGCTAGTCTTGAGAGCTCCTGTATACCAAGATAAATAAGAATAGAATCAAATTTGAACCCTTCTTCTTGCTTACAAAATGAGAAGGAGAGGTGCTTTATTTATACTAAGCAACCTCTTCCTTTTTAATCTTGAGCCGACCTAACAAAATGATAAATAATTTAAATTTGTGACTTGTCACCCACAAATGTCAAGGACCAAGTCCAAAAACATAAAATAATGACAAATAAGCAAGATGCTAAAACCAAGATGGAACGTTGAGCCTCAAAGGAGGACGTCATGCCCCAACTAACCCCAACAATGTGTTTTTCCTCCTCAACGTCCTCCTTATTGCTAGGTATAGCCTTAAATGCTCTTTAAGGTGGATGTCTTTCATTTCTTTGACCAAGATGACCAAGATGAGGGGTAATACAACAAAATAAGGTCCAAGTGGGTATGATCAAGGTGTGCTGAAGCGGGTATGACAACCCTTACAAGTGTAATCGCTTTTACAAAGCATAATATCATAAGTGTGGCTAAGGGCTCCATAAATCATGTATCCCAATGGAGTCACCTTGTTACTGGGCAAATTAGCAGGGCTAATTCCTAGTAAGCACAAATAAGAATAGTGACCCAATGTCACCTTGGTCGCCGTTCTAACTTCTTCGGAAGTCGAAACCTCCAAGGAGAAGTATCCTTATGGAACCCTGTAAAGACACTAGAACAACCAACAAACTATATTCTATGCAATCTTGTAGTTAGACCAGTGCCTAAATGGAGTCAATAATGTTATGATCAATGTCAGTGAATGCAAAAGATATGATCAAAACCAATATTTCACTTAGATCATTCATTGAAATGTATAAACGTGTAAGCATGCATTACAATAATCAATATTGGATCAAAAGACTATATTGCAAATATAACTCCAACCAATAACCACATATGTGTTAAGTTATAATGTAGATGATAGAAGCAAATATGAGAGTGGAGTAATGCAAATGATATAGCTAGTAAATATACAAGGATCATATGTTTGCATTACCAATAATGACAACATAAGTTTCTATCAATTAAACATGAGAGCTATGTCATTTAATTGCAAGTACAGCAATACAGGAGAGCTATGCCATTTAATTGCAGGTACATCAGTAGGAGTAGATAATTAAGATGATGCAATAAGTATCATAAGGTGGCAACAAAATATCAGTTTCGTTTACCAAATAGATATATTAATTAGGCATGCAGAGATGTATTATTGGCAAGTAAAGCATATAACTATAGGTCTGTGGCAAATGTAACCAAATCAGGAATATGTCATTTAATGCACTTTCCAGACCTGTATGTGAATGTAATTGTTATAACAGCAGCAGCAGATTTAGGATGTAATCACTAATTAATCTCATTAATAACATCTAATATAACAACCCAGCATGTATGTTGACTAGATATCAATTTAGGATTCAAATGAGCATCGACATCATCATTTATATTTTGATACAAAGGCAATATTCAGATCTGAACCAAGTAAACTGTAGAGTTTAATGCATACCCACAGATTACTCCAAAAGATAGCCAAAGAAACTCCAAACTAACATACACTTAAATGCTGATTTTGAATACCTTATTTCACTGTTTTGTATGTATATGTTTGCAGGTGATATGCGCATAACGAAAAGGATGACACAGGGTTAACACACAGGGTCTGCAATAAAATTGCAGACCTGTGTTAGGGCAGAGAAGGGGAAGAGCAGATCCGAAAATGGGAGGATGGAGTGGGAGAGGTTTTATACACAGAAAACACAGAATTAGGGTTTTTTAATTAGACTTTTGATAATTTTGGGAATTTTAAAATTTTAGGGCTTCCTACAATTTTGACCTAGGGTTTCTGGGGACAAAAGGGCAGGGCGAATTTATAGGAGGGAGGGCCGAAATTTTAGGAAGGCCAAAAATTTGAAAATTTTAATTTTTTAATTTTTAGGGTTTTTTTTAGGATTTTAAAATTTTTTAGGGCTTCCTACAATTTCGCCCTAGGGTTTCTAGGGACAAATAGGGCAGGTCGAATTTATAGGAGGAAGGGCCGAAATTTTAGGGAGGCCAAAAATGCAAAAAATATAAATTTTTAGACTTTTAGGGTTTTTATCATAAAATTGCAAACCTAATTTTAACCTTAATTCTACCATGAAAATGCAAATTTACACATGAGAATGCAAGTAAAATTTAGGTTAAATGATGTAGAACAACCTAGGGTTTCAAGAGAGAGCTAGTCACCAAACCTTAGGGCATCAATGAGAGGAGTTACCCTCCTTGAGATGGTACTTTGCAAGCTTGGAAACTAGGGCTAACCTCAACACTCTCTAGGATTCGTTGAGGAGACCTAGCCTAGCAAAACTTGAAGACATAAAGCTCAAGCTTGAATGCTATGGTGACCAATGACAAAAATAAAATGCAAATCAAGACAAAATGAAGCAACAATGGCTTCCATTCAACTCTAACAAGCATCACTTTCATACAAATGACAATGAGACATCAAACAAAAAGTATAGATACCTCCAAGTGCATGTGTTAAGCAAACAACTCTAGCCTCACCTTAGCAATGGCATGAACAAAAGAAAAACTTCCAAGAAATGCTTCAAACTTGCAAAATAATCTTCATCAAGGAGTGCCTTCCATCAAAGGGCCCTAGTTAGGGCAAATAGCAGACATAATGATCTTATCCCAAAAGTTGATGTCTAAAAACGAAGTGAGAAGATCTAATTTATATGATTTCACACTCACTTTTACATAAAGTAAGGTGAATTTAACATTAAAAATGTCAACTTAAAATTAGAATTAAAATAATATAAAAATAATCTAAAATGCCCTATTGTAGGCTACCTGGGGTATTTTACCCCTTAGGTGCTAAAATATGCTAAACAAGACCAAATTTGACGAAACGAAAGGCCAGACTGTACAGGGGGGGGGTCGTCATGCCCCAACTAACCCCAACAGTGATGAAAAACCCTCAACGCCCCCCCTTTTTAGCAAGCAAACAATCTGCCAGGAGGATAACGTCATCCTCTGAATGAGGGCCCAGAAGGAGGGCGCTGTTGAATTGGAGGACCAGGAGGGTGCTGAATGTGCTCCAGAAGATAAGAGTGAGTCTTAGTGCTGGAACAACTGCCGTTGGAGTGTTGAAACAAGGTGGGGGGCATGTAACCCAGTGACCCATCCCTGGAAGACCTAGACACCAACCTCAGGGTTTCAAACCCTTTCATGAGGCAGTCAGCGATGCCATTAAGCCATAGTACTTCTAGAAGAAAAGCCAGAGGGTCTGGCCATGTCCCTATTTCAGAATGAGCTGGCTAAACACCCCTCCTGGTCAAGAAAAAGACACCCTCTCCCTGGGGTACTTCTACAGGTGCGCTGGTGCTAGTACCATCGTAACACACCCCAAGATGCACCAATACTTACCCAAGGCATAAATGCGTGTCAAGACAAGGATTTACCACCCATCAAGGGGTAGTCAGCAAGGCCAAAAGATCAGTACACCTTGCCACAAGACCAGTAGACCTTGAAATGTGGACCAAGAAGACTTGCCATGACCGACCAAGGGGTTTGGGTCATCGATGGGACAATATTTTACATATAATAGCCCCAACTTGGCCTTTAACAATAGCAAAAAGGACTCCATCTTTAGCACATCTAGTAGGGTACGCTGCAGAGAATCTGTGGCATAACATGCGCGTAAATGTCGTAAATTGTATTAAAATGATTAAAGGGGGTGGCAAACACCTAAAAGACCCTTTTATCCCCCTTCTTGAGGCCTAGAACACCTTCTTTGGAGGAGATCCCTTGATTTTTGCACTCTAGAGACAAACTTCCATTATTTATGGTGGTAGGTGAAAGGGAGTATTCCACTTTAGGTGGGCACCTTCCTAGTCTCTTAGTTAACTGCAGAGGTGGTGCCTTGAAGTCTAGTTTCGTATAGTTCTTGTTGGATTGTCCCCTACTTGTTCCTAGAGGGGCACATGAGCTCCGAGTTAGCTCTAGAGGTGGCACCTTGAGCTCTGGTTAGCTCCTAGAGGTGGCACTTAGGCTCATGCATGAAGGATGACACTTGGAGGGGTGCCTCCTTCTCTCATCTTGTTATTTAAGCAAGTGCACCCCCTTTCTTTTCTTTGTTGGTTGATGCTTGAGGCTATTGTAATTTATCTTTGAGAGCAATATTTGTCGAATAAAGAAAGACTTTGGATGTCACATGCAATGTTATCAGAACCAGACCAGTGGTCGAATTGACAGACCCCAGGACCCGGAATCGAACAAAAATTGGGAAAAAACCCGGATCAAATATGCAAAGTTTTTAATGTATATAGCAAGAGTGTATAAAACCAAAATAGCACCGAGTGCAATCCATATATGAAGCATAGTACATAAACAAAGAGGTTATAAATGGCCTCTAAAGTCAAAATATAAGCATATAACTATAGTCTAGACACATTAAATACACAAAGTTACAAAGTCAAAGTGTCAAACACATAAAATACACAAAGTTACAAACCACTACTCAAATCTATTGTGGAAGAAAAGAAAATATTACAGACACTGGAGTCTGGTATATGCATTGGTTCAAGTTCAACTTCAAAGTTTGAAACCATGTCACTCTAGAGTCTAGACTCTAATAAAGCCTGTTGAAGTCTAATTATAACAAAGACTAGAGTCTAATAAATCTTAGAGTCTAGGGTCTAATAAATCTCGTTGAAGGCATCCTTATGGGGCTTGTAAATACTTTGTACGGTACACAAGTAACTGAGCATAGTCGCATACTTGGTAATAGGTATGACAGTAACATAGCATACTCGCTATAATTCTACCAATAATGGGGCCCGTTTATAATTATTGAAGCTTGAATTTGAAGACAGTCCAAGTTCTAACCAATAATGCAGCTCGTAAATGCTCTGTATAGTGTAAAAGTAACCAATAATGCAGCTCGTAAATACTCTGTACAGTGTAGAAGGGCTTGTCCACGTATGCCAGATGGATGACAGCTCCAAAACTTGGCCCCACCACTGTCGAATTTCAGAAACCAGAATGCCCCAACCCTACCCGTACTCTGTACGCCTAGCCAGTGATGAGTGTGATTGAAAGAGGGTCCCCACATCCATTTATAGTGTTTGAAGGCCAATTAGGTAAGCCAACGTGTCCACATTCTTAGGCTTTTTTATTAAAAAAAATTTGAAAACGTGTTTTTTAACCCCACAAAAATGTTGTACGGAACCGACCGGTTTCGTACGGAACTCGGTCGGTTTGAGAAAACGGACCGGTTCCATACAGAACTGGTTGGTTCTTGGTGGAAATCAGTTGGTTCTGTATGGAACCGGTCAAAAGTGGTTTGAGACTGTCGGTTGGACTGGAACCCCCCGAACCCGGTTGGATCGGCCGGTTTTGTCGATTCCGTGCCGGTTTTGATAACACTGGTCACATGTGGAGCAACATCTTGATGTGTCGATGCTAACTTGTCTTGTGCTTCTAAGATTGTTGGAAATAATGTAACTTTGGAAGTTATTTTTAATGTACTTTATTATTTTATCGTTGTACCTCCTTCGAGAGAAGATATTGATGTATTTGATCATGTAAAGACCTTGAAAGAATCAATGTAAACCTTGGGTTGGAATTACCCAAAGAAAACATTTATTAAATGTAATTTTTGTATTCCCCCATGACAAGTCAACCCAGTCAGTTATACAAGTCGACCCATTAAGGAAAAAGTCATTTTTGACTAGTATAAATAAAGAGGTCGCACCTCTCATTTGTTCACTCACTCAACTCAAGCAAGTTCGCTCTAGGAGAGAGAAAAGTTCGCTACTGCAGCTGGAGAAGGGTTTCTTGGGGCTACTACACTTGGAGAAGTTTCTATTTCTCTCTCTTTTTATTGATATCTGGATGTACACTGATCTTTGAACTATTTATCTCTATACCAAGGTTGCTGGGTTTTCTCCCTGTTGGGTTTCCCACCATAAAATTTGTCTATTGTTTTTGTTCTTGGTTATTCTTTTAGTGATCCTGTTTTATTATATGCAATTAATTATACTGCTATAATTGTACAAAAACTAACATGGTATCAGAGCAGTGCGAAAAGAAGCCATTGCCGGAAACTAGGCTTTCATATTCCGAAGTCTTCCCACCTTAGTTTGGCTTGAAAAGAGCGTTGAGAATTTCTCCCTAGGGAAGGTGCATCTTTTTGTGGAGGCAAATTCCAGTTCCGAGAATTTTCAAATTTTGACCTAATTCTGTAGAAACTGCAACAACTGCAGAAATTAGGGTTTCAAATTTTTAGCCCTTTTGTCCACAGATTTGGCTCGATTTTACCTCTTCTCAACTCACCTTGGTAGGGCGCAACTATTTGTGGAAGCAGATTTCAGATCCAGAAATTTTCATTTCTGACCTATTCTCTACCGGAATCGAGAAACTAGGGTTTCCATTTTTGAGCTGTTCTGTCCACAGATCTGGGAGAAAAGGAGGTCTTTTTAACTCATCCTAGGAGGGCGCATTTATTCGTGGAATAAGTTTTGCAAGCTACCAAACTTCAATTTTGACCTAGCTCGTACTAGGGTTTCTGGTCTAGCACTACAGTCAAGATGATTCGAATGAAGGTTGAAGATAGACTTGATGGGGCTTCCAACTTCAGCTCTTGGAAGTCTAGATTTCTTCTCATATTAGAAGAAAATGATCTCTTGAAGTTTTTCAATGAGAAGGTTCTAGAACCAGAAGCGAAAGATGTCAAGACTCATTGGAGAAAGAATGATGCCAAAGCAAGAAGAATCTTGGTAGATTCAATAAAAGATCATTTGGTTCCTGAGATCTCTCAGAAAAAGACAACCAAAAAGATGTTCAAAACCTTGAAGAAGCTATTTGAACATAGTGGCATCAATCGTACTCTTGCATTGAGGAATCAATTATCAAATCTCAAGATGTCAGAGTCCGAATCAATTGCTTCTTACTTCGCGAGGATCTCTGAACTAAGAGATAAGCTAAGCACTAGTGGAGAACCTCTTGAAGATAGAGAACTTGTTATAACAACCCTTAATGGTCTTCCTCCCTCTTGGGAACCATTTATTCAAAGTCTAAGTGGACGAACCAAGTTGCCCAAATTTGATCGATTATGGGTAGATTGCATCTAAGAAGAAACGAAAATTGCAGTTCGGAATAAACTACATGGCACTCAAACCGAAGAAAATCAAGGTTTTACATCTCGTCCCAAGAAAGGCAAAGGAAAATAAAGAAAGTTCCATAACAATAAGATAGAAGTTCAAGCCCACCACCAGATCAGAAGAAGAAGAAAGATCTCTCTCATATTTAATGCTTCAAATGCAATAAGTATGGCCACTATGCCAGATATTGTCGAAGTTCAAATAAAAGGAAGCACAAAGCCTCAATTGCAGATATTGATGAAGATACTTCTCACAAGAAGTCAAGGAATGATGATCGTACAAAGTTCTTCTAGTGCTCCCCATGTTGAGGTGATGATATGAAGATCCAGACTGCGATGGACTCCCAACAAGAAAAATGAAGAACATAGGACTCTCACAAGGAGGCAATGGGAGCCTACCCACAAAAACAATAAAAGATAAGTATTTGGATTTATTGCTCACATCGATCTGTTTTTTGTCTTATATGTTTTCATAACAAATTATATGCAGATCTATTAGGAAGTTTGTTGAGTATTTGATATAGCTCACTTATTGATGTACCGTAGGCATTTGTTGTACTTGTTATGCACATGAGCTGCACAACATTCCATGAACACCTGATGGAGCTAGTCTAGATGATATCTCCTTGTTACATGCTTAGAGTAGTGCACACTCTTGATGGCATGTCCTAGTGGAGATAGAAGACATCTAGATAGTTACCATATGTGTTTGGGATACGTGTTTATGATTGTTGTGCTAAAGCATTAGCTAAGATGCCTACATACCTGTGTAAACTATTGCCATTGCATTGAAATATAAATTTGTTAAAATTGATTATGCAATGTCGCTAATCATCTGGCGGGATTTGACTTGTAGGGAAAAGACCATATGATATGGCCTACAAGAGAAGGATGATGAGACTTGTTTCGATGAACAAGTGGTGGACACATGGATCTCGTTGATGTTCAGATTAATCAAAAGCAGGAAGCTTCTAGAAGCATGACTTGAAGGATGACTCCTAGACAAAGCAATTAGATGGAAGTCATGACTATGCAGCAGCGGGCAGATGAGGACCTAATGCATCCAACTATATTTGATACATGACCCACAGGCCTAGAGGATCTCATATAGCGATTGGTGTTCGGGAGCATAAGGCTCCAATGAATGTCGGTCTCTCTCTACTATAGATGTTCGATTCTTCAATGATTATGGAAAGCAATTGGTTTCCAGTTAGAGTCATGACAGAAGGATTAGACGAGAGTTGCTCAGTTAATCTCTGAGGAGGTGCACATCTGTTCAGTTAAAATTGTGCCTCAAAACATAGTGCCGACGATGATCCCTTGTTCATGATGTTGGATACTGATGATCTATTCCTCACCAAGATAGAGGGAATTAGCCCTTGAAGATGAGGATCTTGGCCTATTGATGGTATGGTAGAAACTTGATGAGATCTTCCTAGGTTAAGGAAGAACACAGTTGAGATCCTGAGCAGATCCAGCATGATGACTGTGAGTACTTGGATACACTAATGGCGTTGTTGGTTGATTTAGACAGATAGTTGTGAGGATCCTTGATGCACCTGGTCGTCACCAAGATGGATACTTACATTTTACTCTAGAGAGGGAGCATGATGCTCAAACGCAAAGGGAGCAGGACACTCCAACACAGAGGGAGATGTGATGAGCATGATTGCAATATCGGACAAGTATTAGCCATGTGTCTTGGCTAAGAGTGAGTGGTTCGATGGTGGTACCACATCTTCTCCAAGACACCCTGTGATAGGGTGGAGAGACTAGTCTCTTGATACTCTCCCATGCAGGTGCATAAATTCAATCATGTGATTTGTTATTATTCCATTAATTTAGATTTCATAAGTAGAATAGGGCAGGACATAAATGTCTGCCCCCATATACTTGATCCCTTTGCTAGCTGATATGTGTGCAGGTATGATTCAGGATGGGATCGTACACTCTGAGGAGTGAGGAGATTAGTCCCATGATTAACTCCCTCGATAAGAGGGAAGGTTGACTTTACTCCCTGACACTCTGTGATGGAGTGGGGAGATTGGTTCCATGATAATATCCCTCGCTACGAGGGAAGGACGATGATAAAGAGATCAATGCATTCTCCTGATCACTCGAAAGGAGTGAGGATATCTCTTGGACATCTTGATATGGGATGGAGAGGCCACTGCATTCTCCCAATCACTTTGAGATGGAGTGAGGAGTTCTCGCAGACATCCTGAGATGGGATGGAGAGGCCACTGCATTCTCCCTATCACTTTGAGATGGAGTGAGGAGATCTCTCAAACATCCTGAAAAGGATGGAGAGGCCAGCGCACACTCTCGATCACTCCGAAAGGTGTGAGGAGATCTCTCATGGAGAGATTTAGTGCATTCTCCCAATCACTTTGAAAAGAGTGAGGAGATCTCTTAGACATCCTGAGGTGGGATAGAGAGGTTGGTGCACACAAGTGCACATTGGTACTCTTGTATGGACTCATCGATGGACTAGTTGAGTTGGTGCAAGTTCCTTGATGGACTGGGTTGAGCTGATGCACACTAGTACTCTTGTATTGTATATTATTATTTTTTATGGAATTCTATTGCATGCTAGCAGTCTTTAAGGCTCAACACAAATATGAATGCATGTATCAAACTATGCTTGCATGCGCATGCATGGGTTTGCCAACCCCTAAATACCTAAATAATCATAAATGCTATAAAATAGGGATAGCAAATATTTGATGTAGGTACCATCAGATGAAGGAGTGGATGTATGCCAATATGAGACTAGCATGCAAGGATTGTACCGGAGAACGAGAAAGATATGGAGTAGTCTTCCTCCAAGAATGCGCCCTTGGTATTAATGCGGCCTCTCCAAACTAGATATGGATGTATAGATGCAATACTGATAAGAAGTAGCTCCGAAAGGCATGCAATGGGGTTATAATCGCCCTCTCATCACAATAGAAGTGGCATGCAGACCATGCACCAACTCAAAAGCCTAAAACGTGAGCCGTCCTCTGGAAAGTCACCCATGCAAGAGAGGACGTCCTCTGAAAAGGAAAGATGATGATAACTTGCCTTGAAGTCCAAATAGGAAGCCCTTCTTCCAGGGATAGGGTAATAATGGTGCTCCCAGAAGAATGAAGCTAGCATGCGGAAGAAAGGACCTCTATAGACTGAGATACAGAGGTATCTCTCTTTGTGCAATTCGCCCATGCAAGGGAGGCGAGTTCCTTCAATCCAAACTGTAGGTCGAACCCTGCAGAAGGATGAAGAATGATACCTGATGATAATAGCAATGCTGAATCTGGATGATCCAACCTGATAGTGACTAGGGCAGATAGATTTCGCTGCGGAAATACACTAAATGGTTGAGTGTGTTTCCTCAACCCAACATAGCTCACTGAGCTCTCCAAATCGACTCCTCAAATCAATAATCATACAAGCAGGTCTTACTCACTCACTTTACCTTTCTTTTATAACATTCACTTGCCCTAACGTAACTTTTGACCTTACTTTTGCATTACTAGGTCGCTTTATCTTCTAATTTCCAGTTGACTTGCATGCAATGCTTCCGGTGTGCATGGAGGCTCAATAAAGGAGTTTTAGTGCATGCAACATGAAATATGGCTCGCATGTTATGCATGCAGGGGGGCCTTAGTTCCTGTGGCCCCTATTTAACTACTGATGATCAAATAACCATGCTTAAGATCTTCTTATGGTGTAAATGGCATAAATCCTCATTCAATCCCTTGAATGTCAGTGCTCGCTCGAACCTATGGGAATCATATAGGTTAGCGGGATAGTCCTCAATGCTTAAGCAGAAGAGGACATTACATGTATGGACTCACCAATGGACTGGTTGAGTTGGCGCATGTTACCCTATGGACTGGGTTGAGTTGATGCATGATGGACTCTCCGACAGACTGTGCAAAGTTGTTGAGTTGTTGTATAGATCCACCGATGGACTGAGTGGAGTAGATGCATGATGACACTTCTCGACGGACTGAGACTGTGTTGAAGACCTTTCGTATGTATAGAGATGTTCGAGACAGATGTGATGTACAGTTGAGATCCAAATGATCGTGTCCAATGATGATGATGATGACCAGGTCCGAAGAATACCTTCCTTGTTAAGAGGGAGTGTTGGAAATAATGTAATTTTGGAAGTTATTCTTAATGTACGTTATTATATTATTGTTATACCTCCTTCGAGAGAAGATATTGATGTATTTGATCATGCAAAGACCTTGAAAGAATCAATGTAAACCTTGGGTTGGAATTACCCAAAGAAAACATTTATTAAATGTAATTTTTGTATTCCCCCTAGACAAGTCAGCCTAGTCAGTTAGACAAGTCGCCCAGTTAAGGAAAAAGTCATTTTTGACTAGTATAAATAGAGAGGTCGCACCTCTCATTTGTTCACTCACTCAACTCAAGCAAGTTAGTTCTAGGAGAGAGAAAGGTTCACTATTGCAGCTGGAGAAGGGTTTCTTGGGGCTACTACACTTGGATAAGTTTCTCTCTCTCTCTCTCTTTATTGATATTTGGATGTACATTGATCTCTGAACTATTTATCTCTATACGAAGGTTGCTGGGTTTTCTCCCTATTGGGTTTCCCAAGATAAAATTTGTGTCTATTGTTTCTGTGCTTGGTTATTCTTTTAGTGATCCGGTTTTATTATATGCAATTAATTATACTGCTAGAATTGTATAGAAACTAACAAAGATAACTTGTTTATTTTACAATTGTGAATTCTTTAATCTTTGATAGGCCATTGAAATGGTATTACTACCAGTTGGATGAGCATAGTCTAAGTATACGCTTGATTAAATCTCATTGCTAGTTTACTTGTAAGGTGTTTATTTTTAGTATCTTTACTGTGTAGGATTGTGCCATATTAACCCTTGGCATGTGGATTACACCCATGAGAGGAAAGAAGAGGAGATCCAATCTCTTTTACAAGTGTCTATTTGATTGCAGGGTCCTTATTCATCGTGAAGGTTGAGGCTAGCCTAATGCAACCTCTTTTCTTTGGTGATCTTTCGGACTAGGCCCTCTTAGTTACTCCTTGGTGACTTCATTGCCATTCTTGTCGGTGCTTTTTCTTTCTCAATCTTTCAAAGTTAAAAGAAAGCTCTTTCATTTACTTCTACGTTTCACTCTATTGCATATAAGAGTATCGTTTTAAATAGATTGCATACCATAGATCTCTCATTAAAGTTTGAATATCATAAGTTAGATCTATTTTTAAGAGAAGTTTTGAACTTGCATGCCAATCTCTATGTTTCAATCTATTGCATATAAGAGTATCGTTTTAAATAGATTGCATACCATAGATCTCTCATTAAAGTTTGAATATCATAAGTTAGATCTATTTTTAAGAGAAGTTTTGAACTTGCATGGCAATCTTAGTCATTCACAATTCAGATTTTTCCAAAATTACTTATAAATCTGCATGTTTTATAGTGCCAAATAACATCTTTAATTGCATATTTGTAAGTGGGCAGTTGGGTATCTCAACTAAGAATACTTGCAAGCTGTACCATAAGTCCTCCTTTGCATTTTCTATGATTTTTGCGCTTTGATTTTCACTAAAAATGCAGGATTGGACAGCAATTAAGCAGCCTAGAGGTGGCAGCTTAGTCTTGGGAAGAAGGGTGGTCAAACTACCCATCTCCTAGGAAACACTCTCCTTTTTCCGACCTCTTTCATCCTTAATTGTAAAAGCTTTTCTACTATCCTTGTAAATATTTGATACAGAGATCACTACTCCCTCTGTATCAGTCTGAGACCTCAAGTGATATGAATCTCTATGTCAGTACATACTCATGAAACATAGATTCAAATAACTAGGTCTGCATCTACCAACTAACACACAATGCAATCATATAGACAACAGATGTACCCTGGAACCCTTTCGGGAGAAACCAACTAACTATGGGGCTATCTTCTCAATCTCGATCCCAGAGCATATAGATGTGTAAAAGAAGATACAATACAGAGTTACCTCAACCGGTAGCTCAATCCCTCTGACTAGGACAAACCCAGATTTGCATGCATCCAGCTAATGCATGCACTGATGAAATGTGCCCTAACTGCCAATCTGGATCTGAGTGCTCTGATGAATCCTTTGACTGATGTGCCCTCTCTAGATCACTCTGCTCTGATCTGCTCGCTCTGAAGACAGCCCACTGATGAAATCGACCCTCTCTGCATGCACAAGTGCGCCCTCCTCCTCTGGATGTCAAATGCTCGTACTGCTCCGGATCTCAACAGATCTGAGCTTCGATTGTCTCTAACCTTCCTTAAATCTCAAGGCAAGGCTATCCTGAAAGTCTCAGACTCCAACTCGGTCAATCTAGCTCACAACGAGCTTCTCCTCCTCAGGAAAAACGTCCTCCTCCAAGCAAACTTGGCCTCCTCCAATCTAATCAGTAATCACACTGTGAAGCTCTCTCAGCTCACAGTACTGGAGATCTGGTCTCTCTGGAACTGAAGGTCACTGATCTAGCTCAGATCTGACCTTCCTAGCTCCTGCAGCAACTCCTCCCTATCTCAGAAAGTTGCCCCACATGGACAGATTCGTCCTCCTCACTTTGGCAGTATCTCTCTTTGATAATGCAACTGAGTAACCCCATCTGGGGACCCCCTGCCTCTATAAATAATCTCACCGATGAATTAGGTTTGCCAAAACCCTATTTCCCGGTGCATGCAAAAGGTCACTTTTGCATGCATTCACTGAATGCTGGCAGGTCATGCAAAACTCATGCATGCATAGGTCAATCTCCCCTGAAGCTCCGCATGCAGCCCCTGCTGGGCTTATGCCACTGAGTAGAGTGCATCTCACTCTCTACTCCATCCTGATGCCTATGGTACTAATGTCCCTCCATGCAAGGCATCTGAGTCATGGAGGACATCCCGAAGTTACCATAATCTAACAGTCCTAAATCACGGACCAGCAAGCATTTCTTAAAGAGTCTTAAAAAGCCATTGTAGCTAACAAGAAAAGTGGTCCTCACCACTAATCTCGTCATATAGTTTGCTCATTTCTTTTTTGTACTTCAATTTCAGTAATGTAGATTAGTTAGTTTAGGATTCAATTTATCAATATGTGCATCACTCAACCATATTGGATGCCACTTCACTAAATTAACAACTTAGCTTAGGTTTCTAATAAAAGTTACTTTCTCACAAAGGGCTCCAAGCTCTAAAACCTCATTGTGGCTGAGGCGTACCTTGGATCTGGAGACTTTTGAGTCTAATCGAACCCTGGCTTGGTACTTGCCAGGCATCGACAGTTCTCAAACTTGTTTGTGAGGCAAGAATATCTCCTTCTCTTCGTGGTTGTAACATGCGATTTCTAACCATTCTTTCACAATCTATCTTAGGACTAATCACTTTACAGAGTTTTACTTTCCTAAATTAGTTACTAATTGCTTTTACGTTCCTAGATTAGAAACTAAACGCTTTACTTTTCTTGGTTAGACTTTTCTACTTTTTGTCCATCCCTTATGTGGACACCTACAATCTGGTCTAGGTTTCTAATATCTACAATTTCGCTATATCTAATTAGCTAAAGGAATCACAAAGCACTATTGTTATTTGGCATATCTAAATTTCATTTTTAAGTATCGCATGCAGGTGATTTTATGTTACAAAGTTCATACTTTCAATTTAATTGATGTTACAGATACAGGTACTTATTTTCATTTGATTATCTTTTTAGCATAGATCTATTATATTTTAGGTGTTGGTCTTTCTGAATATCTTACTTGCAGGGAATCTTATATGCTTATGAAGTTGTAGATCTAAGCTCTTGTGCCATTGCTATATCTTAGAGTAGATTTCTTTTTTGTGCTTTATTTATGAAGTAGCTTGTTGTACTTATATTAACTCCTATAGTTTATTCATCCTTAGTTTATTTTATTAGGGTCTACCTCCCTTGGTTTTATTTAGGAGTTGGTCTAAATAAAGGGGTTGAGTGTTGTGATGACAACTGCACCCTACCTGAGCTTCCCCTCAAGGCTGCGTCTAATAAGTTGATATTTTTCTCACTTAGGTGCGGATTAGGCGACAACAATATCCACATCTATTAGACGTCTTTCCTCAAATAGATGTTGGCGAAAGCTTGCCCAAGCATCAATTCTTCCCTCATGTCATATTTCGTTTCTTCTCAAGATTAAGTTTAATTGCCCACCACTTGAAAGAGTTGAGAAATGAGGGGCAAGGGAGAGAGTATGGGTGGGGTAGTGAGGGTTGCAGGGACGAGTCTGCCTAGAGTGAGGGAGGTTTTGTAAAGCAAGCATGAGGGAAGAAGTATACAACAAGAGGATGATGAGTATGTCAAAGGTCATGTGGTGTCCCTAGGGCACCTTGACGAGTTGGTTCTTGAAAGAGGCAATTTGCAGGTAGTGAATGCAAAGGTAGGGCATGTTTATAGACCTTGAGTCAAGTCTTGGAATTGGTCTCCTTCACTAGAGTTTATCCCCTTGCATTGCATGCAAGTGAATGGTTGTTCGTGCTATAATGAGGTTGCCCAATGCCAAATTTACTGGTATTGGTGCCTCATGTTAGGTTTGCAAAGTTACTGGGGATTCGATGCCTCTCCCTTTGATGGAGAATGTTGTTGTTATGGAGGAGTTTGTGGTGGATTTAAGGTTTGATTCAGAGCTAGCTATGGTTGAAGCGGGTGTTGTGGAGGTAGTGGGCAAGACTATGGTGGTCAAGCAATTGAATACAGAGAGGATTTTCAACTATGTGGGTACTTGGGTTTGAATTCACACTTGGAGGGGCTTTTGTGGGTTCATCGATGTTTAGGGTTTAGGGTTCAGTACTAGAGCTGGAGGACAATGGGGAACCAAATTAAGCCTTCTCAGTCCCAATCAATGTTGCAAGGTGAGGAGCCGGATCGAGAGCTTCCTCCGCATAATTCCTTTAGTAATGGAAACACATCCTCTCAAGATTAGGACGATTTCAATTTCTCTTTTTGGTTGATAACAAAGAATATTTTAAAGGGCACACAAATCTAGAAACTTGAGTTGTAATCTTGTTTTGTTTTTTCGAAGAATGCTAGATCAAGAAGCCTTCAACAGAGGGTGTATTATGAATTGGGAAGCCAAGGGGATCTCTTTGAATTTGTATTGGGGTCATGGGTCCAAGTAGTTGTGCTTGCTGTTTCACTTAGACATTGTAGTGCAACATCTGCTTTAGTATGGTATGTGGAACATTGTTGGTTCTCTCGCCTATGTTCAATCCTAGAAGGTGGACTTCAACTTGGAGAATCATGGTCAACTTCACTACCTCTTTTGTTAGAATTACACACCTTGCTAGCGAACATGCACTCGTTTGTGGATTTGTTTGCTAGGAGTCTTGGTAAGGTTCTTATCTTTGATGGTTGATATAAATCTTTTCGGCTAATGTGTGGGTTTGTGTGTAGGTGGATCTAAAAAGGAAGCCCCCATTGTTCATTTCCACATGAATTGTGGATGGTGTTCGTTGAAAGACGGTTAGATCTCTAAATTTATCTAGCAAATGCTTTGCATGCTTGGTCGAGGAACACTTGGTTTGTGATTGCCCCCCAGTGTAAGCGTAAACCTGGGGCATTGGTGAATGAGGGGTGGCAGGGAGCAACTTCAACCATTCTCATAGCTCTGGAGGCTGGGGTAGGTGGTACCTCCTGGCTTTGGTTAAGGGTGTCAAGGGTTGTAGTCCCTTGGTGGCCTCAGATCAGGGTGGGACAAATGGTCTCTTTGGGGTCTTCAGATAGGGATCCTTGCTGAACCCTAGTGTTCCAGTGGTGCAACCAATTTCTTGAGTTGATAGTTCTTCTTTGGTTGGGATTCCGTGTTAGAGTTGGAATTCTGACCCCTTGGCTCAAGGGGTCCTAATAACATGGAGGTAAGATGTAGCTTAGCAGGGGAAGTCCAATAAGTCTTATAGAGATGCCATGGTTCACTTGCTTGATAGGAGGACTCCGTCTTTGAAGGATTTTGCAATGGGTAATCATTCTAGTAGCCTAGGTTGTTACTTCCCCTTGGAACGAAGATGTCTTTATTATTTTGGAATGGGAGAGGGATGATGATTCTCAATTGCAAGAAATTTGTTTTTGGTGTTGTAGAGAACTAGACTTGATTTGGCTTTTCTCCAAGAAGTCAAATCGGTTGTGTTTAAGCTTCATAATCATATAAGTTATTGTTGGAATGGCCAATTTTGGGCCACAGATCATTTGCAGTTAGTGGGGGAGTGGTGCATGCCCTTTCACCTTATTTGTTGAGCTTTGTGTTGGATCATGGTAGGGATCTAAAGGAATGATGCGTATGGATTACTTTGTTAGTACAAGCTCAAATTTCATGCAATTGATGCTCTGATTCTTTAGCTTGGACCGGGGTCATCTTTGGGATTGGTTGGCCTTCTCACTCTCGCTTTCAAATTTCATCATTAGGGGAGATTTTAACATGGTGAAATTAGAGGGTGATTGGGCTGGTGGCATGGGGATTGTGATTAGTGGTGCAAAGAAGTAGTCTTAGTCTCAATGTAATGTTGCTCTTAAGGTGTATGATCCCAGCTGGAAGCAAAAGGGAGTTGATTATGGTGGTTGTTTAATTGGACTAGTTACAAACAAGGCCGAGACAAGGTATAGGCAAGGTTGGATCAAGTTTATGGTCCTAGGGAGGACATCTCTTTTTTAGGACCGGGATGATCTGTGTATGTGTCGATGAATGTCACATACCTAGGCTGTTTTTTTATTTAGATGGCTATCTTAGTTGGTCACATAGTGGATTCACCCCTTCAACTTTGTTCAATTTGAATGTTTTGCATTTGGAGTTTTTTGATTTTCAATCCTTAGTACATTGGGTTTGGAACTTGCCTCCTTGACCATTGGGGTCTCAGGGGTGGCTTCTTTGGTGGGAAGCCATTGTTTGCTGAATGGTCAAGTTCATAAGAGGATAGGGAAGATGATTCCCCACAAGTGAATTCGCAGGATGCAAGATGCGAGGCTCCTTCTTGAAGAGTTCCATTTCTTTCTTAAGGAAAATCTTCACATTGTAGTTCTTCACGAGGATGTTGCCAAGTTGGAGATGGTGGTTTGTAAGGGGGAGGAGTACATTGCTAGGGGGGCTTGGGTCCATTCCAGTTTGCAATGGATTAAGGAAGGGGATGAGGGCTTCAAATTCTATTTTGATATCTTAAAGAGGAGGGTGGTAGCTGATGGAGTTCTTGGTATATGACATACGTAGGGAAGACGCTTTTCTTGCAAAGGATCTAGCCGAGGTCAAAGGTATGTTTGTTTTACACTTTTAAAATATTTTTTTCTTCATATGCTTTGATGGTTCATGTGGTGAGTGTGAAGAAACCGTATTACAAGGTTATCTTGCATAAGGTTTTTGTTGGGGATAGAGAGAGGTTGGATAGTGACTTTTGAAGGAGGAGCTTTTTATAGCTCTTAGCTTCGTGCAGAATGGAAAGTCCTTGGGTTTGAACAGGCTTCCTCATGAGTTTTACAAGGCCATGTGGAACACAATAGAGGGTGATTTTTGTTGTTTGGTCATAGAAATGTTTTTAACTAGGGCATTGATCAAATCTCTTAACTAGGGTCCTATCTCGCTTATTCTAAAGAATGTGGTGAAGGACTCCATTGTGGGGTGGATCCTTGTTACTTTGCTTAGTAATGCACAATCTTGGCTAAAGTAGTGGCTCTTCATATCCACGTTGTGGCTAGGAAGGTTGGTCGATAGGAACAAACAAGATTTGTGCAGGTTTGATTTATATTGGATACAATGGTCTAAACCTGGAAGGCCATGTAGTGGTCTCAAGATGCTGGTCGATTGGCACTCTTTTTGATGATAGACTTTGATAAGGCTTATGATAAGATTGATTGGTCCTTTATCACATACATGTCGATTTGTTTGGGATTTAGACCGTTGCTTGTGGCTATGGTGAATACTCTTTTTATATTGCCTCTGTGTTTGTTTTAGTTAATAATTTCCTGCCTCCATGGATCATATTGCATTGATTCATTTGACAGATGTGCCCCTTAACTTGTTATTTGTATGTGTTGACAATTGATACTTTGGGTTATCTCTTGGAGGCTGCCTACGAGGCATTTTGCTTCATAATGGGTTAGAGATGGTTAATTATCACTTTGTAGATGATTGTCTGATATCAATAAGGGCGGACCGGGATACAATAGATGGTGCTCGAACATGTTTGGATCTTTTCTCTGCAGCTTCAAGTGCGGTAGTTTATGATCGTAAGTGTTACCTACTAGACATGCACTTGCAAAATACTCAAGTCTAACAATAAAGTTGCAAACCTAGGGTAACTTAGAAGTTCCATCCATTGTCACCTCAGTGGACACTTATCTCACTTTAGGCTGGCTCTCCTCTTGGACAAGGGGGGATTCCCAAATAGGATTGCTGAATTTGTTCTTTAAACCCTTCAAACAATTTTAGACTTAGCAATACAAAAGTTTATGATATGCAATAGATGTATAGTGGTGAATTCAAATAGAGTAGTGCTTTATCCTTGGGCTTATGGATTCAAAACACTTCAATGACTTGGAGAACTTAATCATAGAACATATTCAACCCTCAAACACGCTATGAGCAGCACTATTATTAGTTTTAACAGGTCTGCAAAATTCACTTCATCTAACATACTAAGTTCAATAAAATGGTACAGCAATCTTGTTAAACTTTTGCCTTATCACATAACATCAATCTGAATATTTGAAGTGAAAGAGAAGCTTTCCATTAGAATAACTGCCCCAATACAATACATAACCCAGATCTGAAATTAGGAACCCTTGAGAGGACACACATGTCAATCTTTAGGCCTCATATACTGGTAAACAAACCCTAAAACAGCAGAAATATTTCCAGCATAGAAGAGAAAGCAAAAGGTATAACAGCGGCTTTTCCAGACAAAGATTACAGCCCTGAATATATCTTTAATGAATCTCCAAACCTGCAAAAGATATCTTCAACTTCAGCCCAATTGTCTAGGGTTTTCTCCACAATGAAAATACCAGCTGGAAATGAAAGGGAGTCCTCTTTTTATAGACTTTCTTTGCAACTTCAAATAGAATATAATAAAATAGAATGAGCTAGAATTCCTCAGAACTAGGATGCTCTAGCTTTAGGCTTCTTTTTTATCAGTTTTAATCTGAAGTCGCATGTCTTTTTTCTATATATATATTATAAATTTATATATATGACCTTTTTAAAAAAAAATTCTTACTACCTAAAATTGCCTGTGTGGGGAAAGATGCATCATGTAGGACTTTGAGCCAGTGGTCTTTCCTGTTATGGCATGAGCCATAGAAGTTGACAAAATTAAAATCACTGTTCATGTCCCTCACATGTAAAGTGCATAGAAATCAGAGTCTAAAAATTGGTAGTATTTTAGCTTGCATGTTTGCCTCCGGCCTGCTGTCAGTCCACCTGATCTCCCTCTGGCATCACAAGCAATAAATCCCAGTCTTGCAACATAGCTTTAAGAGGTTCTCTACATTTTCACTTTTTAACATTGTTTCTTGAATAAATAATACATCTGGATTGTATTTGAGCACCAACCAGTTTAGGGACCTTTGTTTCAAGGAAGCCCCCAGTCCCCTTGTGTTCATTGAAAGACAAATCATTTCTTCTTCTGAGAGGCATTCCTTGCTTTAAGGGCTTCTTTGATTGATTGTTGTTTACCCAAATGAATTTCCACGTCAGATTGCTCCTTCGCCAGTTGCAGAACAGATTTCCTTACTAGATTGTTTTAGAATTGCTTTTTCGAGAATCCAGGTCTAGGCCTCCTACATTTTCCATGTCACTGGTTCCTGATACATATATATATATATATATATAGAGAGAGAGAGAGAGAGAGAGAGAGAGAGAGAGAGAGAGAGAGAGGCACAAGCGCATGCACGCATATAAACACACACACACATAATAAGAGTTTCTATTTTGTGTTTTTTCAAATAGCACCATGTAAAACCTTGCTCTAATGTTCTCTTGAAAGTTCTAATGATTTATGATTATGATGATGTGGTTGTTGCAGCTTCCTCTTCATTTCCCCCCTTATTCTGCACCTACATATGACGATGTGTAGCTCTTTATCATGTTGTTGTAGGCTTATGCTTTTGGCTAATTTTCTCACTCAAGAGTGTGGCTTATTTCATATTATACTGTACCTTTTAATTTTAGGGGTTGCTTTGGCACTCTCACAGTTTGTCATCATTGGATTGTACTTTGAGTCTCATTGATTTACGTATTTTGGTCATTTGTGGACATCAATAAAATGATCTTGTATATCTTATCTTGATTGTTGAATGTGTAAAGGTACTCCTCACAACTCCAACTACTCCTACAGAACGGATGAAATTGATCGTTGAAGCTTCAGAAGGCTTCGTATATCTTGTAAGTTCTTCTTTTCATATGTGATAGTTAATGCCATTTTGAGGTTGGTGCCAGAGATCTTGCGCACTAGTGAAATAAATCTTCCATGGAGATAGTGACGCACATGAGGAACTTGCATGTTGTACATATAGAACGGCTTTTTTCAAGGCATTTTATTTTAGATGGTTTGTCTCGTGACTTGGAAAGTCCTTTTCATTGAGTTTTATCTGAACAAGGGATAGGATATTGTGTCTAGTATCTGCATTCCAGATTGAGGCCCCCCAAAAGATTAAATGGACGCATTTGGTCTAGATTTCTCTTTTTCTTGGGATTCATAGCGTTTAAAACAAACTGTTCAGCTCACTAGTCTCTTTTGCAAACCTGTTAAACTTTCATGTATGCTGTATCCTCTTGAACCAAAAATTTCCGTGATCTTGCCAGAATGCCTTTGCAGAAGCTGTTTTTGTGGTACAAATCTGAGCCATATATTATACAGAACCACATGAAATGCTGAATCAGGTGTGAGAAAGCTTTTCTTCTTCTCTTTTATCTAGGCAAGGAGGGCATGCATCTCTTGCTGAACCACCATGTCACCTGATGTTAGATACCCTCTAAGGAGAAAGATCTGAGCAAAAACTTGTGTTGCTATGTCAATGACCTTCCATAGTTGCATGCAGGTTGACCATAATCTGGTGGTACGATGGAGGCCTACTTTGGATTGGTTGTCCATCATCATTGTACAATCACCTCTTTCAAGGGTTTGTAAATTGAGATTTCTCCTTTTTCTCATAGAAATATTTGCTCCTTTCTTTATATGAAGGCTGCTTTAAAATAAGTGAGGAAACAATTTTTTTGTCTCTCTTCTTATCAAATGCTCTTACAGTGCCACAACAAATCTCCTCCATTCGGGAGACTCATTGTGGTCAGTAAGTCCAACTCTTAATAAGTGTTGGCCATTTGGTGAGGTCATGAAGTAGTGGCTGGTTTAGGTGAAATGCACATTTTTATGGTTGTTGATTTCTTGTTGTTTTGGTTCTTTATCATTCCTTTGTTCTTTATTTATTTCTTTATTTTTCCCTGTTGCCATGCTCCCATCCTCTTGTTGAATATTTTGTACCTAGGAAGTTGTTCCCCTAGTGAATTTGTGCCTACGTCACTTAAAGGGGGAAAATACATGACTGTTGCATTAAATGACTCGAAGTGAGCATTTAATTTCGCTCTAGATATTAAAGTGACTTTTGATGTATTTAATTTTTTGTTGAGGGAAATTAATTTTTTAATGGAGAGAAAGTGCACTTATTCTCATCCATTGATCTAAACCAATGTGGGCCCTTGGATTAGATGATCCTCTACTACCTCATTAAACCAAACAAACGGCAAGGAAACCTAATCTTGGCACATTCTTTCTTTCATGAGCTTTGAGAGAAGTCAACTATCTTGAGGAGAAGAGCAAGTCGATTTGGGAGAGAGATACCAGCATCACGTTTTTCAAGGAACCCGCACAGCAGGAGTAAGAAAACAGCAGCATGGTTTTCAAGGCCGTACTGTAGGGTACAGCAGCACAATTTTCAAGGAGAATCAGCACGAAATTCAAGAGAGGTCTGCACAGAAACCGAGGAAGATTCTGGGCACTGTTTTTAAGAAGATAGGCACAAATTTCGAGTGGTTTATTTCAGCAATTACTCACCAGTCCGTACAGTACAGGAGAGCAGTCCGTACTGTTGCTTGACTGCACAAAAACGGAGGCAGGTTGCATGCAGTTCGAGGAATTTACAGTCTGTTTTCTTTTCAGATTGTGACACAATTTTCTATGCACCAGTCTGTACAGTTCTGAAAGTTTCTGGC
The DNA here is from genome assembly GCA_027924585.1 of Larix kaempferi. Classification (NCBI taxonomy): domain Eukaryota; kingdom Viridiplantae; phylum Streptophyta; class Pinopsida; order Pinales; family Pinaceae; genus Larix; species Larix kaempferi. Next base: position 4,187,554 of record BSBM01000318.1, on the reverse strand, counting down.
ACGAGTTTCTAGGCTGAGTCTGGAACTGTCATTTTTGCTGAGACAGCAGAGCACTGGCGTTGAGTTAAGTTGTGATAATTTGCTGAAGTTATTGCTACTGTACATTTCATTTATTGAAGAAATAAACACTCTTACTCTCTCTCACAGGTTTTCCCCTTGGGGGGTTTTTCCTGGGCAGTTTGCCAAAGGTTCTTGAGTCTGAGTTTTTATGGTGTGAAAGTGTTTTGTGAAATACCACTCATTTGCAGCAGTACAGTTCATTGGGTTGGGCATTGATTAAACAATCAGTATTTGACATGAAACTGGGATTGGGGAATGCACAGAAAATTTACACCTCCAGCCTGTAGGCGAGAATGAGATTGCTGGTACCTTGCCAGCTCCAATCAACAGTTAGCTCATGAGGAGTCCCAATCAACAATTGGCTCTCGAAGAGCAAACATGTCACCTAAGTCACCTGACACGAGGACACGGGACATAAAAATACTAGCCGACACGGACACGGTGACCCCCGGAATCAGGACATGAAGGACATGTTTCACACACACACACACACATATATATATTTTAAAAATATATTAAAATTTAAAAAGATAGACATATAGATCCAAAAAAAATTAGAAACTATAACATTTACAAATATTCAATAGAAATTAGAATCAAAACACATTAATGATTACACATTTGTCATTCACAACTCACAATGAGACACATAGATGCATTGAAATTTGATAGGCATTGGGTGATAGCTCAAGATGTCGGAACCATATTTCTCATTAAGTCATCAAAATTAAAATGTATTACATAGATGTTAGAATGCCATTGGGCACTGGCAAATGCCAAATAGACTAATAGTAAATACAAAAAGGGGTGGATCAAGATGGAAGAATCTCATATGTCAATAGTCTTCCTCCATGCCTGAATCAACAAACTCATCACTGCCCTGATCCTCCTCCTCCTCCTCCTCTTTGTCCATCTTACGATCTGCATTTGTTGGTGTGGAGGATGACCCCTCCATATGATCACCATCATCAAAAGTGACCGACTCTAGCACTTGATTATTAAGATCCATGTTGGCTAATGCCAACTCAGTACTGCTGTCCAAACCCATATCATCAGGAAAGACATCCCACATCTTTGTCTTTCCCTTCACCCACTCCTCCCTCTTCTTGTAAATAAGACGAAGGTTGGAGTGCACATACACCATCGTCTTTGCCCTAGACTGCTCAAGCCTGCTCTTCTTCACACTATAAAAGTTCCCATATGTGCTCGAATTCCTCTCACAACAAGAGGATGATGTTACTTGAGAGATGACCCTCAAGGCTAACTTCTATAGAATAGGGCATGTTGCCCCATGAGTTGCCCACCAAACATAGGGTTTCTTAACTCCCCTGTCTCTAAGCACATCATAGCCTCCAAATCTCCCAGTGGAAGTGGAAAACTCTACAAAGCCCTCCTCCACCTCATCAAGTATGTCTCTATCCTGAAATAGCTGTCTAAGTGCTATCTTCCTCCCATGTGCAATCTCTCCATCCATGTGAGGAGGGACACTGTGTGAGGGCCTCGGTCCACCAGTGAGCCACTCCTGACTGTAGAACTTGGGGTTCAAGGAGTGGGCCAAGCAATGCAAAGGTGTGCAATTCTTATCCCACATGGAGATAAGAATATCCTAAATCATGGACAACAAGTTCTCTGCCGATGTCCCATACTCGGGACACTCATCCTCCATGACAATGGATCTCATGGACTCAATCATGGAATCCCACCCCTCATAAACATTTGCTAGGATGGGCTGGTCCGTGTCTGCAAACTGCAACAAAGAAATGATTGGCTCCATGATCTTAATGCTAAGATCTACCCTCTCCCACCAACCATCATCTAACACCGTGTCCTTCACCTTTTGTGAAGCAATCTGATCCGTCTTTCTCCAAAAAGACCAAATCTTTGAAATCACCATGGACCCAAGAGCAGTTTTGACCTCCCTCAACCTCTTAAGCATGATGAATGAGGAAGCAAATCGAGTATCTGCAATCTTCAACAATGAAAGCTGTGTGTACTCTTTGTAGATGGTGAGGGCATTTGTGTGGTTTTGTACAAAGTTACGGATATGGCATGCATTCTCAATAAGGTTGCCAATCCATGTCACATCTGAAGCAATGGATTTCAGTGCTAAATTCAAGGAATGGACAATGCAAGGTGTCCAAAAAACCTCTATGAGCAATAAAAGCATGTATAAATGATTCTACAACACTAACAACTCAAATGAGTCAAAGACACCTAGATGAATCATGAATCTTGTGATAAATTCAAACAATGAGCAAATTAGAAATGAAAGGTGTCCAAAATGAACACACCTGTGGATATTTAGCTTCCACAATCATGTCAATAGCCTTGCAAACAGGTGCATTGTCCGTGATGATTTGTACACAAGAATCAACACCTACTTCTTCAATGGTTTTGATGAATAACTCACCCATATACTCTGCATCCTTGTATTTCCCAAGAGCATCCACCGCTTTCAAGAAGACCGGTCCATTTTGGGAAGATACCATGAAATTGATGAGTGGATGGCATGCTAGATCTGTCCGTTCATCAGAAACAATACTCACACCAGATGAGGGTCATGTTGATCTAATTGGCTCAAGAATTTTATCTACCTCCTTCTTTGCTTTAACCAACAATGTGGTTCTAAGCTTATTTGAACCAGGAGGCACATAACTAGTTGGAGCTCGTTCCATGAGACTTCGACACATCTCAATAAACAATGGTGACCGTGCAACATTGAATGAGATGAAGTTGAGGTAGAAATAGAATGCAATGGTAAGGTATACCTCTTCTCGCGCCTCTTGTCGGAAAATCCTATCGATTGGACCACTTGGAGATTGCCTCTTTTTTGTTTGATAAGTATCCCCACTCCCATATATGCTAGGTGGAAATGGAGGCTTGGTGCTAGAGGATTTCCTCAAGAATGGAAGAGGATCCTCATCTTTTTTCTTGCTTGCTGCTGCCACCTTCCCTAAGCCAACATGATCCTCTCTTTCCATATCCCTCCTTTGGGTAACACTCACCACTTTGCATGAAGAAATCCCACAAGAAGGAAGGGCCAACAAATGGCCCTTAACCCGGTAATATGTGCTCTTGAACTCATTCTTGCAAAAATTGCATCTCCAAGACACATTGCCTCCCCCACCAAGCTTTTCCCCAGGCCCATCTTTTCTTGTCATATACTTCCACAAAGGGTATTGTTTTTCTTGCGCTTGTTGTCTTACTAAAATAGGGTTAAATGGACCATGAGCTCCACTAGCAGTAGATGGAGCACTTGAAGGAGGAGGAGAACAACTTGTGCTTGGAGGAATAGGAGGGGAGGCACTAGATGGTGCATTTCTCCCTTTCCTTTGCCCCTTAGCTCCTGCCTTAGCTGATTGAGACATTCTCTTTCTTGTTTGATGGTTAAGCTTGCAATCCTCTCCACAAATCCGCCCCCAATGCACTTGGATTCCCTTGGAAAGCCTTCAAATCTTCTTCACCTGCACATAAAACCCACTCTCAAGCTTCTCCAGACTTGCAAATGACAAAAAAGAAATGAAATTTCGTTTTTAAACTCACCCCAGGCGCCCTTTTCTGCGGAAAACGTGTCCTAGAATTGGGACACGAGTCGCACAGTTGGGGACACGATGGGAAATCGTATCCGACATGACCCCACAGGACACGTAGCCCCTTTATAGCGAATCCGGTTTCTTAGAATGTCACAAGTGGGATTTGAACAGGGGTGGGGAGTATAACTTCTTCTCTTTACCACTTGAGTTAAACCCAGTTGACATTTGCTCTTTATTTCTTATGTTTGCTTTTAGGCATTTTGAAGTTTGGGTGAGGGCCATCACATTGTTAACATTTGAATTTTCTTTTATTGAGGAATTTTTGTTTGAAGGTTGGGTACAAAGTGTTGGTTGTGGAGCCTGATCTCCCAGATTCAGAGATATTGTTATTCAAACGTGTTTGTACCCCAGTTTTATATGATATGCAGGTGGACTATATAGTCACCCCAGTGGGGGGGTATGGGGGGGCATTGCCCCCCCACAAGGTTCCAGGGTGGATCATCCCCCTCGAACAGATTACTGGCCCATGGTATTTCCCCTTTAAAAGAAAGACATTGTAATAAGAGTAGGGTTTATGCATTAGGTATTGTGTATTATAAAGATCTCTGAGATCGTGTAAGAGAGACTGAGAGAGTGAGAAGAGGAAGTTGCAGCGGCTGTGTTGCGGGTTGTATCCCTTCACTTTGCTGGATGGTATAATAATAAGGTCTGGCAATTTTTGTGTGGACGTAGCCATCTTGGGTGAACCACGGTATATTGGTGTCTTTCTTGTAATGTGTCTGTGTGATTATATTTGCATCTTGTTTATTGTTATTTCTCTGTGATCCTGTTTTTCTAACAATTGGTATTAGAGCCAAAAGTCTATTTGGGAGATAAACCCACAGGAAACTAGGGTTTCCGGTTCGAGTGGGAGCAATGGCGGAAGAAGGAAAGTTTAATGTCGAGAAGTTTAATGGCCAAAACTACCAGTTATGGAAGATGCAAACGGAGGACTATTTGTACCAGAAAGATCTATTCCTGTCGTTGGTAGGAAAAACAAAACAGCCGGCGACCATGAAGGACGAAGAATGGGAGGTTCTTAACAGAAAGGCACTGGGAACAATACGGCTGTCCCTGGCTTCGTCGGTGGCTTTCAATATCTCAAAAGAAAAGACAACAGAGGATTTGATGAGTGCATTGGGTAAATTGTATGAAAAACCCTCGGCCTCCAACAAGGTATTTCTAATGAAGCGTTTATTTAATATGAAGATGTCAGAAGGTGGATCTGTTGCTGATCATTTAAATGAATTTAATACGGTTACAAATCAACTAAGTTCTGTAAGTGTGAACTTTGATGATGAGGTTAGGGCTCTTCTAATCTTGTGTTCATTGCTAGAAAGCTGGAATAGCTTGGTCATGGCTGTAGGTAACTCTGTCTCTGGTTCAAACACCTTGAAATTTGATGATGTTATTGGTGTTGTTCTTAGCGAGGAGATGCGAAAAAAAAGCACAGGTGAGACATCAGGTAATGCGTTGACCATGGAGAGCAGGGGAAGACAAAGGAATAAATTAAAGAGCCAAGGTAATCGCAGCAAGTCTAAAACGGACAGATCCAAGTCCAGATTGGGAAAGATAGAGTGTTGGAATTGTGGAAAGAAAAGACATCTGAAGAAAGACTACATATCTCTAAAGAAGAAAGGAGATGGATAGTAGGAGACGACTCAGGAAGCAAATGTAAGAGGTGATGTGTTACAAGATGCTTTGATTCTTGCATTAACTAATACTAGTGATTACTGGGTAGTAGATTCAGGGGCTTCATGTCATGCTACACCCCATAGGAAATACTTTCATGATTATGTTCCAGGCGATTTTGGACATGTTTTATTGGGTGATGATGAGCCATGTAAAACTGTTGGAATGGGTAAGGTATGGATAAAATTTAAGAATGGAAGTGAATGGCTGCTGAAAGAAGTAAGGCATTTTCTTGCTATGAAAAGAAATCTGATCTCAACAGGGCAGTTGGGAGATGGTGGCTGTTTATCTACGTTTGGAGAAACGTGGTGGAAAATCACTAAAGGATCAATGGTGATAGCAAAAGGAGATAGGATAGGTATGTTGTATTTACGTCCTCATAATACTGACCATTCTATCTCGTTAGCTTCCACAGGAACATATACAGCATTGTGGCATCATAGACTTGGCCACATGAGTGCGAAGGGGATGCAGATTTTCCACTCAAGGAAGTTGCTGCCAGATCTGAAGCAGGGAAGTTTGGAATTCTGTGAGAACTGTGTTTATGGAAAACATAAGAGAGTCAGATTTCTCAGGGTTGGGAAACAGAAGAAGAATGAAAGGTTAGAGCTTGTGCATACATAGGTATGGGGACCGGCTTAGGTACAATCTCTTGGTGGCTCTCATTATTATGTTACATTTATTGATGATGCAACTAGGAAAACTTGGGTTTATTGCATTAGACAAAAATCTGATGTGTTTGCTACTTTTAAAAAGTGGAAAACTTTAGTTGAGAATGAGACAGGAAAAATGTTGAAGTGTCTTAGATCTGATAATGGAGGTGAGTACTACGTTAATGAGTTTGATAGTTACTGTTCATACCCTGGGATTCGTAGAGAGAAGACAGTCCCAGAAACACCACAAGAAAATGGTGTGTCAGAAAAGATGAATAGAATGATCATGGAGCGTGCAAGGTGTATGAGATTGCATGCAGGGTTGCCTTTACAGTTTTGGAGAGATGCTATAAATACTGTTGTTTGTTTAATAAACAGAGGGCCTTCAAGTGCTTTGGATGGTAGTATTCTAGAGGCATGGATAGGTAAAAAGGTAAACTACTCATTTCTGAGAACTTTTGGTTGTGAAGCAATTGTCCATATTGATAAAGAAAATAGAACAAAGCTTGAAGCTAAATCCAATAAATGTACCTTTATTGGATATGGGGTTGATGATTTTGGTTATCGCTTATGGGATTATGAAAATCACAAAATCATTAGGAGTAGAGATGTGATATTCAATGAAAAGGTCATGTATAAAGATCAGTTGCAGGGAAATAAACAGGAAAAAGAAAACACAGAGTACACAATGCTTGATGAAATTAAAGAAAATGAAGTTCCAAAGGTGCCAGAATATCAAGAACAACAACAAGTACCTGAAACTCCTGCAAGTGTAAGAAGATCTACCAGGTTAAGTAAACTCCCTGAACAATACTCTCCTTCAATGTATTATTTTATTGATGATTGATGCTAGTGAACCAGAATGTTATGAAGAAGCAATGCAGGTGGAAACTAGAAAGAAGTGGGAGCAAGGCATGAATGAGGAGATGGACTCATTGGTAGGAAACCAGACTTGGGATTTGGTTCAGTTGCCTATTGGTAAAAGAGCATTGCAGAACAAATGGATTTACAGGTTGAAGGAAGAAGAAGGAGGTAAGAAGCGGTACAAGGCCAGACTTGTTGTAAAGGGGTTTGCACAGAAGAAAGGTGTAGATTTTGATGAAATATTTTCTCCTGTTGTTAAGATGACTTCAATTAGGACTATTTTAAGTCTAGTGGCGGTAGAAGATTTGCATCTTGAACAGTTAGATGTAAAAACTGCCTTTCTCCATGGGGATTTGGAGGAAGAGATATTAATGCACCAGCTAAAAGGGTATGAGTTCTAAGGGAAGGAGAATTTGGTATGCAGGTTGAAGAAGAGCTTGTATGGCTTGAAGCAAGCTCCAAGGCAGTGGTATTTAAAATTTGACAGGTTTATGACAGAACAAGATTATAGTAGATGTCATTTTGACCACTGTGTTTATTTCAAGAGACTAGATAATGGAACATATATTATCTTGTTATTGTATGTGGATGACATGCTTGATGTAGGGTCTAACATGCAAGAAATAAATGTGCTCAAAAGGAAGTTAGCAAATTCATTTGCGATGAAGGATTTGGGTGCTGCAAAGCAAATCCTTGGTTGCAGAGGTTTATGGAGGAATTGGGTAAGAAGCAGAAGGATAGCAGGTTGTATAGTGACAGCGAGAGTGCCATTCATCTTGCAAAGAACTCAACCTTCCATTCTAGGACTAAACATATACAACTCAAGTACCATTTCATATGCTCTGTTTTGGAAGATGAAATGTTGAAGTTGGAGAAGATACATACTAGCCAGAATCCTGCAGATATGTTTACAAAGACAGTGACCAGAGAGAAACTGAGTTCCTGCTCGGTTTCAGTTGGCCTTCTAGCGTGAAGGTGGAGATGAGAAATTTGCCGAGTCCAAGGTTCAAAGCATACTCTAGCAAGTGCAGCAGCGGTGGAGTTGTTGTGATCAGTCTCTAAGTGGGAGATTGTTGGTTGTGGAGCTTGATCTCCCAGATTTAGAGATATTGTTATTCAGCCGTATTTGTACCCCAGTTTTATATGATATGCAGGTGGACTATATAGTCACCCCAGCGGGGGGGTGTGGAGGGGCATCGCCCCCCCACGGGCCCATGGTTTTGGGTAACCCGTGGTATTTTCCCATGGTATTTCCCCTTTAAAAGAAAGACATTGTAATACGGCCAGGGTTGATGCATTAGGTATTGTGTATTGTAAAGATCTCTGAGATCGTGTAAGAGAGACTGAGAGAGTGAGAAGAGGAAGTTGCAGTGGTTGTGCTCCGGGTTGTATCCCTTCACTTTTCTGGATGGTATAATAATAAGGTCTGGCAATTTCTGTGTGGAAGTAGACCATCTTGGGTGAACCACGGTATATTGGTGTCTCTCTTGTAATGTGTCTGTGTGATTATATTTGCATCTTGTTTATTGTTATTCCTATGCGATCCTTTTTTTCTAACACAAAGTTTTGTTATTTTCTCAGGATTTAATTTGTTGTAGCTTGTGAATGCTTTCAACATCTATGTGGAACTCTTTGGACATGCTTCCCATTTTAGAAAAACAGGATCACAGAGCACGCAACTTGTCAATTATTTCATCCTTCTTCTTTGGTTGCAAGTTTGGTGGTTTTTTATGGCTTTATTGGTTTTGTTGCATCTACTAACTTTTCAGGCCGGCGTTGAATTGATCTATTTGGAACTCTTTGGACATGCTTCCCATTTTAGTGACTGAGTTCTCCATCTTATTGCAATAAATTTGAGCATCACTATTTTGTTAAGATTCTCTCAAGTGTTGAAAAGATTCAATTTGATCATTATGGGCTAAGAATATTTTTATTTTGTTTTTTTAAACTGATCTCAACCATTAAAGAGTTTGAGTTTTTGTATTCCCTTTGAACATTATGTAGTCAAGTGTTTGAGATGTAGGATTACTGTGGCTAGTTGTCTTCTTGTGGGCCACCCAATGTTGGAAGTAAATAACAACTATTTTTTTCCATCCTTGTAAAATGGATCAATTTCCTTTTCCATCTGATTCAGGGAAGGTTATGATGATGATGATGGTTATGGAAATGGACCTTTCATGTTTAAGTTTTTTATTTGTGGTAGTGTTCTCATTCTTTGAGTATAAATGTTTCCTTTGAGTTTTCTCTTTTTTGTAGGAGGTTAGATACTTGAGTTATTGTATGTTATTGCATTTCCATTGTTTTGAATAATTGGCATGCCTATTATAAATGATTTGTGATTAATTTTATTCTTCAATGTTGATTGATTTAGTACAGTGGTTGTTTGTAAGTGGGTGGATAGGAGGAAAATGTTGTACCTACTTTGAAACCATTGTTATTGAACGTCCTTCTTCTCTTTGCAATATATATTTATGTATATTAATGTTATGCAACCTTTAGGGTAATTGGTGATCATCTATCATACTATGGATCTTGATTGATTTGATGGAACATGCTCAACTTAAACTGCCCAGGTGGCCAAGGACATACACGGTCAGAGCCATTAGAGTTTTATCACCATTCTACAGGGGAAGAATGTTAGACATGGTTGTAAATAGTGAAAGAGACGGTTGTAACTTGTACAGTCCCCAAAGGTGGTAACCCACTAAAAAGGTTTGGTGCCTGTTACAACAAAATCTAGCACCTACGGAAGTGTAAAGCCCCAATCACCTAGGTGTTTGTCTTGTGTAACTCAGGAAGGCTACCTTGTGCCATCATAGTAGCCCTTCCTCTCACTTTAGGCTAGTTCTTTTCTAGCACAAGGGGGTATCCCTAAGGTGAGTTTAAGTCCAATGCTTAAGGTATGTGATGCAGAGGTTTGGACTGAAAGTTTTAGAACCCCAACCTGGTTTCAAGTTTTGCAAATTCTCTACATGTAGTTTAATGCCCAAACCTCAACATGCATGTAATTTTTCTCAACTAAAATTGTTTTGCTTGAAACACTTGAAATTCTTTTCAATTTAATAACTCAGAAATTTTAAATTTCAGCCTAAATTTCTAACTCAGAAATTTATATCAGCCATTCACACATGAAAAATAACACAGTATTTTTGACCAAATTCGTCCAGGATAAAACCCCCAAGGGAAAACCTGTTCAAGAGAGATTTTATTTCTTCAAACAAATTATCAAAAATACAACAGCAGTACTTATCTCAACCACATGCATCCACCTCGGTAAATGTGCCCAGAAAAACACAGCTGTACGGACAGCATTAAATGCAGTACTGCCTCCTAAAAAATCATGCCAAACTCTGATGTATGGACTGTCAGATTTCTGCCTCGAAATCTGTGCTGTACGGTTGCATTAATTGCTGTATGGATCAGTGAATTCCTGCCTCGAAATTCATGCTGTACAGCTGCATTAATTGCTCTATGGACCAGCCTGATTTTTACCTCGAAAATCGTGTCTGTACGACCTCATTAAATGCAGTACGGATCCCTCGATTTCTGTTCTGTACAGTGCTGTACGGACCCCTCGATTTCTGTGCTGTATGGATTCCTCAAATTCTGTGTTGTATGGATTGTCTAGGAAAATGTGCCCCTCTTAGAATTTGTGCTCATGCTCAGCTTGAAATTCATCTAGGGTTTTTCCTTCTCTTCTCTTCTTCTCTTGCTCTTCTTCTTCCTCTCCAAAACTTCTCTCTTGGATGTGAATAATGAATTAGGTTTGCCTTCCCCAAGCCTTTTTGTTCATGGCAACTTCTCCCTCTTCTTCCAGTGGCCAAGATTAGATTAGATCAAAGGCTCTCAATAAATGCTCAATAAATAATAATTAAATGATATTTAGTGCACTCATATCATTTAATTATGTGATGACCCTTTTAATTAATCACTCGAATTTATCACTTAAATGAACTTAGGAAAATATAGTGACTTTATAAAAATAAAGTACTTTTCACTTTATTAATTAATGACTAGGGGTCACCTTTTTAAAGTGTTCTTGTCCACCCCAAGGCAACACAAGCCTCAAGGTGAACAACACTTCCTTGGTAACTTATCAACATGGACTTGGATGAAGTTTGGTTTGTAATCTAGTTTATATGTTTGATCAAGGTAAGGTTCAAGTGTACAAACCAATATATAAGTGTAGTATAGTTGAATATGGTTTGATGTGTCTTGACTTGTTATAAATCTGAGTTTAAATGATGTCAATGGGAGTTGGAAAGTTCAGATTTATTATGAGAAAGGTTTGAGCAAATGTATGATATGGAATTGAAAATGGCTGCTCAAATGCAAATCTGAAAATAAAAATTTCTGAAATAACTGACTTGCTGAAAATGCAGAATTTTAAAACATAAAATCAATTATGAGAAAAAACAAATATGATTAAAAGGAGTATAATTAAAGTTTGGAAATGAGATGCTTTAGATTCTAATACAATTTGGAAATACATTTTCTGAATTAAATCGACCACTGGGAAATGCAGAATATTTAAAACAGACAACAATTTAATATTCCATAATGTAAATAAAGTGAAACGAGTCTAATTCAAGGTTTGAAAATTAAATGTATAGACTCAAATGCAAGCTGGTAGTGTAAATTTTTGAATTAATTGTTGCTGGAAAATACAAGAAATTTAAAATAGAACTGAAATGAATTTCTAGAATGCAGAAAATGTGTTTTGTCTAGCTTAAGATATAAAGAAAAAGTTCCTAGACAAAATGGTTTGCTGGAAAATAATTTTATGAATTAAACAAAGTGCAGGAATCACACAAAATTTAAAACAAAATGTTAAAAGCAATTTCCCGTAGGCATAAATCAGAGTTTGGTCTAGTTTAAGATAAGAAAATGGTATTCCTAGACATGATGGAAACAAATTTCTGAATCAACTAAGGTGCTAAAATTGTACAATAATTAGAACAGAAATTTAAAACTAAATTTCTAGCAAGCAATAAACTAAACTTAGTCTATTTTATATTTGGAATGACGTTCCTAGACTGATGTATATTGCTGGAAATAAATGTTTCTGATTTAAACTTAATGCAAATCTCTGAATATTTAAAAGAGAAGCCTACATACAAAATTTAGAATACAAAGGCTAAAGAAAATGCTAAAATAAATCATTTTGGGATGCTGAGAGAGGTAAGACTATAGCGTCAAATTAACCTTGGCTAATGGAGGGCATGGAATCATCTAAAGTTATAGGATTAGAAGGCTGCCTAATGCATGCTACAGGAATCCTATAGTGATTGAAAATTAAATTTAAAAATCTGCATGGAAAATAACCCCCAAGGTGTCAACTTTTCAAGATTTAGCCTTAAGTTTATTTGCCTAAATTTTTCCTTGATCTAGTATCACTTTTTTGAAGAAACTAGAAAAGAAAATTCCTAAGCAAATAAAAGAAATCCCAGAAGAGATTTCAGGGATTTCATGCATATGTTTTCTCTACCACTCGAGTTATTTGCCTACTTGAATGTCCTTGGTTGGATCCTTTGCATGTACATTACTAGGTTCAATATTCAACAATTAAATCATAATGTAGCGTCACACACACAAGAGAACTCTCTCCACAATATTTGCTTCAATATTATTCACTCTCTCAACGTAGGTTGCGGGGAAGCGCTCCCGCCCCCCCCTCGCCCCTGCTCTGGAAGCTAGCTTCCGGCCGAAGCTAACCGGAAGCTAAGAGGAATCGTGCTTCCGTTTCGCTTCCGGCCGAAAGCGAATTTCGGAAGCTCGCTTCTGCCCAATTTACAATGTTCCCTGCCACTATCATAAAGCGTTTAGGAAGCGATCAGAAGCATCGCTTTTTGATCGCTTCCTTTCGCTTCCTAATTGATTCCTGGATCGCTTCCCATCGCTTCCGACCGATTAAAAAATCGCTTCCCAATGCTTCCTTAATCTCTTCTCGACGCTTCCTTGGATGCTTCGCGTCAACCCGCGGATTTGAAGATGATTTCGAGCTAGTGGGGTCCACGCTTGGGGTTTTGGAGGGGAGGAATAGGGCTTTGAGGGATAAAGCCCTCCTCCACACTCCATTTATCACTTTGCTTTGCTTGAGAAGAGAAGAGAGGAGAGGAGAGGAGAAGAGAAGAGAGGAGAAGGGAAGAGGAGAAGAGGAGAAGAGAGAAGAGGAGAAGAGGAGAAGAGAAGAGGAGAAGGTGCCATCAAGCTCGGTTTTTTCTTGGAGATTGAAGAAGGTTGGTTGCTTGGCAAGTTGGCACACTCACTACCATTGGACATCCAAATAGGTAGGCTCTAAACCCTTTATTGTTGATTTGCTTTGTGTTTGAACTTGAAGTTTTGAATCTTGATGCTTGAGACTTGAACTTTTGAAGTTTGAAATTTGACTAGAATCTAGAATGTCATTGTAAATGTTCCTCTCCTATTCTTTCCCATGCTTTCTCCTTCATTCTATTGCAGGGCAACAGGTTAAATATCTAGTTCCACTTCCAACTTCCAAGTCCAACAAACATGATGATGGGTTTATGGTTTCTTTCGTTGGTTCCATTTGTTATTTTGATGATGTTCATTGAAAACCGGAGGAGGAATGAGGGAGAGGAAGATGATGAAGAAGTGGGTAGTGGCACATACTGTGGAGAGGAGGAGGGAGGGGAAGAGGAGGAGGAGGGAAACCGAATGAAAACCAAGGAGGACTCAACACCCTTGTGGAAATATGTCACCAAGCAGGGAGGAAGCAAGGGGGGTGGAACCGCCAAATTTGGTTGCTCCCATTGTAAAAAGATTTACACGGGTTCATATACCTGTTTGAGAAGACATCTATGTGGGAACATGCCATGTGATGAAAACAAAACTGTGGGAGTTTGTGTTTGCCCAAATGTGCCATCAACACAAAGAGCCATGTATAAGAAGGAAGAATTTGAAGCACAAAACAAAGCAAAAGCATCAAGGGTTGACCGGGACCCCTCAAACTCACCGAGAACTGGAGGCCCATCCACCCAAGGTAGTGGATTCTCACCCCCTGGGTCACGCAGCACAATATCAAATTTCCTTGACCAAGGTGGTAGGGATGACGTGGATATAAAAGTGTTCCGGTTTCTCTATGCATGTGGCATACCATTTAATGTCCTTCGCTCACCCTATTGGCATGAAATGGTAGAGGCCATTCGGACTGCTCCAACAGGATACAAGATCCCAAGGTATGACAAAGCTAGAACTCTAGGGCTTGACAAGGAAAGAGGCAAGATCCGAAATGCTTTGGGGCAATTCACAAATACTTGGAATGATTATGGGGTATCAATTGTATCAGATGGATGGACAAATGTAAAAGGCTAGCCATTGATAAATGTTCTTGGTGTGTCTGCTACTGGTGCAGTCTTCCTTTCAACCCATGACTACTCAGATAAATTCAAGACTGGCATGAACATTGTAGAACTCCTACTCAAAACCATTGAAGCTATTGGTCCATACAATGTCATCCAAGTCATAACCGATAATGCTGCTAATTGTAAGGCAACGGGAGCAATCATTGATGATAAATACCCCAACATATTTTGGTCTGGGTGTTTGGTTCACACAATGAACCTTTTGATGCACGACATCATTAAGTTGAAGGAAAATCAATACAAATGGATTGGTGAATTGTACAAAAAGGGCAAGAAGATGATAAGATTTATAACCAACCATAGCAATGCCCATGGCATTTTCCGCAGTCACTCAAAGTTGGAGCTATTGAAGATAGCAAAGACTAGATTTGCTAGCTACTACCTCACTTTCAGGCTCCTTTTGAAGGTAAGAGAGGCATTGGCTAGCATGGTATCAAGTGAGTCATGGCAGGTCTTGAAGGATAGGGCTACATCCGCATTTGACAGGCTTGATTTTCAGGAGGTGGAGGACACCGTTCTTGATGGTCAATTTTGGGTAAGTGTCAAGTATGTTTTGCAGTTCACAAAGCCCATTTATTACATGATTCGGTTTGCAGATATAGATAAGCCGATGATTGGGGAGGTGTATGAGTAGATGGATAGCATGCTGGGCCAAATTAAAGATATTAATGAACATAAAGATCCCATCTTGTATGACCATATTCACACACATGTGGTCAAAAGGTGGGAACATCTCAACTTTCCACTGCATGCCTTAGCGTATGTGTTTACACCAAAATATTATTCTCCATCTTGCTTGGCCAAACCAACACCTGGGGGTGGGGTTAGGAGAAAGCCCCACATAGATCCAGAGGTACAGGTTGGGTACATGGCTGCTATAGACAAGTTGGTCCTTGATGTAGAGGAATGTGACATATTGCGCAGTGAATTAAGCAAATACCTTAGTGAAGTTGGTCCATTTGGTACTTTGCATGCAATCAAAGATTGAGATAGGGCGCCTCCTATCGAATGGTGGAACATGTATGGCTCAACATGCCAACGCTTGAATAAATTGGTTGTCAGAGTGCTTTCATAGGTGGTTAACAGTTCCTCTGCAGAAAGGTGTTGGAGAACCTATAGCTTCATCCACGTAGTGAAAAGAAACCGATTAAATGAAAACCGAGCATAAAGCTTGGTTTATGTACATTACAACTTGAGGTTGTGGACTCATTATTGTGAGCGTGCCAAAACTGATAGATCATATGTCACTTGGGACAACAATCCGGAGGAGCATAACTTGGAGGATGGAGCCTTAACTTTAGAGCGCTTGGAGGAAGAGCTTTTGGGCGATGAGGACGACCATGCAGTACCAATGGCGCTGCCATCTTCTACCTTGTTTCGAGATGCACCATCTTTTCCTAGAGGTTCAACTTCACGACCTCCATCTGCATCAGTGAGGGGGGGTCGTGTAGGATCAAGTCTTGGACGTGGCTCAACATTGGTGGCTACTGGGGATGATAATTCCACTCCCATTGTTCATAGAGCACGAGAAAAGCAAATGGAAATTTCTTGTGGCAAGAGGAAACATCCATAAAATCTACTTTTCTTGTATTTTCTTGTTTACAGTACTTTCAAACTTCTGCACTATTGACTCTTTTATATTTATTATCGTATATTTTGTAAACATTACATGGCATTTCAAGTTTGAAGTTTGAAGTTGAACCTACCTTTGAATTTGAAGTTCACTTTTTGCAAATTTGCATGATTGAGTAATTGACTGCATAAAAGCATATTATAACTCTTTGGTAATGAATATGATGCTTCGTGAATTGGTTCAACTTTCAACTTTCATTTTATGGTTGATGTTCTCTATTATAGACTATGTCACTATAGTTTGGTAATTGGTTACCTGGTAACTTTTGTGACAACTTACAAGTACTAGTGATGACAAAATGTTTATATATTGAAAATTTGAAGCTTTAAGGTTGAATCTTGATGTTATAAGTTATGGAATCACGAATACTGGAGTCTGGACCTATGGTTGATGAATTCACTAGTAAATGATTAAATGAAATGATGTTATATGGTATTAACTATTATTGTTTATTTCATGTTTTTATCCTTTCCATAACTAATTCAACATTCTACATGCATTTGTTGACATATATGCATCAAAATATATAAAAAATACATATTATATAAAAAACGCTTCCTAAGCGAAAGCTTTTGAAAATTTCGCTTCTCGCTCCCGCTCCCGCTCCCAAGTAACCTTGCTCTCAACAACCATTGCAAATGGGGGGATCCTCTTCTTTATAGAGTTATAGGCTCAACCACCTCATAAAATACTAATATTAGAGTGATCACGTTTGATATGTCAAACAATAATAAAATAATTTTACATTTTCATGAATTGGCCATCAAATAATATAATATTTTCTCCACATAAGAACTCCAAAAGATGAGAAGGTGCATTCTTAGAGGTTCTTATCCATCCAATATTAAATTAATATTGAACAAGAGGGGCACCTCAAGAGAAATGGTTCAAGTTGTTACAATCACTCTCTAGCAAATAATAAAATAATCGCATGGAAAGTGCACTCCCCATGATTTCTCCAAACATAAAAGGAGTGTATATTTCCTTAAAACCCACACTAGAGTTAAAGTGTGCCAGATTATTTTTATTAAACCCAATTGCTACTATTAACCACACATGGATTTCTTCACTATGCAGCGGAAAATAAATACTGAGACAACACAAATCTTTTTGGGTATAAACCCCTGAACAAAACCCAAGATGGGAAAACCGGTGCAACAGTCTGAGATGAAATTTTATTATGAAGATATGGAACAAATACAATTCAGAAAATCGATTTAGCCAACCTAGAAAAATCGGACCTTTTCAAATCTCTGAGAAATAACCCACCGACCAGTACGACCTCTCTGCACAGTTGTACGGCCCTGTTGTAATTCGTACGAAATCCTTACGGCTCTGCTGCAGCTGTACGGATGGATTCCGTATGGCCTCTGCTCACACGTGCAGCCCCTCTGCGACTTTTGTTGTACGACCGAGCTGCTGTACGGCCCTGCCGAATCTGTAGGGCCTCTCTCTCAGCAAATCCGTACGGCCCTCTTGCTTTGCCTAATCACTCTGTCGATCTGCTGAATGATTGCTCCTCCATCTTCTTCTATGCAAACTTCTCTCTCAAACTTCTCTGTCTCTCTCTGTGTCCTCTCCACCAAATCGATCCTCCTTTTAACTCAATGACCAAGTGAAAACCCTAACATCTCATTATGGATCTATGGATGAGATCCTTCGGTGAGATCAATGGCCAAGATTAGATTAGCCACCACTTTAATTATTTTCACTTCAGTGAGATCACTGAACTCCGCCCCTTGCTCCAAATGAGTAACCTGAAAGCTTATTCCCACTTGCAAAAAGAGGGATCAAATCTGGTACATTTTACAAATAAGTATCAAAAGAGCATGAAATATAACTCACTATAACATGCTACTCTTGAAATCCTAGATGCAAAATGTTCATCCTTCCGATGAAGAGGATGTTGCAGTTGACAAAAGGATTTGAAGGACCTTCTGTTTCAAATCCAAGCACAGAAAGAAAACATATGTGCAACCTCCATCACTGCAGAAACTAGGGCTTCTTGTCCGGGAGCTCCCTCCAAAGATCATCTGAAAAAGAGAGTGCATCTAACTCGCCTCACTAGGGCGCATCTTTCTGTCGAAGCAGATTTCAAGTCTGAGAATTTTCATTTTTTGGGTCCCCCACTACAGCTCGAGAGAATTAGGGCATCAAGTTTTTGGGTCATCTGCTTTCCTGTGTTCCATGATATATTCAGCTTGTGCTGTACTGAGTGCAACACAGGGATGCTTCCTACTGAGCCATGAGATCATGCCTGATCCCAAACTAAAGCAATATCCTGAAGTGCTTTTCCTATCTTCGGCACTTCCATCCCAATCTAAGTCTGTGTACCCGTACAACCTGAACTCACTATATGAAACATATCTGAGTCCATATTCCAATGTACCCTTTAGGTACCTCATCACATGTTTTGCTGCAATCAAGTGAACATTCTTGGGCTCCATCATACACTGGTTTAACGTGTTCACAACAAAACATATGTCTGGTCTAGTATTGGTCAAGTACATCAATGACCCAATAATCTGTCTGTGCATGGTGACATCTACTATCTCTAATGAAGCATCATTCAGGAGCTTCAAGTTTGTCACCATCGGAGTAGTCATGGCTTTACAATCCATCATTCCAAATCTCTTCAGGATCTCAACTGTGTATTTTCCTTGACTTAGGAAAATCTCATATGGAAACTGCCATACTTCAAGACCTAGAAAGTAATGCTTTGTACCAAGGTCTTTCATCTCAAATTTTGCTGCAAACCTTTTCTTACATTCATTGATGGGCTCGTCTTCTCCTGTCAGGAACAAATCATCCACATACAACAATAATATCATAGGTTCATCATCCATAATCTTATAATAAAGATTAAAGTCTGCTTTACTCTTGGTAAAGCCCAAGCTCATCAGGAAGCTATCAATTCTTCCATACCATGCTCTGGGTGCTTGCTTCGACCCGTACAATGCTTTCTTCAGTTTGCATACATGTGACTTTCTATCTTTGGTTTCAAATCCTTCTGGCTGCTCGAGGATGTCTTCAGAAGGATGAGCAGATACCAAGCATGAAGCAGAGGACAACTTCTTTCGAGAGAGGTCCCTCTGGACCATACCAAGCTTGTCTCTAAAGTATTCAAACTTTATGCGAGACAGAGGCTTAGTCAGCACATCAACAACTTGTTCCTTTGTAGGAACATACTTGAGCTTTACGACTCCCTTCTGCACCATATCTCGGATATAGTGGAACTTGATCTATCATGGAACACATGATTCTCTGTCATCTTGGTGCAACTTTGGTTGTCACAGAGTATATCCGTAGCATCAATCTCTGCATCAAACAATCCTGCTAACATCTTGTGAAGCCAAACTGCTTCCCTACAAGCTGAACAAGATGCTACATATTCAGCTTCTGCTGTACTAAGTGTAACACAGGGCTTCCTCCTACTGAGCCATGAGATCATGCCTAATCCCAAACTAAAGCAACATCTTGAAGTGCTTTTCCTATCTTCGACACTTCCACCCCAATCTGAGTCTGTGTACCCGTACAACCTGAACTCACTATCTCAAGCCTATCTGAGTCCATAATCCAATGTACCCTTTAGGTACCTCATCACATGTTTTGTTGCAATCAAGTGAACATTCATGGGCTCCACCATATACTGGCTTAATGTGTTCACAACAAAACATATGTCTGGTCTAGTATTGGTCAAGTATATCAATGACCCAATAATCTGTCTATACATGGTGAGATCTACTATCTCTGATGAAGCATCATCCAGGAGCTTCAAGTTTGTCACAATCGGAGTAGTCATGGCCTTATAGTCCATCATCCCAAATATCTTTGGGATCTCAATTGTGTATTTTCCTTGACTCAGGAAAATCTCATTTGGAAACTGCCATACTTCAAGACCTAGAAAGTAATGCATCATACCAAGGTCTTTCATCTCAAATTCAGCTGCAAGCCTTTTCTTACATTCAATGATGGGCTTGTCTTCTCCTATCAGGAACAAATCATCCACATACAACAGTAGTATCATAGGTTCATCATCCATAATCTTATAATAAAGATTAGAGTCTGCTTTACTCTTGGTCAAGCCCAAGCTCATCAGGAAGCTATCAATTCTTCCATACCATGCTCTGGGTGCTTGCTTCAACTCGACTGCTGCTGAAGATGAAGTCGGCCCAGTTGGGGGAAAAGTCACCCCAACAGAAGAATATAAATAGAGGGTGAGTCTCTCATTTATACTCACTCATCCATCTCACGAAAGTGCCCATAGGAGAGAGAGAAGTTCACACAAGTGGAGGAGTAGCTGATTTTGGCTTGGGGTTTATCTTTGTACTTTGTGAATTCTATATTGAGGAAGATTTTGCCGGGGTTTTCTCCCTTGTGGTTTCCCCGAGAGAAATATTGTGTTCTTGCTGTGCTTCTGTTGCTTTTAGTGATAGATTGTTTAATGTTATATGCTAAACAAGTAAAAACTAACATGGTATCAGAGCAAGCCTGAAAGAAAACATTGTGCAGCCTCCGTAACTGCAGAAACTAGGGCTTCTTGTTCCGGGAGCTCCCTCCACAGATCAGCTGAAAAAGAGAGTGCATCTAACTTGCCTCACTAGGGCGCATCTTTCTGTCGAAGCAGGTTTCAATTATGAGAATTTTCATTTTTGGGTCCCCCACTATAACTCGGGAGAATTAGGGCATCGAGTTTTTGGATCATCTGCTCACAGAATTGGGAGGAGTACGTTGCTCAACTCGTCTTGAGGAGGCGAATTTGCTCATCCAATTAGTTTTCCAAAATCCCGAAGTTGGAATATTAGGGTTTCTCTAACAAACCCTAGGTCAAGGAAGAAGCAGTTTTCAGAAGGATAACTTTTCTGGTAAGTCTCAAATCTATTATATTTCCATTTGAAGTACTCATTATATCAAGATGACAAGCAATACCAAGCTTGATGAGAAGCTTGAAGGAGCTGAGAACTTCAAGGCATGGAAGTATAGTCATGCTCATTCTTGAAGAACATGACCTAGAAGGCTTTATAAAGGAAGGACTTGCAGAAGCAGAGGGAAATGAAGCCAAAGCAAGGCATAAGAAGAATATGGTCAAGGCAAAGAGGATCATAGCTGATTCCATCAAAGATCACTTGATCCCCCAAGTGTCTTCCAAGAAGACTCCAAAAGAGATGTTCGTTGCCTTGACCAACCTATTTGAAGGGAAGAAGATTAATAGGAAGATGACCTTGAGAAATCAACTCAAGGGAGTGAAGATCTTGAAGTCCGAGTGCATGCACTCATACTTCTCCAGGGTGTCCCAAATAAAAGAACAACTAGAGGCTATTGGAGACATGGTAGAGGATGCTGAAGTTGTGATGACAACTCTGAATGGTCTCCCAGAGATTGGGAACCATTTGTTCGTGGCATTTGTGCTAGAAAGAAATTGATCCAGTTCAGACAACTATGGGAAGAGTGTGTGCAAGAGGAAGAAAGAATAGCGGTGAGAGAGGAGAAACTAAACGACAATGAAGACCAAGCTTTGGCAACCCATGCCAAAGGTGGAAAGAATAGGAAGAAAAATGTACGTTCCCGTGAGGACTCTCCAAGAAGGCCACAAAAGAAAAATAAGTTCAATCTATCTTCCATTGAATGCTATTCCTGTCACAAAACATGACACATTGCAAGATATTGTCCACTAAAATCTGGACATCATAAGAAGCAGAAGAAGAGATTTCATGGTCATGCAACAGAAGATAGTGAGTATGATGAAGAAGTCGAAATCAGAGATGATGAAGACTCCTGTGAAGAATATGTTCTAATATCAGTCCTCATGGAAGTGATACTTGGCTAGTAGATAGTGGAGCTTCAAAACATATGACGGGATACAAAGAATCCCTCTCAGATCTCATACAGAAGGAATCTCCACACAAGGTAAAGCTTGGAGATGATTATCAATATCCCATCAAAGGAATGGGAGAAGCCTCTTACAGATTGGAATCTGGAAAGTCCATGAACATGAAAGATGTACTTTATGTACCAGGTTTGAAGAAGAACCTTCTATCTATTTATGCATTAGATAAGAAAAGTCTCCGAATTGCATTTATAGATGGTGAAGTTCTTATGTGGCCAAAGGGGAAGACTATCAATGATGTAGTAGTCATTGGAGTAGAAGAAGGAGGACTTTACAAACTGAAGGGTCATGCAGATACATCATTGATGACCAGTACCATGAAGCAGAGGACGACTGAAAGAAAGACAAGCACAACAAACACAGAACACAAAATATCTCTCAGGGAGACCACAAGGGAGAAAACCACGACAAAACTTCCTCAATATAGAATTCATCAAGTACGAGATAAAGCCCCAAAACAAAACAACTTCTCTCCTTCACTTGTGCGAACTTCTCTCTCTCTTATGCGACCTTGAGTGAGTGAGGTGAGTGATACAAATGAGCAACTCAACTCCCTATTTATACTTTACAATTAACTTCACCTTTTACTAATTAGGTCGGGTCTAACTCACCTAACTGGGCGGACCTGTACTTTTACAATAAAATATTCTTTCTAGATCTTTCCAGGCATACCTAATCAATTAAGGTTTTACATTGACTCTTTCAATGACTCTTACATTATTATTTACATCAATGACATCTCCCGAAGGAGTAATACAACAATACAATAGACAAATACATTTAGAATATCTTCCGCAGTTACATTTCTTTAACACTCCCTCTTAACTAGGAAGGTATTTTGCGGGCAACATCAACAACATCAACAGCGGTCCAACTGATTTATGAAGTTTTGGATCATCATATGTCCGGGGTATCACATCACATGCTGGAACATGAGCATCAACATCATCATCG
This sequence comes from Larix kaempferi, assembly GCA_027924585.1. NCBI lineage: Eukaryota > Viridiplantae > Streptophyta > Pinopsida > Pinales > Pinaceae > Larix > Larix kaempferi. The sequence goes on along the minus strand of BSBM01000318.1, from coordinate 4,164,854 downwards.
TTTGCTGGAACATCATCATCAACATCATCATCGTCATCATCAACAACATCCTCTGCTGGATCATCATCAACAAAATCCTCTGCTGGAACATCATCAACAAAATCCTCTGCTGGAACATCATCAACAACATCATCTGCTGGTACATCATCATCAACATCATCTGCTGGAACATCATCATCAACAACATCATCTGTTGGAACATCATCACCAACAACATCATCTACTGGAACATCATCGTCAACAACATCATTTGCTGGAACATCATCATCAACAACATCATCTGCTTTTGGAATATCACCATCAACATCATCATTGTCAGCTGGAATATCACCATCATCATCATCATTAGTGTGTAAACACTAGAACAACATCAATCATCAGTCGACAAGTAGTGGAACACAATCATTGGTAAGTGAATACTGGAACAACAACAACAATCATCCAGAACTAAATACTGGAACAATAATATCAATCATCAGTAAACAAATACTGGAACAACACTATCAGTCAACAAGTACTGATCTTCAGTCACTAAGGACTGGCATCTCTATCAGTCAGCAAGTACTGATCTTTAGTCACCAAGGACTGGCATCTCTATCAATCAACAAGTATTGATCTTCAGTCACGAAGGACTGGCATCTCTATCAGTCAGCAAGTAGTGATCTTCGGTCACCCTTGGACCTGCATTTGTCACCTAAGGATAGGAACTCTATCAGTCGGCAAGTATCGATCTTCAGTCACCCTTGGACCGACATCCGTCACCTAAGGACAGGAACTCTATCAGTCGCCAAGTACTGATCTTCAGTCACCCTTGGATTGACATCCGTCACCTAAGGACATGAACTCTATCAGTTGACAGGTACTGATCTTCAGTCATCCCTCGACCGACATCAGTCAGCCTTTGACCGACAACAGTCATCCTTCTACCGACATCAGTTCCCTAGGAACTGGAACTATCATTCTCTCTTTCGAGAGAGGTCCCTCTAGACCACACCAAGCTTGTCTCGAAAGCATCCAAACTTTATGCAAGACAGAGGCTTAGTCAACACATCAACAACTTGTTCCTCTGTAGGAACATACTCGAGCTTCACAGCTCCCTTCTGCACCATATCCAGTATATAGTGGAACTTGATCTCGATGTGCTTTGATCAATCATGGAACACAAGGTTCTCCGCTATCTTGATGCAACTCTGGTTGTCACAAAGTATATCCGTAGCATCAATCTCTACATCGAACAACCCTGCCAACATCTTGCGAAGCTACTTTGCTTCACTACAAGCTGAACATGTAGCAGTCATTCCCTTTGAAGTAGAGCTTTCCTGAGCACTATCCTCCCTTTGCATCTTGTACTCCTTGCATTGGGACTTTCTTCACTGGAGTGATTGGTAGCCTTCTCTTATGATGATCTTCTGTGTATCCATCTATGTCATCTTTCAAGGTCACTGGATACCAAGATCTTGAACTCTGTTGCATGTTCTCTCTTGCACCCATCCATGAGCTCCTCATCTTCAACCTTGTAGCAAAGGTTGATATCTCATCACTCTAGGTGATCATCCTATCCCATGGGTGCCTTCTGAGCCCGTACAAAGTCTTCTTCAATCTACACACATGTGGTTCTCTATAGAGAGTCCTGAGTCCTGGAGGTTGCACGATATCATTTTCTACTTTCATTACACCATCTATCTAGTGTAATATTCACCACTGAGGAAGTGTGTCTAGCCAGTAGAGTAACATCTCGTCATAGTCGACTCCCTCTTTTTGAGGGAACCCTTGCTTTGTACTTCTGTAGTAAGTCTTGTTCCTCGAAACAAATCTCATCATTCTTCATTTGTAGGTGTTCACGATATTTCCTACAAGTCAAATTCAGTTGCATGGTTAGAAACATTTCATAGTTTCCAAAACATATTAATAATTACAAATTCTTATGCATAGTTCACATAGTCATGAAACTATCTTAGCCAATGCTTCAACACAACATTCAGCCATATTCCCTATTCATACGGTAACTTTCTAGATGCCTTCCATCTCTACCAGAACATTATTAAGAGCGTGCACTACTCCCAATATGTCAGCAAAGAGGTTTCATTCTCGATAAGTAGCAATGGAATGTTGTACAACACCATAGGCTACTTATTGATCACATGCATATTAGTAGTATTTTGTTCATCGATGCAAACTCTCTAACATGCATAATACACATCCTAAATCTAGGAACATAAATATGTACACAACTTGACAATACAGAAAATGACAATTCAAATACTTATCTTTGTTTGGTTGTTGGGTAGATTCTCTCTTGATCCTAGTCTCCTTGCAAAAATCTGTAATAGTGTGGTCCACCCCATCATTTGATTCTGAGGACCTGTTCCTTTCTTGCTCATGATCAGAAATATTGAGCAAATATTCTACACTGTAGATTACTTGTTCTTTTTGCTGGAGTAGACTCTGTGTATCCCTCCTTCCACATCTTAACCAATGCTAAAATGGATGAGAGGTTCTTCCATAGAGCATTGATCTTTATTTGTTTTCCGGAGTCCATCTTTGTAGGAGCTTCTCCTACTCTTTTCATGTAATACTGGAAGTCATTTCTAGTTTCACATTCTGAATGAACCTTTGAGTTTATAGAGTCCTCCTTCTTCAATTCCAATCATGACTGCATCCCATCTTATCTAATGCTGAGATAGATAAGAGGTTCTTCCATCTTCCTGGTTTGGATTGAAGTACATCTTCTTCTTCGTCTTCTCTGGTTTTGACTTCATCATCATATTCACTATCTTCAGCTGCATGAACATGAAATCTCTTCTTCTGCTTCTTATGATGTCCAGATTTGAGTGGACAATATATCACAATGTGTCCTGTTTTGTGACAGGAATAGCATTCAACTAAAGATAGGTCTCTCTTGAACATCTTGTTCTTTTGAGGTCTTTGAGATCTTCTTGGAGAGTCCTCATGGGAATGTACATCGTTCTTCCTTTTTCTTCCACCTTTGGCATGGGTTGCCAAAGCTTGATCTTCATTGTCATTTAGTTTCTCCTCTCTTACCGCTATTCTCTCTTCTTCTTGCACACACTCTTCCCATAGTTGTTTGAACTGGATCAGTTTCTTTCTAGCACATATGCCACAAACAAATGGTTCCCAATCTCCGGGGAGACCATTTAGAGTAGTCATCACAACTTCAACATCTTCTACCATGTCTCCAATAGCTTCTAATTGTTCTTTGATCCAGGACACTCTAGAGAAGTATGACTGCATAGTCTTAGACTTCTGGATCTTCACACCCTTGAGTTGATTTTTCAAGGGGACACTCTAGAGAAGTATGACTGCATAGTCTTAGACTTCTGGATCTTCACACCCTTGAGTTGATTTTTCAAGGTCATCTTCCTATTAATGTTCTTTCCTTCAAATAGGTTAGTCAAGGCATCGAACATTTCTTTTGGAGTCTTATTTGAAGACACTTGAGGGATCAAGTGATCTTTTATAGAATCAACTATGATCCTCTTTGCCTTGACCATATTCTTCTTATGCCTTGCTTTGGCTTCATCTCCCTCTGGTTTTGTAAGTCCTTCCTTTATAAAGCCTTCTTGGTCATGTTCTTCAAGAATGAGCATGACTATATACTTCCATGCCTTGAAGTTCTTAGCTCCTTCAAGCTTCTCATCAAGCATGGTATTGTTTGTCATTTTGAAAAAATGAGAACCTAGAATAGATGTAGGACTTACCAACAAAGTTGCCCTTCTGAAAACTGCTTCTACCTTGATCTAGGGTTTGATAGAGAAACCCTAATTTTCCAACTTCGGAATTTTGGAAAATTAATTGGATGAAAAGATGCGCCTCCTCAAGACGAGTTGAGCAAAGTACTCCTTTTTTTGATTCTGTGAGCAAATCTTCCAAAAACTTGATGCCCCAGTTCTTCGGGCTGTAGTGGTGGACCGGTTATCACACCATAGTAGCAGGGCTACTATTCTTGCTTACCAGATATCTGCACATTTCAGAGCTTGGCTATGATGATTTTATATTTTGAGATCACTCATGATCATAGCAGTATTGTATATCAGATTTTTGTTAGACCTTGTGCCAAGGCTGAGCCTTGAGAGTTCAGATATGATGACCGATGTGACCCTTTATTCCATACAGTTTTAGTTCAGTGCTTAGAGATGTTATTGCAGCAGTGTTTCAGATGGTTTGTGATGATTATTATGATGTGATATGACCTATGGATTTCTGATCATTGAATATGGATTATTATCTTGTTGTTTTAGTCATGTTCACAACATTAGCTTGGTATATGATTCATGATGTGGCAAACTTTGTAAATTTAAAATGAACTATCTTAATGATGTTATAAATTGTAAAATGGACATTTTACTTGCACATTTAGGTTTTCTGACAAAACTTACCGGTTTATTACTTTACATAGATATGGTCTTTCCTGGCATCACTTGTCTGCTAGCTTAGGCACCATTCTCACCTGACTCCATCCATCCATGACCTTCCTATATTGGCTTTCACCCTTGACTTGTCTTTCTTGACTCTTTGATACTGAGGACTTCCCCATTTACTACCTCTTTGTTGGACCGCATCCATGTTTGTTTCGTGTCTCGGCTCTGAGTTGGTGACAGAACTTGCCTTTGGTGAATTGGATTGTAGGCCTAAATCATTCTGGTCGCTTGTCTTGATGTTTGGCACTGCTCGAAGTCCCCCTAGTCACTTGAGATGTTGTTGGCTAAAACTGAAAGCTCATGCACTACCTATTGGAAATCTTTATAAATTTGCCCATGGAAACTGTAAACTCTAGAATGTGTTTTTAAACACACGTGAGGAAAGCGAAAGAGCGATGAACTGCTAAAAATACTCCTCGAAGAGTATAAGAAAGGTCCAAAAAGAAAATGTTACTCAAAAGTTATATCTATTATTGCTGACCTTATATATATGTGTAAACATGCCCTGGATGCAAGCTGCAATTAGTTGTGCTTCTCAGCACATCTGAAATCTGAAGGGTTATGTAGGCCAAAAAGGCCATGAAATGAATTGAATGATCCTAATGAACTTGGATCAACTTGATGTAGACATGATGCCTAAGTTGAATAAGCACTCTCTAAACAACTTACCCATTTGTGAGGCACAGCCATTCCCCGTGTTATTTGTCTGACACAGAGTATAGCTTCCCCCTCTCTCAGTCCAAAGTGTCATCTAGTTAAGTTTAGACAAGTCATCCCCTTTGCTGAGCGTTGTTCCTAGCCTTCATCCTTAGCTAGCAGTTAGACCATGTCCAATGGGTGAGTCTATCATTTAAGCTATTGTGCAAGTAAATATAAATGACAATGGAATATGCAAACATGATAAATGCCACTGAATGATGTTTATACTTTAAGTTAAGCTGTGAGTATGATTAGAGGAACATGTCTTAGACTATTGATATGATTTGTCCTCGATTGTATATTGACCTAGTTGAACCTAGTTTGACTATGGTCATTTTTGGGATCCGTGATGATGTGGGCCATGTATTGCTTATTGATGATGATTGATGGTCCCACATACTCATGATGATGATACCATATGGTGGACATATGATTTAGATGGTGATTGATGTAGTTCAACAAGCTTTATTATTGTTCTAGATTATCAGATTAATCATTGTCCGAATATGGTGGACCTTATTGTTGACCCCTCAGGTCAACCCATGGTGTATGAGTACACATTCTTAGTAGATTTGGGTCTTCTGGATCCAAGGAGACACTTATCATTCAGTTCCAGGCACTTACTAGATTTGGGGCTGTTTTCCCAGTGTGTCCAGTAGGGGCCATGAGAGGCCGGTTCACCTATGGCGTTGTATGAGGAGGGGGTGGTCCAGCCACTTGATATTACCATTTTACCCCCCTTCTGGAGAGACTGGTGGGCTCAGTTTGACAGCGTAGGTGCCCTAGGTGGCAGTTTCAGCAGCTTCACAGTTACCGAGGCATATACAAAATGGGATAAAAGGGTCACTGAGGAATTCGATTTGGGCAATTGAGGCAAGGTTTTGGCACTTGGTCTTCATAGACGTCTTTCAGGTTGAACCCCCTATCTTCCATCCAGTTATCATCACTCAGTGGGGTCCACATAGGCCACAGGAGGCCTTTTACTGCATGTCTCTCACATATTTTGAGGACAGGATTTGATCATTTGTATTATTTGGACATATTATTTTATATTATCGTGCCATGGGGATGAGCTAGTAAGGATTGATGCCTATAGCCCCACCATGAGCTTTATGAGTCTTGTCCATGTCATATGAGGTGGGCCCATGTATTTTTGCCCCCTTTAGAGGATGACTTCACCCTCACTTAGCTTCTCCTAGCTATGATGTCACCTTTATGTTGAGTGATCCATGTGATATTATGTATTGGCTCATCTTAGCCATTGATTAGATTATGAGATCTTTTAATCTCAACCACTCATCTTCATGTATTGCAAAGTGGTTTTGAGATCTAGGGTTTTGGTCTTTATTATCCTATATAAGGAGGAGACCCCCTATTGTATAGCTCACCTTTGGGCTCTGGAAAACTTGGAAATAAAATAATATTTTGGAGGTCTACTTCTTGGCTTTGAGTGGGTTACTCTTGTATATGTTCTTGCATCTTGTTTCTAGACATTCTTTGCTTCTACAGGTGAAATCGACATCAATTGAAGGGAGGCTGAATTGCTTGAAGCTAGCTACGATTTGCTTGATGGGAAGATTGTAGGGGTTGTACACATCCCCCATGGGTAAGACGTTTTCATCTTGAGGGAGTTTTTCAATTGTGCTTTGTCCATTGATTGCTTTCTTGATATGACATGCTTAGATCTTATGGATTTGTGGATCAAATCTAACTTGATGTAGTTTGATTTACAGGTTTTCATGGAACATCTCTCATCCTAGGGCTTGTACGATTTTGGTTGAAGACGCTTGGATCAAGCTTGGAATTGTAATTAGGGCAATATTTCTTCATATGCTAAGAGGCCGCAAGCTTTTGAGGTAAGATCTACAAGGTACGTATTGATTTCGCTTGCTATCCATCCTATTGGTCAAAAAACTCCATTAAAATCAAAACCCTCATTTTTGTTTTTCTTAGATCTACTTGGATCTAGCTTGGCTTTTGGAAAGATATTGAAAACCCACCTCTATAGTATCCACGACAATTCGGATCTATAGTTTGGTGGTGATTGGGTTCCATTTGACGCACTTTCCAAGGCACCTAGCCCTCTTGAAGGCAATTCGCACCCCTTGGGAGAAGCTAGTTGGGTTTGTTCCAAGACATGGGTAGGTGAGATCCCACTTGATTTGAACTCCTCTCACTTGATAACCTACCCCTGTTGCTTCACTTCTTTGATTTTTGCCTTGTGGGCCCCATTCCTCATTTTGAGGGTTGTGCCCCACTTGGGTTATTGAGTGTTGCATTTTCAACCTTAGATCTATGGAGATCTAGCCTACCTTGGGGCATGCCACTTAAAACCCACCTTGATATTTGCCTTAATTACCTCGATCTATAGTTTGGCATAATTTGGACTCCATTTGCCCCTCCATCTAAAGGCACTAGTCTCCTTGTGTCAATTCGCACTCCTTGGGGATTGTGTCTTTTCCTAGATCCCATATGTGGGTGTGTCTAAACCTATCTTAGATCCATAGATCCACATCTTCAAACACCCCTTAGTGCCATTTCACCCCTAACTTCACCTTGTGGGTCCCATTTGGGTCATTTCCATACTTTAAGGAAGTGGGCCCCACTTGTGTATTTCATGGTACTAGATCTATCTATTTGATCTCTCTAGGTGGCCTAATTCATTCATTGGTTGAAACACTTGTCACATCTTAAGCCTCTTCAACCATACTTAAATTCTTGGGTCCACCTAAGCTTGCATTGGTTTCTGTAACTCAACTTTCACATCCTCCTAGGAAGCATTGCTTTGGCTAATCTTCTGTCGATTGGCTATAGGGTCTCCCCCTTGATCTTGCCTTGCCTAGATCTAAAGCGAAGAGTGCCTTGGTTGTCGTGACTCCCAACTTGCATTGGGAACTGTGGCATCTCTTGGGTGGTCTCTTTAGTTCTCCATCTCCTCTACCATCCTGGATGGGATACCTTTAGGGACAACTACAAGTTGTGTGATAACATGACCCAAAAATGAAAATTCTTGGAATTGAAATCTGCTTCGAAAGAAAGATGCACCCTAGTGAGGTGAGTTAGATGCACCCTCTTTTTCAACTCATCTGTGGAGAGAGCTCCAAGAATAAGAAGCCCAAGTTTCTTCAATTTCTACTGCATATTTGTCGAGTCTTAATTTTGATGTATCTTCGAAATTTCTGCTCCTCAAGGATTGAAACTTCGTCCTGTGATAGTCCGATCTGTCCTCTATCCAACCCCATAGGTTAGAGTAGGATTGGATTCACCAAGTGGAACTTATGCTAAGTTTCCCAAGATGACCTGTTTATGGATTGTTTCAATATAGCGAACTTGTACGGACTGCCACGTGTCACTGTTTCATCTTCGGGTTCTGAAACTTGCACCTGAGAAACTATAGTCCATGCACTTTCTGGAACATCTTATGAAATTCGATTTGGATCTTCGTAGCCCGAGATATAGCATTTATCCATAGGTCACCGTTTTAAAACTGAATTCTGGAGGAGGATGGAACCCTAATTTGAATGGATCATATCTCCTAAAGTACATTGAATATGAGGCTCAAACTTGTACACAAGGTACATGAATATTTCATCTTCGGCATGTCCAAGTTTCAGATCATGAACCTTCGCCAAAAGTGACTTATAGCGAAAATTCCAAGATGACTAGTTTCCGGAAATGGAAATCCTAGGCAACAACTGCACAATGTTTTCTTTCAGGTCTGCTTTGATACCTCATGAGATGATTTCACGAAAGAGAAGACTATCTTGGGCACGAGAATTAATACAAGATGCAGGAAAGTATGGTGCCCCAGAAGGAACCAATAGAGAAAGCAAGAGACCAAGGCCATACTCCAGTTATGTAGCCTTGATGTGTAACCTTGTTGAGTAGGAACTGACATGTTTTGAAGATGCAATAAAGAAGAAGGAATGGCTGGATGCTATGAATGAAGAATACCAGTTCATCATTAAGAATGGTGTTTGAGATGTGGTACCAAGACCAAAGGACAAGTCAATCGTTTCATCAAAGTGGATCTTCAAAACAAAACACTCAGCAAACAAAAGCATTGAAAAGTGCAAGGCAAGAATTGTAGCTCGAGGGTTCTCTCAGAAGGAAGGAATTGATTATGAGGAGACTTTTGCTCCTGTGGCTAGATATACCTCGATTAGAACCATTCTTGCCTTGGCAGCCAAAATGAAATGGAAGTTACATCAGATGGATGTAAAGACGATGTTCCTGAATGGGAAGATAGAATAAGAAGTATATATCGAGCAGCTAGCAGGATTTGAAACATAAGATAGAAACTCACATGTATGCAAACTGAAGAAAGCATTGTACTGGTTGAAGCAAGCATCCAGAGCATGGTATGGAAGAATTGATAGCTTCCTGATGAGCTTCGACTTTACCAAGAGTAAAGCAGACTCTAATGTTTATTATAAGATTATGGATGATGAACCTATGATACTACTGTTGTATGTGGATGATTTGTTCCTGATAGGAGAAGACAAGCCCATCACTGAATGTAAGAAAAGGCTTGCAACATAATTTGAGATGAAAGACCTTGGTACGATGCATTACTTTCTAGGTCTTGAAGTATGGCAGTTGCTAGATGAGATTTTCCTGAGTCAAGGAAAATACACAGTTGAGATCCTGAAGAGATTTGGGATGATGGACTGTAAGGCCATGACTACTTCGATGGTGACAAACTTGAAGCTCCTGAATGATGCTTTATCAGAGATAGTAAATGTCACCATGTATAGATAGATTATTGGGTCATTGATGTACTTGACCAATACTAGACCAGACATATGTTTTGTTGTGAACACATTAAGCCAGTATATGGGGGAGCCTAGGAATGTTCACTTGATTGCAGCAAAACATGTGATGAGGTACCTAAAGGTTACATTGGATTATGGACTCAAATATGCTTCAGATAGTGAGTTCAGGTTGTACGGGTAAACAGACTCAGATTGGGATGGAAGTGCCGAAGATAGGAAAAGCACTTAAGGATGTTGCTTTAGTTCGGGATCATGCATGATCTCATGGCTCAGTAAGAAGCAGCTTGTTATCACATATATAGTAGCCGGGCTACCATACATTATTTTTTTGATGCCAGTACACTATTCAGCCAGTTCCCTTACATTTGAGATGCTGAAATGAGCATCTATATTGGATCACTATCAGATTTTGGACAACAGTTGTATTCCCCATGCCATGACTGAGTCTCAGGATACTCAGAGAGATGACCGATATAGCCATTATACCATTGGTACAGAGCAGTCAGTAGTGCCCAGAGTTACAGCAGCGGTTTCAGAGGACAGATGATGGTTCAGGTGATGAGCATTCAGGTATATGACTCAACAGGTATATCATTGTGTTATGGTTATATTGATTTTATATTTATTCTTATAGCATGTCTTAGCACCTAGTGTCATAATCTGGCGATCATATAGATATGTGGACCTGGTTGATCTTATTATATATACTATATTGTCCCTACTCAGACTTAGAAGTTCGCTATTCGTACTCATTGGTTTTACCCTCCTTAGGGAGAATAGAGGTGATCATTCCACCATACCTTGGCTTGCTAGTGTTGGCTCCATTATTCATTGTCTTCATCCATCCATTGCCTACCTTCTAGCTTATCACCCTGACTTACTACTTGACTAGTGGCATGGAGGACTTTTCCCCACTGTAGTCTCTGTATTGGATCAGCTTCCCTATTTATTGTGTCTCGGCTCTGAGTTGGTGACAAAACTTACCTTTGGTGAGTTGGATTGTAGGCCTAAATCATTCTAGTCGGTTGTCCCGATGTTTGGCATTGGCTCGAACTCCCCCTAGTCACTTGAGATGTTGTTGGCTAAAACTGAAAGCTCATGTACTACTTATGGAAACTGATAAATTCGCCCATGGAAACTAAAAAGGGCAAGAGCGATGAACTGCTGAAAAATACTCCTCGAAGAGTATAAGAAAGGTCCAAAAAAGCAATGATTCTTAAAAGCTATATCTAAACAATTGCTGACCTTATATATGTATAAAAAACATGCCTTGGATGCAAGCTGCAACTAGTTGTGCTTATCAACACACCTGAGATCCGAAGGGTTATGTAGGCCAAAAAGGCCATGAAATGAAATTGAATGATCCTAATGAACCTGGATCAACTTGATATAGACATGATGCCTAAGTTGAATAAGCACTCTCTAAACAACTTATCCCTTTGTGAGACACCGCCATTCCCTGTGTTGTTGCTCATTCAGTATATACTATGGTGTGTATTCCCTTTCCCATTGCCAAAGTGTCACAAAGTTAAGTCGGTCAAGTCATCCCTTAGCCTAGCCAGTTATTTTAGCCTTCACCCTTCACTAGCAAATTGATCACAACTATCAAGTGAGTATGATATTGAAAGTCTAGTCTGAGTAATAATAATAATTAATAACATTATATATTTGGATTTAGATTGCTAGTAATGATTGCTTTGTGTTATAATTGCTATTTGAATAAGTTGTAGAGATGCATTAACCTTTGACACTTTGCACCAGCTTCCGATGGTGGTTTGAGTTATATTTGGTCATGTTGACTTGGTCAAACCTAGTTTGACCAAGGTCAACCATAGGACATGAGATGGTTGGACCTTGTGATGATATGGATTGATGATATATGGTCTATCTACATGTACATGATGATTCTATGCAGCAGCTACAGGGTTATGATGATGATTCATGGTTTATAGCATGATTTGATGATTTACAGATTATTATTATTTCACTTGTTCCGGTATATTGGATATATATTTTGATCATGCAGAGATTCATATGGTGTATGAGTACACATTTTGGATGGATTTGGACCTTGTGAGTCTAATGAGACAGTTTGTTTTCAGTTCCGGGCACTTGCAGTGACGATTGAGCCTCAGTTGGCTATCCCAGTGCAGTTTTGGTCTGTTAGAGACCCTGTCAGAGCAGAGAGGATTTTTATTTGGTTGACCTAGGGCGCTGTGCTTGGAGGGGGTGGTCTAGCCACTTGTCTTTACCATATTACCCCCCTCCCAGACACACTGGTGCCCTCACCTTGACAGCGCAGGCACTCTAGGAGGCAGTTTGGGGCAGTTTCATGCTTCCCGAGGCATTTCAGGATTGGTAGAAATGGCTATTGAGGAATTCGATTTGGGCTACTGAGGCAATGTTTTGGCATGGGATGATCAGTGATGATGGATTGATGTCTTCCACACCTCCTGCAGCAGTTTCAGCTTCATCGGGGCCCGCATCCATCACTTATGGCACTTTCTGATGATTTATGAGGTCTTTTGAGGCCTACGATTTGACCATAGAGGCACGATTTGGTATATTGATGACTATTTTATTATTATTGTGCTATGGGGATTGACCAAGGGTGGCTAAAATTACCCCTTGGACCCACCATAAGCTTCTTATTATATTTTGTCATCATGATTTGGTGGGATTCCCCTCTTCTAGGGCGATTTTGTCCACTTATGTTATATTCTCAGAAACCGGATTCGTTGATAACCCTTGCCGTGTCCCGAATCGGTCGAATCGGACACGATTCGATTGGAATTCGTGTCCGATTCGACCTTGCAGCGAATCCTGAATCGGGACACGACCTTCACAACGAATCGGACACGCAGTTGCATCGAATCCCGACTGTCGGACACGTTTTTGAAAAACAGGACACGTTTTTGGCGGAAAAGTGCGTCCGGGTTCACTTAAAAATCGAAATTTGCCTTTCTTTTTGTCATTTGCAAGGAAGCATTTGATTGAGAGTGAGTTGTATGTGCAGGTGAAGGAGATTTGAAGGAGATTTGAAGGCTATCCATCGTTTCCAAGCGATTCCAAGTGCATTCCGGTGGATTTGTGGAGAGGATTGCAAGTTCAACCATCACAAAAGAAAAGGAATGTCTCAATCAGCTAGGGCAGGAGGTAGGGGGCAAAGGAGAGGGAGAAATGCACCATCTAGTGCCTCCCCTCCTATTCCACCAAGCACAAGCGGTTCTCCTCCGTCAAGTGCTCCATCGGCTACTAGTGGAGCTCATTCTATGGCTCCACTTAACCCTGTTTTAGCAAGACAACAAGCCCAAGAAAAAAAATACCCTTTGTGGAAGTGTGTGACAAGAAAAGATGGGCCCGGGGCAAAGCTTGGTGGGGGAGGCAATGTGTCTTGGAGATGCAATTTTTGCAAGCATGAGTTCATGAGCACATATTTCCGGGTTAAGGGCCATTTGTTGGCCCTTCCTTCTTGTGGGATTTCTTCATGCAAAGCGGTGACTGTTCACCAAAGGAGGGATATGGAAAGAGAGGATCATGTTGGCTTAGGGAAGGTGGCAGCAGCAAGCAAGAAAAAAGAGGATGATCCTCTTCCATTCTTGAGGAAGTCCTCTAGCACCAAGCCTCCATTTCCACCTAGCATTCATGGGCGTGGGCGTGGGCGTGGGGATACTTATCAAACAAGAAAGAGGCAATCTACAGGTGGTCCAATGGATAGGATTTTCCAAAAAGAGGCACGAGAAGAGGTAGACCTTACTATTGCATTTTTCTTCTACCTCAACTTCATTTCATTCAATGTTGCACGGTCACCATTGTATTTTGAGACGGTTAAAACTATCTTGGAACGTGCTCCAAATGGTTATGTGCCTCCTGGTTCAGAGAAGCTTAGAACCACATTGTTGGTTAAAGCAAAGAAGGAGGTAGATAAAATTCTTGAGCCAATTAGATCAACATGGCCCTCATCCGGTGTGAGTATTGTTTTTGATGGATGGACGGATCCCGCACGCCATCCACTCATCAATTTCATGGTATCTTCCCAAAATGGACCGGTGTTCTTGAAAGCGGTTGATGCTCTTGGCGAATACAAGGATGCACAATTTATGGGTGATTTATTCATCAAAACCATTGAAGAAGTGGGTGTTGAGTCGTGTGTACAAATCATCATGGACAATGCACCTGTTTGCAAGGCTGCTGGCATGATTGTGGAAGCTAAATATCCACAGGTATGTTCATTTTGGACACCTTTCATTTCTAATTTGCTCATTGTTTGAATTTGGTCATTGCAATGTTAGTGTTGTAGAGTCATTGATACATGCTTTTATTGCTCTTACAGGTTTTTTGGACACCTTGCATTGTCCATTCCTTGAATTTAGCACTGAAAGCCATTGCTTCGGATGTGGCATGGATTGACAACCTTATTGAGGATGCACGCCATATCCGTAACTTTGTACAAAACCACACAAATGCCCTCACCATCTACAAACAGTACACACAGCTTTCATTGCTGAAGGTTGCAGATACTCGGTTTGCTTCCTCACTCATCATGCTCAAGAGGTTGAGGGAGGTCAAAACCGCTCTTGGGTCCATGGTGATTTCAGAGTTTTGGGCTTTTTGGAGAAAGACGGATCATGTTGCTTCACAAAAGGTGAAGGACTTGGTGTTAAATGATGGTTGGTGGGACACGGTGGATCTTACTATTAAGATCATGGAGCCAATCATTTCTTTGTTGCGGTATGCAGACACGGACCAGCCCATCCTAGCAGAGGTTTATGAGGGGTGGGATTCCATGATTGAGTCCATGAGGTCCATTGTCATGGAGAATGAGTGTCCCGAGTATGGGACATCGGCAGAGAACTTATGGACCATTATTCGGGATATTCTTATCTCCAGGTGGGATAAGAATTGCACACCTTTGCATTGCTTGGCCCACTCCTTGAACCCCAAGTTCTACACTCAGGAGTGGCTCACTGGTGGATCGGGGGCCTCACACAGAGTCCCTCCTCACATGGATGCAGAGATTGCAAATGGGAGGAAGATAGCACTTAGACGGCTATTTCAGGATAGAGACATGCTTGAGGAGGTGGAGGATGGCTTTGTAGATTTTTCCACTGGCACTGGGAGATTTGGAGTCTATGATGTGCTTAGAGATAGGGAGGGTAAGACACCCTATCGTTGGTGGGCAACTCATGGGGCAACATCCCCTATTCTACAGAAGTTAGCCTTCAGGGTCATCTCTCAAGTTACATCATCCTCTTGTTGTTAGAGGAATTGGAGCACATATGGGAACTTGTACAGTGTGAAGAAGAGCAGGCTTGAGCAGTCCAGGGTAGAGTCCATGGTGTATGTGCACTCCAACCTTCGTCTTATTGACAGGAAGAGGGAGGAGTGGGTGAAGGGAAAGACAAAGATGTGGGATGTCTTTCCTGATTATATGGGTTTGGACAGCAGTACTGAGTTGGCATTAGCCAACATGGATCTTAATGATCCAGTGCTAGAGCCGGTCACTTTTGATGATAGTGATCGTACAGAGGGGTCATCCTCCACAGCAGCAGATGCAGATCGTCAGATGGGCAGAGAGGAGGAGGAGGGGGAGGAGGATGAGGATCAGGGCAGTGGCAGTGATGAGTATGTTGGTTCAGGCATGGAGGAGGACTACTGACATATGGGATTCTCCCATCTTGATCCACCCCTTTTTGTATTTACTATTAGTATTAGTCTATTTGGCATTTGCCAGTGGCCGAGTGCCCAATGGCATTCCGACATATATGTATACATTTTGATTTTGATGACTTAATGAGAAATATGGTTCCGACATGCATCTGTGTCTCATTGTGATTTGTGAATGACAAATGTGTTGTGAATCGTGATTTGTGAATGACAAATGTGTAAACATTAATGTGTTTTTATTCTAATTTCTATTGAATATTTGTAAATGTTCTAGTTTCTAAATATTTTTGGATCTATATGTCTATATTTTTAAATTTTAATATATTTAAAAAAAATATATATATGTATATAAAACGTATCCTACGTGTCCTGATTTCGGGGGTCACTATGTCCGTGTCGGACTCTCGTATTTTCGTGTCCTACGTGTCGCGTGTCCCCGTGTCAGGTGACTTTGGTTATATTTTATGAGTGATCCATGTATTTTATTGTTGAGCTCATCTCAACCATTGATTAGACATTTGTATCTTTTAATCAGTGTTACACGGGGACGCGTTCCCTAGGGTTGGGCGCGTGCCCCCCTCCCTCCCCGCGCCCCGGGGACTTGGGGGCTCGTAGCGAAACGTTTCCCCTAGTCCCCAATTTGGAGAAACTTTAGGAACATTACTTGAATTTTTAACATTACCATTAATTGTTTCAGGATGTTTGAGAGTGGTTCCAATCTTATCGGAGTTCATATGCAAAAAGTAGAATTTTAGATTCCATTCATAATTCAACAGACTTAACAGTTTTCAGGATTTCAGGATCGCAACGTTTCCACTGGATTCTATCATGTATGAGGTTAAGGGATTGGCATTTAATCAAGCGCATCAACCTCTCTATGTACCTTGATGTTGGTGGTGTTGATTGTTGAACTTCTCTATCATGACCTTAATCAAAATGTTCCCTTTAGTCAAGCAAAAATCACTTATTAAGCATGGGAATTTTTTTTCTAATTCCACCTTATTTTAATGCTTGATTTAGGAAGTTTCATCAAAATTGTAGTGCGTTGAGTAATGTCCCTGGAGGATCAACTTCGAAATTCAAGGTAGAGGCAAGGGCTAAGAGCCTAGAGGATGGGGGCACAGGGTGTTATTGATGAATAGGATCCCATTATAGGATTAATAGTTCACTCCTACATAATTGTATGTTGGACTTGAAAGCCTCAAATAATGTGATTTCCTCTAGAATCATGAAGAAATAGGATCCTCAGGTCACAGTTCCCCATTACAACATCTATGCCATGGATTCACACAATGTTGAAGTGTATTGAATCATTGAAGAATTAGACTGTATTTACAGGGAGCAACTTAAATTGTATTTTCACGCGATGAATTGTTGTTGCTGGTATTTAACACCTCTATATTTTTTATAATTTTTATGACCTTAACGTCCCCCTGTCCCCCCCGAATTTCCCTAAAATTTGGGGGTGGTCTCCACACGTCCCCAATGTGCGTTTTTCCGCTCCCACGCTCCCGCGTCCCGGAAACTTGGGGGAACATTGCTTTTAATCTTAGCCACTCATTCAAAAAGTGGTTAGGATTTTGATGCCTCTCCTTCCTATTTAAAGGAGAGAGCTTCTCATTGTAAGGGGTCTTTGGCTCTTGGATTATTGGTATAGAAAAACTTTCTGGTGGAAATTCTTGTGGTCTCCTTTGCATCTGGTGTTCTTAGATGGTGATTGGAAAGTCTATTGCAACCTAGCATTTGGAATTTGTGGTAAGATCTATCTATTTTGGAAATCATTGTCTTGTCTACAGGAGGGCGACTTCAACAAAGGCGATTTTGCAAGGCTTTTTCAAATCGACTTTCTTGGCATTTGCTTGTATCAGGGGGTTATCATTAGTATCATTGTGATCTATGCTATCTTTCTGTTACTTCTCTTGTGGCATTAGTCTTATCTCTTGATTGCATCAAATCTGATATTGTTGACGTTTGTTGTGCAGGAGAGAGGGCGCATTGGCTTCTTGGACTAAATCGATTGCATAGAAAACTACCTGAAAGCTTCTCAAATTGATCGGTTTTGCATAGATCATCATCATCAAGGCATCTACAAGGTTACCCAGGTAAGATCCACAGGTTTGTTTCTCTTATCTTGATCCAATCCATTGACATAACTCATAAATTGATAAAACCCTTATTTCTTCAAACCCTCATTGTTACATTTTCTCAGATCTACTTAGATCTAGTGGGTTGTTGGGTATAATATTGAAAACCCACCTCTATAGCATCCACGACATCCCAGATCTATGGTTTGGTGAGGATTGGCTTCCATTTGACCCTCTTCCCAAGCTAACCTAACTTCTCCAAGCAAGGGCGCACTTCTTGGTGAGGGTGAGTTGACCTAGATCTAGTTGATGGGTAGTTGAGATCCCGCTTGTTTCATGATCTACACATCCAATAACCTACCCCCAGATTGTCACTTTTCTGATTTCTACCCTGTGGGCCCTATTCCACATTAAAAGGGATTTAATCCCCATTTTGGACCACTTGGTATCTTCAAACTCAGATCTAGTAAGATCTAGCCATTGGATTGCCATGAAATTATAGATCCATACTCTCACTTGCTTAAACTACTTGGATCTAAAGTTTGGATGCTATTGGACTTGTCTTGATCCATTTATCACCCTTTTTAGCCTCCTTGGGTAAAGTCGCACCACCTTGGAGAGGGGAGTTGGTCCACTTCTAGGACGTGGGTACTTGAGATTTTTGTGGATTTGGAATGGGCATAATTCAAAACCTAGGTCTAGTGTGTCACTTCATCAAATCTTGCCTTGGGGATAACATTCCTTGTTTTAAGGGATTGTGGTCCACTTAGGTCAAACCTAGATCTAGACCTATTCATCCATCAAGACTTTAATTGCCCACTTATCTCATGCAATAGGAGTCCTTAACCACAAGTTAACCTTACTTTGACTCCATTATCCCAATTTCCAAGGCACTGGTTTCTCTCCAAGTCAATTCAACTTTCCTAGATTGTTGGATTAACTTGGGGTTTGACCTTTGTGTGGTGAACTAAACCCTTTGATGTCATCATGTATCATGATCAAGCTTGTCACTTGTACTCGTTAGCCCCAATTCAATCCTTAAACTACCTTGCATTGGACACGGTTCCCAAGGCAGTGGATTTTCTCACATTGAACTAGTACTTTAATCCTGGATCCTATTTCACAAATCATAAGTCACTCTCACATCAATAATGAACCAAAGCTACTCACTTGTCTTATGACTTCATCCTAAGGTCTAGGATAAACCATACACCTTACTTCACTTAGAATTAACTTGATTTGGTGTCTTGGTTTTGATCTCTCCTGTCGGCAGTAGATCGGGTCTCCCCCTTTGTTGTCTGGGCTAGATAACATAAAGTGAAGGTTGCCTCGACTGGCATGACAACCATCTATTGGAGGTCGAGGTGATCATGGTTGCACCTTTTAAGTTGCCCTTCCCTATTGCCATCCATGAGTGGATACGTCCATAGGGGTAACTACAGCTTAGGTGATAACACAGCCCTGTGTTGCACTCAATACAACAGAAGCTGAATATATAGCAGCATGTTCAGCTTGTAGCGAAGCGGTTTGGCTTCGCAAGATGTTAGCAGGATTGTTCGATGCAGAGATTGATGCTATGAATATACTCTGTGACAACCAGAGTTGCATCAAGATGACAGAGAATCCTGTGTTCCATGATAGATCAAGTTCCACTATATCCGGGATATGGTGCAGAAGGGAGCTGTAAAGCTCAAGTATGTTCCTATAAAGGAACAAGTTGCTGATGTGCTGACTAAGCCTATGTCTCGCATAAAGTTTGAATACTTTCGAGGCAAGCTTGGTATGGTCCAGAGGGTCCTCTCTCGCAAGAGAGAATGAGAGTTCCTGTCCTTAGGTGACAAATGCCTGTCCAGAGGTGACGAAAGATCAGTACTTGCCGACTGATAGAGTTCCTGTCCTTAGGTGACGGATGCTTGTCCAGAGGTGACTATAAATCGGTACTTGCTGACTGATAGATTTCCTGTCCTTAGGTGACGGATGCCTGTCCAGAGGTGACAGAAGGTTAGTACTTGCAGACTGATAGAGTTCCTGTCCTTAGGTGACAGATGCCTGTCTAGAGGTGACGGAAGATCAGTACTTGCCGATTGATAGAGTTCCTGTCCTTAGGTGACGGAAGATCAGTACTTGCTGACCGATAAAGTTCCTGTCGTTAGGTGACGGATGCCTGTCCAGAGGTGACGGAAGATCAGTACTTTCCGACTGATAGAGTTCCTGTCCTTAGGTGATGGATGCTTGTCCAGAGGTGACGGAAGATTAGTACTTGCCGATTGATAGAGTTCCTGTCCTTCGGTGACGGATGCCTGTCGAGGGATGACAAAAGATCAGTACTTGCTGACTGATAGTGTTCCAGTTGATGATGAGGATGTTCCAGCTGACGATGTTGCTGATCCAACAAAGGATGTTCCAGCTGATGATGTTGTTGATGAGGATGTTCTAGCTGATGATGTTGTTGATGAGGATGTTCTAGCTGAGGATGTTCCAGCTGATGATGTTGCTGATCCAGCAGAGGATATTCCAGCTGATGATGTTGCTGATGAGGATGTTCCAGCTGATGATCCAACAGAGGTTGTTCCAGTAGAGGATGTTGCTGACTATGATTCAGAGGATGCTGTTGCTGGTGATATTCCAGAAGATGATGATGATGCTGCTGATGATGACATTCCGGTTGACGACGATGATGCTGATGAGGATACTCCAGCAGATGATACCTTAGACATATTATGATTCAAAATCTTCCTATGACATATAGAGATTCACTAGTCAATTGTGCAGCTGTTGATGTTACCCGCAGAATACCTTCCTAGTTAAGGAGTGTTACAGAAATGTAACCGCGGAAGATATTCTATTTATACCTGTCTATTGTATTATTGCATTCCTCCATCGGGAGATGCCATTGATGTAATTAATAATGTAAGAGTCATTGAAAGAGTCAATGTAAACCCTAGGTCTTGTGTCGACCTAGAAGAACCCAAAAAAGATTATTATATTATGTATTTGAGAGGTCGGCCCAGTCAGTTAGGAGAAGTCGGCCCAGTTGGGGACAAGTCACCCCAATGGAAGAATATAAATAGAGGGTGAGTCTCTCATTTATACTCACTCATCTCACTCACAAAAGTTCGGATAGGAGAGAGAGAGAAGTTCGCACAGGTGGAGGAGTAGCTGATTTTGTCTTGGGGTTTATCTTTGTACTTTGTGAATTCTATATTGAGGAAGATTTTGCCGGGGTTTTCTCCCTTGTGGTTTCCTCGAGAGAAATATTGTGTTCATTGTGTTCTTGCTGTGCTTGTATTTCTTTCAGTGATAGATTGTTTAATGTTATATGCTAAGCAAGTAAAAACTAACATAAGTGTGGACCTAGTACATTTAGTCATATGTGGACCCATAATCGACGAGTCCAAAGGATCTCATATGGAGATTGATGGTTGGAAGCAGGAGGCTCCAACACATGTTGGTCTCTCTCTACTACAAATGTTCATCCTTCCGATGATCATGAGGAATTGTAGTTAGTAGCAACTGATGAGTTCTCTGAAGTTCCTTAGTTACTTCAACATGCTACTTGAGTAGTCCAACTCTTGTTTTATTCCTACAGATGATCAGATTATCGACATACTTCACCTAGTCTCTTCCCAAGGTGAAGTTTGTCTATTTCTGAGACATGCTTGGAGTGGTGGAGAATGTCTCCCTCGTTAAGAGGGAGTTTGCAGCATTAGTGATATATTCTCCCTAGACTCAGAATGGTGGAACTCTCCATGTAAGGGAAAGATCTCTATAGTGGACATATCGACAGACTGATATGTTTTGCATGGGTGCACTCCTCGTTGAGTTGAGTTACCATGTGATATCATTGACTTCTCGATGGACTGAGTCAAGTCGTTACATGAAGACTCCTCGATGGGTTGAGTTGAGTCGTTACACATGTTGACCCCTTGATGGACTGGGTTGAGTCGTTGACTCCTCGATGGACTGAGTTGAGTCGTTACATGTGGACTCCTCGATGGACTGAGTTGAGTCGTTACACATGTTGACTCCTCGATGGACTGGTTTGAGTCGTTGACTCCTCGATGGACTGAGTTGAGTTGTTACATGTGGACTCCTCAATGGATTGAGTTGAGTCGTTACACATGTTGACTCCTCGATGGATTGGGTTGAGTTGTTGACTCCTCAATGGACTGAGTTGAGTCGTTACATGTGGAATCCTCGATGGACTGAGTTGAGTTGTTATACATGTTTACTCCCCGATGGACTGGGTTGAGTCGTTGACGACTCGATGGATTGAGTTGAGTCGTTACAAGTGGACTCCCCGTTGGACTGAGTTGAGTCATTACACATGTTGACTCCCCGATGGACTAGGTTGTGTCATTGACTCCTTGATGGACTGAGTTGAGTTGTTACATGTGGACTCCTTAATGGACTGAGTCGTTACACACTTTGACTCCCCGATGGACTGGGTTGAGTTGTTGACTCCTCGATCGACTGAGTTTAGTTGTTACATGTGGACTCCTCGATGGACTAAGTTGATTGGTTACATATGTTGACTCCCCGATGGATTGGGTTGAGTCGTTGACTCCTTGATGGACTGAGTTGAGTCGTTACATGTGGACTCCTCGATGGATTGAGTTGAGTCGTTACACATGTTGACTCCCTGATGGATTGGGTTGAGTTGTTGACTCCTTGATGGACTAAGTTGAGTCGTTACATGTGGACTCCTCGATGGACTGAGTTGAGTCATTACACATGTTGTCTCTTCAATGGATTGGGTTGAGTTGTTGAGTCTTCGATGGATTGGGTTGAGTTGTTGACTCCTTAATGGACAAAGTTGAGTCTGTGACACTTCTTGATGGATTGAGTTGTGTCGGAAGACCTTTCTTATGATGATAAGATCTTCAAGATAGTTGTCATGTTCAGATGATGTACAAATGAGTTTCAGCATGATGATACCTCCCTAGCTAAGAGGGAGTGTCGAGGATTATAGTTGCGTGAGGTATCCTCACTCAAGTCGGCCCAAAAGAAAATAATATTAAATTTTATTTTATTGTTCTAGAAGACAAGTCGGCCCCAATAGAAGAAAAGGTTAAGCAAAGTCAAATATAAATAAAGTGTCACCTCATTCTTTCAATGATCAAGCAAGTTCGCTCAAGCAAAAGGGGAAGTTCGCTCAAGCAAAGGAGAAGACTGTTTCTAGGGTTTCTATCTTGGGGTTTATTCTTCTATGTGATTTATCTTGTACTAGATCACTCTTATATCTGGTTGTACTTGTATCTTGGATTGAAATGTTTGAATAAGAAAAGGTTGCTAGGTTTTCTCCCTTGTGGTTTTGCAGGATAAATTTCGTGTTCGTGTGTTTCCGTGCATGGTCGTTCTTTCAATGATCCTTATTTGTTTCTATTGCAATTAAAGTTGAAAGAGATGAAAATTATATTCCTATCTTAAAATCTAACAGAAATATCTATAACATGCGATCTATCTTTGGATTTGTTCTTTGATATGATAGATTCCAAGTTCAACAAAACAAATAAAGGAAAGAATAGTTTTCCTTTTGTAATGGAGGGTTGAGAGAAAGAGAAAGTAGTACCTTATGCCAAGAGAATGGGCAAATGGAGTTGACGAAGACTAGCTATGAGGGCCTTGCTTGAAAAAGGTCATTGAAAGAAAGAGGTTGCTCTAATCTTCTTAGTGAATGGAGGAACCCGCAAGAAGATATCAAAATGCAAAGGAGAATACCCTTCCTTATCCTTTTATCTTCTGGGTGCAATCTACACAGAAAGAATTAGTATAGCATAATCCTATTAAGGCAGGTATGCTAATATTAATATCCTTCAACATAGATTAACAACAAGATCTATACTAAGAATTACTTAATATGTTTCTTATCCAACAGGGTAGTAGTATCCTTTCGATGGCCAATCGAGAAGAAGCAAAGAAATATAGCAATAAAAACTTGATATAAATTACCTCCACATAAAAACAATAAGCAAGAATGAGCCACAGAATGAGAGGCAAGTCCATAGATGACCTCCATAGCCTTTCCTTCTTATTAACAAGTCTTCAGTAGAGAAAGATTACAACAATACTTAGTTCAAACAACCAACAACAGGTGAGGGGGGGCACATTTGCTTAAATAGCAAAAGGATCAAGGGAGGTGCCCCTCCATGTGTCAAACCTCATGCATCAATCCATGCACCAACTCTAGGAGCTTAATAGAGGTCCATGAGCCACCTCTAGAGTGAACTAGAACCTCATGCACCACCTCTAGGGCCTGATGTGCCACCTTTGGAGTTAACTGGGAGAGAGTGGGACACCTCTATAGTGAATTGGAGCTGAGTAGGTAACCATTATCCGCCTCTAGAGTGAACTAGGGGACAAAGGGAGTCAACTAGAGAAAACTCTATTCACATGCAACACCTCATCAATGAACTAGGAGAGAAGAGAGTGAGACCCCCTCAAAAAGAGATTTCTTTCTACCTACCTCCTAAAATCAAGGATTTGGTCTCCAGGGTGCATAAATCATGGGATTTTGTCCCAGAGAGGTGCACCCGGATTTATGAGGGCATCTAAAGGGGTTAATAAAGTGTTTGACACTCCCTTTATCTAAATAATACATCATTATGACATTTTACCCCCCCAAGGGACCTAAACAAACACCTAAAACAAGAAAAACATGGTGACACTAGTAATGAATGACAAAAAAGACCAAGGGTTAAGAACACCACCCTATGGCATATGTACTTAGAATGCTCATGGCTTTGGAGGCATGCCTGAGTGAAATATTTTTTGACAATTTAGATCATAAGGATCTAAATTTTTCTAAGCAAAAAAACACTCCAGAGCACTATTTAGTATAAGTGTCATAGTTGGGCTCGCCCTTTTGCACATGTAATATAGATGTCATGTCATTTTACAATTATCATCTTTTGGCCATGGGCAAAAGAGATACATAAGATGAAGAAGAAGCATGCTTGAGATAAGCCTTGGAACTGTAATTCCCTTGGTACTTTGCCATCTTCTATCCTTGCAATCATCCCTGTGCAAATTGAATGGTAACAATACCCATGTATGCAGGATGAGAAAGGGCCCTTTATGGGTTGAAGTAGGAACCACTTGCATGGTACTCAAGAATTTTTGAGCTTAATGAATTTGGGCTTCACCAATACTGTTGAAGATCCCAATCTTTATTATTTGTTTGATAAATTTGATCTGCTTGTCTTGACTTTTATGTAGATGATCTAATCCTCATAGGTAGTTTTGGGAAGCTCATTGCATGGTGCAAGAAAAAGCTAGCTAGTGAATTCAATAGGAAGGACATTGGCCTTGTGCACTATTTTCCGGGTCTAGAGGTTTGGCAAAGTATAGGTGAGGTCTCCTTGGTGAGGAGTAGTACATAGCAGATATTTAGAAGAGATTTTAGATGTTGGATTGTAAACCCTTGGCCAAACTCCTATGGTTCCAAATTGGAAGTTACATGTTGATTTAGATTTTGAGTTGGCAGTTTCTTTTTTGTATAGGCAATGGATTGGTTTGTTTATGTATCTTGTGAATATGAGGTTGATATATGTTTTGTAGTGAATACTTTGAGCTAGTTTATGTTTGAATCTAGGAAAATTCATTGGATAGATGCAAAGCATGTGCTTTGATATTTAAAGGCACAATCCTTTATGGCTTGAGGTATGTGGGAGCGCCGGAGATGGTGAGTTGATCCTGCATGGTTATGTTGATTTTGATTTGGGCAGGAGATGCAAGTGCAAGGAATAACACTTTAGGGTTTTGTTTAAGCTTGGGATCATGTATGATATGCTAGTTTAGTAAGAAGCATGCAACAATTGCATTCAGGTCAACAAAGGCGGTGTATATATTGAAAATTTTTCAAACCCCAAACCGGTTTCAAGTTTAGTTTTTCACATAGAGTTTAATGCCCAAACCCCATGAAAGCAGATTAGCTTCAATGCATAAAAAAAATATTTTTTCTTGAAACACATGGAATTTTCCTTCAACTTTAGAGACTCAGAAAATAAATAACAACCACACCATAAATTTGAAGACTCAGAATTTTTGACCAAACTTGGTCCATGATAAAACCCCTAAGGGAAAACCTGTTCAGAGAGAGATTTTATTTCTTCAGAGGCAATTTATAAATAAATTATAAATTCAGAACAGCAGTACTTATCTCCTTATTTCTTCTCAAAATACAGGCCAGAATCACTCTGAAAGTCTGCTGTACGGTCTGACAAACAGTCTGAAAACCAGCACCTCGAAATCTGTGCCTGTACATCCCACACGTGTGAACAGTACAGTCTGCTGTCCTCGATTTCTGTGCCTGATTTTTCTTGAAATCTGTGCACTGTACCAACATTTCTCTGCCTCAAAAAAGTGCCCTGTATTGCCTGTCTGACAGCAATAAATGCTGCCCCTCACCTCGAAAATCGTTCCCTGCTTGCTTTGATTTCTGTGCTGCTGTATGGTCCAGAATTAAATGCACATACGGCCTCTACTCCTCGATTTCTGTGCCAATTAATTACTGCTGTGAGTGCCTCGATTTCTGTGCCAGGCTTTCTCTAGAAATTCGTGCCCTTCCTCTTGCTGTATGGTCTTGGAATTTGAGGCAGGTTTATTCTCTTCTCAAGCTCTACCTCTCTTCTCTTTGCTCTCTTCTCCTTCAAAAAATTTCATTTGGAATGTCAGCAATGAATTAGGTTTCCATGCCTTTCCCAAGTTTTGTTTGAGATAACTACCTCCTTTCAAATTAGGGGTAGGATTAAAACTTGACTTGATGATATCTATGGCTCTAATTAAATGCTCACATTTTTCTCATTAAATGAATTTAAGTCGCATCATTTAAATAATTAATGAGACATTAAATATTTAACCCACCTTTTAATTTTCTCATAAAGTCAAGTTAATGTTATAACCTCAAACCTTTATAAAGTGACTTTATAAAAATAAAGTACACCTCACTTTTATACAGTGACTAGGGACCACATTTAAGTTGTCCACCCTTCGGCATCATATGAGTGAACAACACTTGCCTTGGTACTTTTTCAATATATATGTCAACCAAAGTCACCTGACACGGGGACACGGGACACGTAGGACACGAAAATACGAGAGTCCGACACGGACACGGTGACCCCCGAAATCAGGACACGTAGGATACGTTTTATATACATATATATATATTTTTTAAAAATATATTAAAATTTAAAAATATAGACATATAGATCCAAAAATATTTAGAAACTAGAACATTTACAAATATTCAATCGAAATTAGAATAAAAACACATTAATGATTACACATTTGTCATTCACAAATCACGATTCACAACACATTTGTCATTCACAAATCACAATGAGACACAGATGCATGTCGGAACCATATTTCTCATTAAGTCATCAAAATCAAAATGTATACATATATGTCGGAATGCCACTGGGCACTGGGCCACTGGCAAATGCCAAATAGACTAATACTAATAGTAAATACAAAAAGGGGTGGATCAAGATGGGAGAATCCCATATGTCAGTAGTCCTCCTCCATGCCTGAATCAACATACTCATCACTGCCACTGCCCTGATCCTCATCCTCCTCCCCCTCCTCCTCCTCTCTGCCCATCTGACGATCTGCATCTGCCTGTGGAGGATGACCCCTCTGTACGATCACTATCATCAAAAGTGACCGGCTCTAGCACTGGATCATTAAGATCCATGTTGGCTAATGCCAACTCAGTACTGCTGTCCAAACCCATATCATCAGGAAAGACATCCCACATCTTTGTCTTTCCCTTCACCCACTCCTCCCTCTTCTTGTAAATAAGACGAAGGTTGGAGTGCACATACACCATGGACTTTGCCCTGGACTGCTCAAGCCTGCTCTTCTTCACGCTGTACAAGTTCCCATATGTGCTCCAATTCCTCTCACAACAAGAGGATGATGTAACTTGAGAGATGACCCTGAAGGCTAACTTCTGTAGAATAGGGGATGTTGCCCCATGAGTTGCCCACCAACGATAGGGTGTCTTACCCTCCCTATCTCTAAGCACATCATAGCCTCCAAATCTCCCAGTGCCAGTGGAAAAATCTACAAAGCCATCCTCCACCTCCTCAAGCATGTCTCTATCCTGAAATAGCCGTCTAAGTGCTATCTTCCTCCCATTTGCAATCTCTGCATCCATGTGAGGAGGGACTCTGTGTGAGGCCCCCGATCCACCAGTGAGCCACTCCTGAGTGTAGAACTTGGGGTTCAAGGAGTGGGCCAAGCAATGCAAAGGTGTGCAATTCTTATCCCACCTGGAGATAAGAATATCCCGAATAATGGTCCATAAGTTCTCTGCCGATGTCCCATACTCGGGACACTCATTCTCCATGACAATGGACCTCATGGACTCAATCATGGAATCCCACCCCTCATAAACCTCTGCTAGGATGGGCTGGTCCGTGTCTGCATACCGCAACAAAAAAATGATTGGCTCCATGATCTTAATAGTAAGATCCACCGTGTCCCACCAACCATCATTTAACACCAAGTCCTTCACCTTTTGTGAAGCAGCGTGATCCGTCTTTCTCCAAAAAGCCCAAAACTCTGAAATCACCATGGACCCAAGAGCGGTTTTGACCTCCCTCAACCTCTTGAGCATGATGAGTGAGGAAGCAAATCGAGTATCTGCAACCTTCAGCAATGAAAGTTGTGTGTACTGTTTGTAGATGGTGAGGGCATTTGTGTGGTTTTGTACAAAGTTACGGATATGGCGTGCATCCTCAATAAGGTTGTCAATCCATGCCACATCCGAAGCAATGGCTTTCAGTGCTAAATTCAAGGAATGGACAATGCAAGGTGTCCAAAAAACCTGTAAGAGCAATAAAAGCATGTATCAATGACTCTACAACACTAACATTGCAATGACCAAATTCAAACAATGAGCAAATTAGAAATGAAAGGTGTCCAAAATGAACATACCTGTGGATATTTAGCTTCCACAATCGTGCCAGCAGCCTTGCAAACAGGTGCATTGTCCATGATGATTTGTACACACGACTCAACACCCACTTCTTCAATGGTTTTGATGAATAAATCACCCATAAATTGTGCATCCTTGTATTCGCCAAGAGCATCAACCGCTTTCAAGAACACCAGTCCATTTTGGGAAGATACCATGAAATTGATGAGTGGATGGCGTGCGGGATCCGTCCATCCATCAAAAACAATACTCACACCGGATGAGGGCCATGTTGATCTAATTGGCTCAAGAATTTTATCTACCTCCTTCTTTGCTTTAACCAACAATGTGGTTCTAAGCTTCTCTGAACCAGGAGGCACATAACCATTTGGAGCACGTTCCAAGATAGTTTTAACCGTCTCAAAATACAATGGTGACCGTGCAACATTGAATGAAATGAAGTTGAGGTAGAAGAAAAATGCAATAGTAAGGTCTACCTCTTCTCGCGCCTCTTTTTGGAAAATCCTATCCATTGGACCACCTGTAGATTGCCTCTTTCTTGTTTGATAAGTATCCCCACGCCCACGCCCACGCCCATGAATGCTAGGTGGAAATGGAGGCTTGGTGCTAGAGGACTTCCTCAAGAATGGAAGAGGATCATCCTCTTTTTTCTTGCTTGCTGCTGCCACCTTCCCTAAGCCAACATGATCCTCTCTTTCCATATCCCTCCTTTGGTGAACAGTCACCGCTTTGCATGAAGAAATCCCACAAGAAGGAAGGGCCAACAAATGGCCCTTAACCCGGAAATATGTGCTCATGAACTCATGCTTGCAAAAATTGCATCTCCAAGACACATTGCCTCCCCCACCAAGCTTTGCCCCGGGCCCATCTTTTCTTGTCACATACTTCCACAAAGGGTATTTTTTTTCTTGGGCTTGTTGTCTTGCTAAAACAGGGTTAAGCGGAGCCATAGAATGAGCTCCACTAGCAGCCGATGGAGCACTTGACGGAGGAGGAGAACCGCTTGTGCTTGGTGGAATAGGAGGGGAGGCACTAGATGGTGCATTTCTCCCTCTCCTTTGCCCCCTACCTCCTGCCCTAGCTGATTGAGACATTCCTTTTCTTTTGTGATGGTTGAGCTTGCAATCCTCTCCACAAATCCACCGGAATGCACTTGGAATCGCTTGGAAATGATGGATAGCCTTCAAATCTCCTTCAAATCTCCTTCACCTGCACATACAACTCACTCTCAATCAAATGCTTCCTTGCAAATGACAAAAAGAAAGGCAAATTTCGATTTTTAAGTGAACCCGGACGCACTTTTCCGCCAAAAACGTGTCCTGTGTTTCAAAAACGTGTCCGACAGTCGGGATTCGATGCAACTGCGTGTCCGATTCGTTGTGAAGGTCGTGTCCCGATTCAGGATTCGCTGCAAGGTCGAATCGGACACGAATTCCAATCGAATCGTGTCCGATTCGACCGATTCGGGAGACGGCAAGGGTTATCAACGAATCCGGTTTCTGAGATGTCAACTAATTCTGCTAGTTGTGAGACCATATGGCTTTGCAAATTGATAGCAGAGTTGATCGATTAGATTTTGGATCCCACTTTGCTATATCGTGATAATCAGAGTTGTATTAGATTGTCTAAGAATCCAGTGTTTCACAATTTCTCCAAGGACATACATATCTAGTATCATTTCCTCAAAGACAAAGTTCAGAAGGGAGCAGTGGTTCCTGAGTATGTTCCTTTAGATTTGCAGGTGGCAGGCATTTTGGCTAAGCCCTTGGCTAAGGGGAAGTTTGAGATGTTAAGGAAGAGATTTGGCTTGGTGGAGAACACCCTCCTTGCAAAGAGGGTTTCTGATCTTTTTGTATTGCTCGATGGTTGATGCTTCTCCAATGTTGGTGAGCTTTAATAGATCCTTTCCCTCCATTTTTGTGTGCAATAGTGATGGTTGGGAGTTGAGGTGCACTAATAAAGAGGGCACAATCATGTAGACAATGGTTTGGGGCACATGCATGCGCCAACCTTAGAGTTTCCATTTTAGCATGCTTACACTAGCCTTAGAGTTTCCATTTTTAGCATTCTTTTCTAGTCTTGGAAGTTTGTTGTTTTTAACTTTAGTTAGCTTTTGTTCTAACTTTAGACAGGGTGCATGAGAGAGGAGTCTTCCAAATTTAGATGGAGCACTTTTCCAAAGGATAGAAGATGCATGCTTACATGCAGATAGTTTTCTTCACGGTGTGTGCTCTATTCTAGACATCCCCCCATGCAACTGGTTACTGGACACAATATACTAGGCAGATTTACGGTTAGGGTTTCTTATCCTAGCCCATGCACACCATAGAGATGGTTGGCATTGATTGTAAGCCTGAGACTTCCTATTCTATGGAGGGATTGGTTCACCATTGAGATGGTCATACATTGAGATGGTCATACAGAGAAGCGTTTGAGCTATTGCATTGTATTTTTCTTTTTTCAGTTAATAGAAGACGTGAGTGAGTGTTGCACATATGTACTTGCTGTCATAATTTTTGGAGTGTTGTGTTTGTAACTTTGTTGATCTAGCATTCCTTCATCTGTTGTTTTGATAGGTTTTCATTTTTTCTGCTACCTAGGATTTGTATAGGGGTGCAGGGCTGCTTACCATGCCATGAAAGTTTAACATTTCAATGCATTGTGAAGTGTTTCAAATGTGGAAAAGTCATTAAGAACCTGGTTATGAACTTACATGCTTTAATTTAACTAATGGATATGTGACCTTAGAGTGAACAATCACTTCTCTTGACAAGAAAATATATGTCTCGACACCTTATTCTTTGTGACAATATATGCTCAATCAATCATATGCTCTTAAATCTTATTTTTCATTCTCTTGTGAGGGTTCCCCAAGCTCCAGTAGAGAATTGTATGAGTTTATCTTAGTATGTTGTTACCTTGTGTCTGATTTGTTGTCAACATTGCTTGTGTTATGTTTTCTGTAGTGATTTGTGGCTTTTCTATGTTTGTTGTTTAAAGTAATTTTTATTAAATTACGTTTAACTATAGGTTATCTTTTGAGGAAAGGGATGTCTTACAATTCTATTTATTGTCTTGTGACTAAGAGGTAAAATGTTACTATGCAATGAAGGTGTTCTTTTGTCCTTAACTGCAAAGCAAATTTGTTAGTGTCGTTGTTATTGAGTGTTCAACTCAGCTAGGTTGCTCTCTTTCATCAAGCTTTCTAAGATAGTTGGCTACATTGTGAAAAATTTTAAATTGCAAAGTTTAGTAGCATTCATAGGAAATTAGGGTGAGAACCAACATGGTTGATTTGAGTATCTTGTTTGTGCTTTCAAATTTTTTGGTTTTCTATGTAGAATACCATGATGAATTTTCTTGTACCCAATGTCACATATCTGAAATAGGTTTTTTTTTGTAGGTGAGCATAACTGGTGTGACTGGTGCCCGTGCTTCTGTAGAATCACGTGTTGAGCTTCTTCTTCGAGAAATTAAAAAGGTTATTGCTTCTGCTTTCTCAATCAGTGACATGTTTATATTTGAAGGATTTGTTGGTGCTTCTATAAACCTCTTTTTTGGATTAATTTGTCATCTTGTAGAAGTCAGATATTCTACGACAGTTAGCATAAGATTAAAGTTATTAGCATGGAACTCTCCTTGAACTAGTCAAATTTCATAAAGGATTAATGTTACTAATTATGGCATACAATGTAGTTCTTTCTACAAGTTTCATGTTTCAACCATTTGTTTGAAATTTGAATGGAGTGTTTTTTCATGTTTTTACAGGACAATCTACTTAGATTCCAATCTTCTTCTTGTTCTGATTGGACATCCTTATTGTTGAAGGCCCTTATGAAGAAGTTAGTGTAGTCACCTACTTACAGGATTACAGCCTACAAAATACATATTTGATGAAGGGATTGTTGCCATGATACAAAATAAAATTGAAGATGTCTTTGTTAACATCTCCTAAGGAAATGATCAATCACGCCATAAATACAAAAGCTAAAATTGAGATTTAGATGAAGTTGCCTATCATGGATGAAGACAATGGCATTGAATTGTTGTCAATGGGCAACTAGAGAGTAGTAGGAGTCTGGAGATGTTGATGTATTTCACCTATCATTAAGAGCATGGGCACATGCACTAGATCCAAAAATTCTGAAATGCAAAATAGAAGGTTTGCTGCCATACCATTTCTTGTCAGAGTCATACCTTTGACAACACGGGTAGGTGTTTTATTGATGATATGGGTTGCAGAAAAAACTGCTTCTCCCCAGAATGAAAGCTTCATTTTCTTGGAGTGAAGCATGCATTGAGTCATCTCCATGATAGCCCTATTCTTTTCTTCTGCTACTCCATTTTTCTGTGGTGTGTAAGGAACGGTTGTCTGCCAAGAGATGCCTTGAGATATGAGAAATGATTGGAACCCATTGCTGATATTTTCACCTCTGCCATCAGTCTTGGGACATTTGATCTTCTTGTTGTTTCAATTTTCCATGAGATTTCAATTCTCGAGACTTTCCAAACACCTTATCCTTAGATTTAATGGTGTATACCTAAAGAAAGCAGGAAAAATCATCAATAAAGTTGAGGAAGTACTTCTCTTCCCCCCGTAGAAGATGTAGCCATAGGCCTATAGATATTACTATAAATCAGTGGAAGAGTCTGAGAAGCTCACCTCGCTTTGTCCTTAGGAAATGACACCTGATAATGTTTCCCCATTACACACCCTTCATAGACACCATCGGGCAGTTCAACGATAAGAAGACAAGTCACATATCGCAAGGAATCAAAGTTGGTGTGACCAAGGTGCTAGTTCCATAGCATATTAGTGTCATCAATTTTGGCTACCATAGCAACATACCCTTTTCTTATTGAGGAAGGAGTCTTTTCCAACTTGTACATATGATCTGATTTGTCGCAATATTATGAGGCAACCACCTTGAAATCATCATTCATGTCCTTTACAACTCATCGATTCGACCTGAATTCCACCTTTGTATTGGTACACGTAATACGATATATAGGAGGAAGATTCAGTCCAACAACTGGAACATGAAGAACAACTCCAAGAGTCCAAACTTAGTTGTATCAATGATGACATCTCCACATCTTGCAACGTGTATCACCGAATTGTCACGGATAACCACTTCCTCTCGATTGTGCTACTATCTAGAGAGAAGGTGCTCATGTTTGCTCATGTGTTGGGTAGCTCCAAAATGAACAATCCACACTTGTTGAGAAGAAGAGGACCAAAGTGCAGAGTGTACTGCCAAATGTGCACTATGAGAAGATTCAACATTCTTATAACGAGGGTTGTGCACTATCAGAGGATCCAACATTGAAGAACTCGAGCTAATTTTAACTCAACATGGATTTTTGCTGAATAAGTTTGGGTGTTTGGGAATTTCAATAAGCAATGAGTTTGGGAATTTGAGGAATTTAGGAACTCAGGATTTCAAACAAAATTCAGGAGTTTAAGAATTTGGGTACTTGGGAATTTAGAAAATTTGGTAATTCAGGAATTCTTCCCTTGCGAGGGTGATGAGGCAACATGATGGAGTACCTACAAGATTCTAGATTTGTAGAGCACTTAAGCTGCTCAAGGAAAAGTTTTTCTTTTATGTTTTTTGTCGCCAACTAAGTTTTTTTAATAGTTAGCATTGTAGCATATTGACTTAAGTGTAATAACTTAAGTGTAATAAGGCCATGCTTTAATAAGGCCATGTTTTAATAAGGCCATGTTTTAATATTGACTTTAGTATCAAAGAGTAATAGAATAAGCATTAGGTTTAATAGATGTCATTAAGAAAAGGCAGTTAGGTTATGCAAATACCTTCTAGCAAATAAAAGAGAAGCGATATCATTGTGTTCAATGACTCCATTTTTAATGAAATATTTGTTTCATATTGTTTTATTTATTTCTCATGTAATGCATGATCAATTTCACATGCTATCTTGGGTATGATGAATGAGATTAGGCTCATTAGAAAGAGTGAGTAACCCAAAAGTTTCATCCTTCTTCAGACATATGAGGTCATTACTCATAATCTTCAGTAGGAAGCGATGTTTCCAAGTACATCCATAGACCTTTGCTTGCAAGTAGGGCAATGATTTGATCTGCTAGAGAATGATAGTTGGCCCCATTTAGACAGCGAAACAGCTGCTTTGATTCCATAGGCTCAATTACAATAGGATGAAGGCTCCTTATGCAATAAAGACTTTATAAAATCCAGTTGCAAGAAGATGATACAACTATTTGTAAAGAGAACCTAAACACAAATATTTGGTTTTGATTGGTTTGGTATGGTATTAACATCAATCTTTTTGGTTAAAAAGAACTTGGAGTTAATTGTAAAAGAACCTAGACACATGTGTCAAAACACTTTTTTAAGTACATGGAGGTCAGAAATATTTTGAAGAATTTTTTTTGAAGGTTGCTGAGAGCCTAAGTTGTGTCCAATATTTTGAAGAAAAGATCTGTAATCTTTTTGGTCACAAATAAATGTGTCAGGGTTTGAAACAAAGTTTGAACTCTGATTGATAAGGGAGGTCCTTATTGTGCTCTTAACTGCTAAGAGCTAATATATATATATATATTGTTTTTTTTTCTGTTAGAGGAAACAATTCGTGGAATCTTGTGCACTTCCCTGGGGTGATGAGATGTCGTGTGGATTAATTTCCGACCACAAGAGTGGTCGGTGACCCATGCAGACTCAATGGGAATGGTTCCCACGACTTTCCGTGTCTGCTTTGAGAGACTTCTGGCTAGTCGACCAGTCGAGCTATCTGCTTGGGCTATATATATATAATTTCTTTATACGGTGATTGTGTTCTAGATCGAGCCAAAATTTGAATAAGGGGATCATAGGTGTTGTCCCCCAGGTTGTACCCCTCACAAAAACCCCTCTCTAAATATTGCACTTGGGAGGAATAGGATGGGAGGAAGCACAAGGCCAGGGCATAATGGGCGGGATGCACCTTCCCGCGCCACTTTAGACCATCGAGCTAGTCCTTGGGTCAAGGGTGGGTACCCTAACATTGGGAGGCAGAGTTCCCTAGTCTGTCACAGTAAGGTGCTTGTGAATTTATATGTGCTTTCTTTGATTGTATTTGCAGCTAAAACCTATGGTGCAGAGAGTAGGTTCTAACTCCTGGTGGGTGGCTTTTGGATGTTATTTTGAACGTGGAGTAGCAAAAGTATCTTAGAGCAACACAACTTTAATGAAGAAATACAGTAGGGGCGACTTAACCATAGTTCATTTCTCTGAATGAAGAGGTAATGTCACAAACATATTCAACAACAAAGCATTGATAGGCTTTCCATTGAATGTATTCATGACACACACTGAAAATCATGTGGGCACAGTAAATGTAGGTCCACATATTCAAGCAACGAAATAAAAACATTCAGCCATAGAGAGAAAACCAATAACACATATTGATATGAGACATCATTTCCTCAAAAACCAGTGGAAAACGTCCTCGGTCTTGGCTACATCTTCAATACAACAATGAATACATCAAGGGGGACCCAATGATCTCGTCCTTGAGACTGTTGCCTTTCTCTAAAAGAAGAACCTCTTTAATTTCATTACAATGAAGAAAGAGATAAAGAAGAAGAGCATAACTAATGTTGCAGATCCCTTTGTGACTATCAGAATTTTGGCAGCCCGTTGAATATGAATTAATCAACCTTTTGTATTTCCTTTTCAAATTTCCCTTTTATAGCTTGTGTATCAACCCTGAGCTCCCTGCTTTATTCTGACACATGTGAAAGATGCTTGATGTGCTGTCCCATTGGAGGTGATGATGGGGCATTGATGAACTGGTGTTTTCAATTTCTGATTGTTGTACTTCTCTACACTAAGGGATTTCACTCTTTCTGAATGTTTTGGTGCTTGTTCTTTGATCATAACTTCATCTCATACCGGTGATTGGATAGTGATGAAGACTGATGCTTCCATAGTTATCGGTTGATCTGCAACTGCTAAAAGCAGTCGAAATGGTTTCTGCAACCCTCCAAGAACAAGTCTTTCGCAAGTTGGGACATTGCTTCTGCAATATTCTCATTCTATCACCAACGAACCCTATCATCACATTTCCGCAAATTCTCAAGATGGATCTCTCGAGATCTCTACCATCGTAGAAGGTTTGGATACCACACTTTGCATTATTGGGATATGACGTGTGCAATAAATCACGATCCAAGAAAGCACAGGTACCATTGCTTCACTATGATGGATCAGTGTGATCAATTGAACCTGTACACAACCTTCAACTCACATGACTCATATATGTACTTGGAATTGTCTCTGCACTTCATTTCTTCAATGGTATACTCATCAATCACCTGAGCGCAGTAGGGTTATCATCGGTATCACCATTGCCGCCATAGCCCCGGTCACCATAGTCACGACTGCTACACCAATCGCCTCTACTTGCATCTTTGGATTTAAATCCATTCTTCCGCCACCTAGTGGCTTCATTTGGAAACCATTCCGTAATTGGTTCATGTTATTCCGCCACTTGCGTATCACCTCTCAACAATAATCTGGAAAGCTTCGTCGCGATTTGCCAAGAATCAACCACATAGGTCTAGGGCCATACAACAACCACATAAATGCATTGTTGATATTTGAAGATGCACAATCCCTTAATGCTCCATTATTATCAGGTTTGAAACTGATCTTATATTAAAACAATGCCCAAGCCTAACAATTTGTTGCAGTGTCCTCATAGTGCAAGGTATGGATTGGGTGCTCTTCGGATCAAATATAACAAGTCTCGGTCTTCACCTGTTCACTTTCCTCAAATTGATAGAGCCAACCGTCTCTAGGAACCCTAATCTAGGTTGTGGAACCAAAGAATCATCCATCGATCTACTGAAATGTTGTGCACCATCTCAACAAGGGTAGAAAATCCCATGGATCTAGGTTCTTACAACAATCTCATCCCCGCGCTGCTGTTGGCACCTGTTTGTGGAGGGAAGAACCCAGATCATTTTCTCGGCTGGTAGAACGATTGAGATGGTCAGACGTGGATCCAGTTAAACAAATCTCAGCCATTAGAGGGGCCTCCCCCTTATATCCCAAGCTTGTATCTTAGTGTGAACGACTATGATGAAAAGTTGTAAAGCTACTCGATGCATCTGGTCCATTCGCATGGGCGCTCCTCTTTTTATCTCACGTGCTAGTGCGAACGGATGTGATCTAAGGATGTCAATATGCTCGATCAATCAATGCCATTGGCACAAGCCTTCCCCTTTTTATTCCACATGCTAGTGTGCTAGTGTGAATAGACATTATTGAAGATTGGCAACATTAATGATCAATTTGGGCCATTTGCGTAGGCCTCCCCCTTTTTATCCCACATGCTAGTGTGCCAGCGCGAATGGATGTGATCTAAGGTTGGCAACATACTCGGTCATTCTAGGCAATTCGTGTAGGTCTCCCCCTTTTTATCCCACATGCTAGTCTACCAGCGTGAACGAATGTTATCTAAGGCTGGAAACATGCTCGTTCAATCTGGGTCGTTCGCACATCCTTCTATCTTGTCTTACCCATGCAAATAATCGGGCCCTTAGCACCCAAGCGTGCTATAACCATGTGCCTTTACTACTTCCTCTTCTGTTGAAAAATTCTTTGGATTAGTAGGGATGGACATAGAAGTTAACAACAACTTCTAATCTCTCCTTCTGCAACCAAGGGGGGTTCACTTTTCGACATTTTGCGATTTTCTACAGGGTTAGACAACTCTGACCATTCCACAACCTCTTCTCTAATTGACTCGGATCACTGAGACTACAAGTTGGAGTTCCGCAACAGGCCATAATCGCTCCATAAACTTTCTGCAACATTCCACAAT
Organism: Larix kaempferi; assembly: GCA_027924585.1. NCBI lineage: Eukaryota > Viridiplantae > Streptophyta > Pinopsida > Pinales > Pinaceae > Larix > Larix kaempferi. Next base: position 4,126,390 of record BSBM01000318.1, on the reverse strand, counting down.
GACCGTAATCTTTTGGAAACTACCCATAGCACCTAAGGTATCCCAAAGAGCTTCTATTGCTTCGCAACTATGCATGGTTGTTCAGCATCTTTGCCAAGGCAATTGAAACTAGTAGCAAGCATCTAGAACATTGTGGACATGCTAGTGGGATCCTCTTCTCGATGGAATTGTGCTTATGATTCCTGGAACTAGTGGTTTTATGCATTGTGCTACCTTGTGGAAGAGGAAGATGGATGTAGATTTATTCTAATGATTGCGGGAGCTATGATCCACCTCAAGAGCTGAAATTTTGGCTATGCCTTAGCCTTGTGGATGCCAACATATTCCTTGAAGGTTTTGATCAATTGTTGATTGTGTTGGGCGAATTTTGCAGTTGAAAATCAACATAAAGTGCCTCTGCAAATTGCTCTTATTGTGATGCATTCCGACTCCTGAAAATGGAGATGAATGATCCTCAGGCTTAGACTTAAAAAAGCCTATTTTAGTTCTAGGTTATGCTAGCTTTTAGACCATGAACCTTTTTAGGAAACAACAATAGGTACACCCTAAGAACTTGTCTGTGCTTGTGTATGGTGGATGATTTTTTATTGCTTGATGATGTTGTGTCCAGTTTTGACACATAGTATTCACACTTAAAACTTGCTATTTAAACATCTATATCAACCAGACACACATGGAGTAAAAAGGCATAGAACGTGATGACTCATTAAAGCATATTCAAGCATTTAAGTTGTCGATCACTCCAACATTCAAAGACAAATCTACATTAGCGTTAATTCCATTTCAAATTCTTACTCAATATCAATGTTTGGTAGTTGCAATGATTCATTTTTAAGTGTCAAATCAACGTTGAATTGCATTGTAATTGTTGGGTGCATTCTCGGTTGAACCTGACACTTTTCAATTTCTAAGTCTAAAATGAAAATGTTGAGTATTATTGTCAAAGGGGGGAATTGTACAAAGCCCTTCTTTTTGTCGAGTCAATAGTAATCATGGCCTACCTGCACAAGGAAGCCTCATTCAGTCTTTAAAAATGGCTTGAAGTCAAGAATTATTAGAGGTATTGAACACTCTAATACTCATTGTTGATGACATCACAATCATAATCCTTAAAAAAACTCTTCAATATATTCTAACTTGTTTGCAAGTTTCGAAGCCAAAGTTAATTCTTCAAACTTAGTTAAAGCTTAAACATGACAAAATGCAGGTCAAGAATCAACAACTTTCACAACATTATGAACTAGTCTTTCTTTAGGACAATCCCCTATTCGAAATTGATATCCATCAATTTCAAATTCAATATTCTAATTAGCACTTCACATAGGATCAACGTAGTAATGCATCTATAGATGAAGATTTGAATGAAGATGAAGTTAAAGAATTTAGTGACGATAACCTTTCATTGGTACAACAACATGATGTAAATCAACTTCCATAGATTTTCAAGCAATAGGTTCAAAATAATCTTTCCAAGTCCATCATCAAACCTATGAAGAAATCAACTACAAGTGTAGAATACGACTTGGATATGATTAGGAAGCTACCTTTCATATTCCAGATTATTCTAGACCAGTCTAGTTCCAAAGTGTTGGATTCCTTTTAGAAGATTCAACTTCACCTATTCCAGTTCAACATCAGAATGCTAAGTGCCAACATTGTCATCGAGATGGTCATATGGATGATTAGTGTTGTGATCTCCATCCTTGTTAGCATTGTGGAAAACATAATCATTCATTAGGTATATGTTCCAGAGTGAAGAAACCCACAATACTAAAAGTTCACTATGGGTGGCTTAATCCTTGGCAATGGGTAGCAACAACCAAGCAATTATATCAATCTTACAGCAAAATTCATTCTTGAGTAAAGACCCCTTTTGTAGTAGATAGCCTTTCAAAACTCTCTTTTACTTTAAGGGGGGGATTACATTAATGAAGTGAAAATGGTTAGTGGTTAACTAAAACCACCACTTTGATGAAATCGGTTAGCGGTCAATTGAAACCACCAAATATGTGGTGTCAAACACAATGATGTTAGAGTGATTGAAGAAGAATCCAAAGCTCAAGCTTGGATCCGTTCCACATACTTCTCATCTTGCACTTGAAAAGGGGAATATTGTTGATATTTCACCAAGGTGCAGCATTGGGAAGACATTCTACCGGATTGGTCATATGACTTGACCAAGGAGAATGATGCATTCACTCAGAGGAAATGGCCATGTGATTTGGCTAGTGGTGAATGGCCCAGGTGTAGCCTTGCTCAACCATGTGATTTGGCTAGCTATGAATAAGGCTCGGGGTGCTTGCACAACCTTACTTAGTCATGTGTTTTGGCTAAGTGTGAATAAGGCCTATATATTGCCGATGTCTACTGATGTGTTCTTGAGATATTCCGAAACGACGTTTCCTGGACCCTGTTGTTTTTTTCTCGATATGATGTTTGCAACATTGGGGTATAGTGAAATGCACAAAGCTTATAGGTTGGTTAATTGATGTTAACACCAACTAGTTGAGCTTCAACATAGGTGTCATAGTTGATGAAGAAGTGGGGCTTATCAAGACTTCTTAGAGATCAAAATTATCAGAGAGAAACCTATTGTGGCTAAGGATTTAGGTGTTAAGCTTCAAGCTACTCCACTTGAAGGGGGGAGGGTTCTGAGCATGAAGAGTCTCCATTAATTTCTAATTCAACCAACTCAAATCAACATTCTGATGACACAGGTACAAGTAGACCAAGTCATGGTGACAACATTGATTTGGATGAAGATCCGAAGAAGAGGCCAAAGTGGTGGCACAACAACATTAAAGATGTTCAAGTAGGTGGAATGATCAAGGGACAATCATTGAGAGGCAAGAGAAAACAAAAACCAAACATAGTCAACTTTTCTTTGATGGTCACTATTTAGGAGTTTATGGGCCATAGGTGTTTGAGGAAGAAATAGGGAAAAATTAATGGGAGGTCATTGCAAGCAAACATGAGTCTAATGAAAAATTGGACATGGGATCTCATAGATCTTCCAGCAGTGAAGAAACCCATTGGTTGCAAATGGGTGTACAAAGTCAAGTACAAGGAAGATGGCACACTCGACAAGTACAAAGCCTGATTGGTTGCAAAAGGGTTCTCTTAGTGAGAGGGCGTTGACTATGAGGAGAGATTTGCTCCTACAATAAAGATAAGAACCATTTGATTAGTTCTAGCCATGGAAGTTTGGCTGGAAGGTCCATCAAAATGGATGGGAAGAGTGCCTTTCTGAATGGAGATTTGGAGGAAAAAGTCTACATGTATCAACCATAGGGGTTTTAGGTTACATGAAAGGAGCATCTTGTTTACACATTGAAGAAGGCTCTACATGGCTTGATGCAGGCACCTATTATCACACAACTTGTAGTTGTCCCTAAAGATATCCCATCCGGGATGATAGAGGAGATAGACAACTAAAGAGGTGACCCAAGAGATGCCACGATTCCCAATGCAAGCTGGGAGTCACGATAACCAAGTCACTCTTCACTTTAGATCAAGACAAGTCAAGACCAAGGGGGAGACCCTAGCCAATCAAGGAAGATTGACTAACCCAAAAGGTTCCTAGGGAAGTGTGTCAAAAGATGAGTTATGGAAACCAATGAGTTGATTAGGACTAGGTGGGCCCAAGAGTTAAGTGTGGTGGTTGAAGAGGCTTAAGAAGTGACTAGTGTTTCAACCAATGATTGAGCTAGGCCACCTAGGGAGATCAAAGAGATAGATCTAGTACCATGAAATACACAAGTGGGGCACACTTCCTTAAAATATGGAAATGGCTCAAATGGGACCCACAAGGTGAAGTTAGGGGTGGTATGGCACTAAGGGGTGTTTGAAGATGTGGATCTATGGATCCAAGGTAGATTAGGCAACACCCACATATGGGATCTAGCACATGACACAATCCCCAAGGAGTGCGAATTGACCCAAGGAGACTAGTGCGTTGAAATGAAGGGGTAAATGGAGTCCAAAGTATGCCAAAATGTAGATCGGGATGGTTAAGGCAATTATCAAGATGGGTTTTAAGTGGCATGCCCCAAGGTAGGCTAGATATCCATAGATCTAAGATTGAAAATGCATCACCCAATGACCCAAGTGGGGCACAACCCTTAAAATGAGGAATGGGGCCCACAAGGAAAAAATCAAAGAAGTGAAGCACTAGGGGTAGGTTATCAAGTGAGACAAGTGCAAATCAAGTGGGATCTCACCTACCCATGTCTTGGAAGTAGCAAAACTCACCCTCCCAAGGAGTGCAACTTCACCCAAGGAAGGCTAAGTGCTTTGGGGGAAGGGTCAAATGAAAGCCAAATGCCACCAAACTATAGATCCAGATTGCCGTGGATGCTATAGAGGTGGGTTCTTTTTATTATACCCAAAGCCAAGCTAGATCCAAGTAGATCTAGAAAAATATAAAAATGAGGGTTTTGATTTTAAGGGTTTTGTGACCAATGAAGAATGGATGGATCTAAGTACATACCTTGAAGAACTTACCTGAATTGCTTGTGGCCACTTTGCAAATTGATAGCATTCCCCTATGTGTATATTCAAGAGTGAGATTTGTTAATTTTTGGATAATTTCATTCAAACATTATCGTAGGATCCTACTAAGAGAATAACATGCACAACATAACAATCATAAACACAAGAGACACAGAGTTTCCTTGGGGAAAACCAAGAAGGTGAAAAACCCCACAACTTCCTCAGAGATAGAATAAGCCACAATACAAGATCACAATGATCAAACCCAAAAGATAGATGTCTCCAGCAGCTACTCCTCCTCCACTAGTGCGCACTCCTCTCTTAACTAATGCGAGTTGGATGAGTGAGTGAATGAATAGAATGAGACACAACCTCTCTATTTATACACTGACTTGACCTGCCAATAACCTAACAGGGCCGACTTCCTAAGGAAGCCTAATAACCCATCCACATGACTCAACTAGGGCCGACCCCACACCGGTGGTCTAATAACCCATCAAATATAAGTTGCGACACTTGCGACACTTACAAATACAAATGACGACACTTCTGATTGGAGGAATGATACATCTCCATCATGAATATAATAAGGTACAAGTGTAATACATAGAAGAATGTCTTCCGAAGTTATAAATGCATCAACACTCCCTCTTAACTAGGAAGGTATTCTCTAGACACAGGTCATTAATACATATCGACACAAGTCTTCAATTTTGGAGCTAGATCATCGTCACTGGATCATGGAGCATCATCGTCACTGCTGCTATATATCGACATCTCGATCACTAGTCTATCTCATAATTCTTCTCGTCATAGTAAGTTCCACAGAGCCAACCCTTTTTCATGCTGGTTGTCGGCCTAGCCTCCTGTAGGTCTTCATCATCTTTGGCCATATTATGGATTCCTTAGGACTGATTACGTGCATCAACAAAACCTTGAAAGAACATCCTAGCATAGACTATAGGATCTCCAAGGATCTTTTAGATGTGATCGTCACAAAACCTCGAAAGAGCATCCTGGCATAGACTATAGGATCTCCCAAGATCTTTTCTATGTGACCACCACCACAAAACCTTGAAAGAGCATCCTAGCACAGACTATAGGATCTCCTAGGATCTTTTCTATGTGGTTAGGCAAAACCTTAAAAGAGTGTCTTGCAACCTGCAAGAACTCTAAAGAGCATCCCAGGACTTTTATGAGCACATAGCTCAACCTATCAGATCTCCAGGATTGATTACGTGCCTCTAGTAGCAAAACCTCGAAAGAGCATCCTAGCATAGGCTATAGGATCTCCCAGGATCTTTTCTATGCTACCTGCACAACCTGTCCATGGCCAACCTGTAGCAAAACCTCGAAAGAGCATCCGAGCACAGATTATCGGATCTCCTAGGATCTTTTCTATGCTACCTGTAGCAAAACCTTGAAAGAGTATCCAAGCACAGACTATCGGATCTCTCAGGATCTTTTACATGCTGCCTGTACAATCTATCCGCGGAGTATAATCTTGATACTCATGATCATACTGATCATCATCATATAGTACATCATCCTAATGCACATCATCATCCTGATGCATATCATTATCATATGATCATCCTGATCATCATCATAGCAGAAACTGGAGCATCGTCCTGATGCTCATCACACAACGCTTACATCCATAGCCATGGGAAGGATCCTCTTACCACCATGCTTGGAATGGCTCCTGCAGATGTGTTCCATCACTTCTTCCTCGAAGTAACTTCTATCTGAAGAACACCAAGCCTCTCTCTGAAGTACTCAAACTTCACTCTAGCTAGTGGTTTTGTCAACACATCTGCAATTTGCTCATCCGTCGCAACATACAGGAGCTTCACTGCTCCTCTCTGCACCATATCCCTGATATAGTGATATTTGATCTTGATGTGCTTCGACCTGTCATGGAACACCGGGTTCTCAGACAACTTCACACAACTCTGGTTGTCACAGAAGATACAGGTAGCATCCAACGGGAGATAAAATAACTCAGACAATAACTTCCTCATCCATACTGCCTCACAACTGGCCGAACAAGCTGCAGCATACTCTGCTTCGACTGTAGTCAGTGCTACGCAGGACTGCTTCCTGCTAAACCAAGAGATCACACTTGATCCCATACTGAAGCAACACCCCGAAGTGCTCTTCCTATCTGCAGCACTACCTGCCCAATCTGAATCAACATAACCCTCCATGTTAAAATTTTGATTTGCATCATACTTGAGCCCATAATCAACCGTACCCTTCAGGTACCTCAGAATATGCTTTACAACAGTCAGGTGAACATGTCTAGGATCTGTCAAAAACTGGCTCAAGTTGTTCACCGCAAAGCAAATATCTGGTCTCGTGTTCGTCAGGTACATCAAGGACCCAATCATCTGACGATACACCGTGACATCGTCAGGATCTCTACTGCATACTTCCCTTGTCCAAGGAAGACTCCATCTGCACTCTGCCACACCTCCATAGCTAGAAAGTAGTGCATCATGCCCAAGTCCTTCATCTCGAACTTGGCAGCAAGCTTCCTCTTCGTGCCAGCAATCAATCTATCCTCACCTGTCACAAACAGGTCATCCACATACAATAGGAGTATCACTGGATTGCCTTCCTCAACCTTGTAGTAAAGGTCGGAATCCGCTTTACTCTTGGTAAAGCTCAAACTGGATAGGAAGCTGTCTATCCTGCCGTACCATGTCCTAGGAGCTTGCTTGAAGCCATACAAGGCTTTCTTCAATCTGCACACATGACTCCCTGTCATGTGTCTCAAAACCAAGTCGCTGCTCCACATATACTTCCTCTTCGACTACACCATTCAAGAAGACTGTCTTGACATCCATTTGGTGTATCTTCCACTTCATCACTGCAACCAAGGCAATTACTGTTCTGATGGAAGTGTATTTGGCTACAGGAGCAAAAGTCTCTTCATAATCTATCCCTTCTTTCTGGGAGAAGCCACGGGCTACAAATCTTGCCTTGTATTTCTCTATGCTACCATCTGCAACATGTTTGATCTTGTAGATCCGCTTGGAAGTCACAACAGACTTCCCTTCTGGTCTTGGGACCACATCCTAAACATCATTCTTCATGATCGTCTGGTATTCCTTGATCATGGCATTCTTCCATTACTGCATCTTGGATCCTGGGAACTTCAGATTCTTCAATATCGTCAATAGATAGTTTTCTTGAACTTCGTTGCTGGAACAAATGTTGTAGTCCTTCTTTTGTAGGTGATTGTACACGATCTTTCCTACAAGTCAAATTCAATTGCATGATTAGAAACTTCTCATAGTTTTCAGAACAAAGTCTTACACATAAAGGCATATGTCATACAGTCATGCAATTATCTTAGCCAATGCTTCAATACAACATTTATCCATATCCCGTAACTTTCTAGATGCCTTCCATCTCTACTAGAACATTGTTAAGAGTGTGCACAACTCCCAACATGTCAGCAAAGAGATTTCATTCTAGATAAGTAGCAATGGAATGTTGTACAGTGCCATAGGCCACTTACCTATCACATGCATATTAGTAGTATATTGTTCATTAATGCAATTATTCTAATATCCATAATACACAACCTAAGTCTAGGAACATAAGTATATACATCATTGAACAATATTATTTAAATAATGAGATATACAAGAAATGACAATTCAAATACTTATCTTTGTTTGTTTGTTGGGTGGACTCCCTCTCAATCTTTGCTTCCTTTCTGCAACTCCATTCTGTTGTGGATTGTGAGGTCAACTCCCACTTAATCCTTGAATCACTGCATAACTTCTTGAAGTCCCCTGAAGTGAATTCTCCGCCATTGTCGGATCTAAAGGTCTTGATCTTCTTATCAGTTTGATTTTCTATCAAGGCCACTCAGAGAACTGGATGACATTGGTCCGCATACATCGGAGTGGACAATCTCCAAGATTCCTTTTGCTTTGCTTTCCCTGCTTGGAAAAGCCTTCTTTGTGTTCTTTCCTTTTGCACATCCTTTGCAAACACCTTCATGCTTTCACTGAATTTCAGGAATACCTTCTACTGCTTTGCTTGCAATTGGTAGTGCCCTGTAGTGCGCATGAGCAAGCCTTCTATGCCAAAGTTCACTTGGCTCCATGGATTCATGTATCATGGCATGTTCAGGTTGTCCCTTCAATTTGTATAATCCTCCCTCTTGCTCTCCAATCACTACTGCATCATCAATGGTCTTACCTTTAGGCCACATAAGTACATGACCATCCACAAATGCAACTCTCATCCCTGTTGCATCCAAAGATGATATGGAGAGAAGATTCTTCTTGAGTCCAGGTACATATAGAACATCTTGCATCTTTAAAGACTTCCCAGAGTCTAGTTTGTAGGAGGCTTCACCACTTCCTTTTATAGGATATTGGTAGTCATCCCCAAGCTTCACCTTATGAGGTGACTCATGTTCAGATAGATCTATAAAGGATTCTTTAAACCCAGTCATGTGTTTGGAAGCCCCACTATCAATAAGCCAATCATCACACCCATGGGAAATAGTACCTGTGAGAGCAGAGATTAAGACATATTCCTCGTCACTTGATGAGTCTTCACTTTCTGTCCTAGCCGTCTTTCTGGGAGGTCCATCATCCTCAGCAGCATGAGCATGATATCTCTTGTTGTTGTTGTTGTTGAAGCTTTGTTTATTCTTGGGACATTCTGAGGAATAATGTCCTTTCTCATCACAAGTGAAGCACGAACACTGGAGAGATCTTTCTTCTTTTGATGGAAGTGATGGTGTTTCTTGCTATAAGATTTCTCCCTCTTGAACTTACTTTCTTTAGTGTGTGCTGTGAGGGCTTAGTCTTCACTTCCCATCTTTTCTTCTCGGGCCACAAGCCTAGCTTCCTCTTGTGAACATTCCTCCCATAGTCTATTGAAAGAGATCAATTTCTTCCTAGCACAAATGCCTTCGATGAAGGAGTCCCATGACCTAGGTAGGCCATTTAATGTGGTCATGACAATTTCTCCATTCTCCACTACTTCATCCACAACTTCAAGTTGTTCTTTGATTTGAGAGACTTTAGTAAAGTAGGATTGGATGGTCTCTCCAATCTAGAACTTTACCCCTTTCAATTGATTCCACAGAGTCATCTTCCGATTTATATTCTTTCCTTCAAACAACTTAGTCAAGGAGTCAAACATCTCCTTAGGTGTCTTTAGGGAAGACACATGAGGTATGAGATGGTCTTTTATAGAATCAGCAATGATCCTCTTGGCTTTGACCAAGTTCTTCTTGTGTAAGACCTTAGCCTCATCTCCCTCCAGAATTGGAACCTCTTCTTTTATGTAGGTGTCCAAATCATTCTTTTCTAGGATTAACCCAATCCAATACTTCCATGCTCGGAAGTTGTCAGCTCCTTCAAGCTTATCCTCAAGCTTGGTGTGGTGAGGCATCTTAATGAGAAACTCAAATGGAAACAAAATATTTAGGTCATACCACTTGATTTGCTGAAAACTAGATCTGGAGCTAGATTAGTGTTTGTCAGAGAAACCCTAAAAATTCAAACTTTGAATTCCAGACTTTTGAAAGGATGGAAAGATACACCTTGCCAAGTTGATCAAGCTGGTATACTTCAAATTTGAAATCTGCAAAATTTGACTCCTCAAAAATTGCCTTAAAACTTCCGGATCTTCTAGATAGGATCTCGAACTAGGGTTTGATAAAGCCTGGTCTTTTGCCCAACCAAAAAGTTCGATCTTGTGCTCTAAACCTCGATTTTTCTGAGGAGCATCCAGCCGTGGTCATAGATTCAAAAATTTCTACTTTTGCAGAAACCCTAATTTTTCATCTTTCCGATCAAAATCCCGATTGAGGGTTTGATGAAGCCTGGCCTTCAACCCAACCAAAAAGTTCGATCTTGGTCTCTAAACTTCGATTTTCTTGAGGGGCATCCAGCCGTGGTCTCGGATTCCAAAAATTCCAACTTTCTCCGAAACCTTAATTTCCCGCAGCAGAGATGGGAAAAAACTGAAAGTGCTCAGAATTGAATTCTGTCTCGACAGAAAGATGTGCCCTTCTAAGGAGAGTAAGCCTAGCCTCCTGCCTTTGATGACCTGAGGAGAGAAACCCAAATATTAAGAAGCCCTAGCTTCCACAGCTGCATAGTGTCTTCTTCTTAGCACGGCTCTGATACCATGTTAATTTTTCGATAATTTCATTCAAACATTATCTTAGGATCTTGCTAAGAGAATAACATGCACAGCATAACAATCATAAACACAAGAGACATAGAGTTTCCTCGGGGAAAACCAAGAAGGTGAAAAACCCCACAACTTCCTCAGAGATAGAATAAGCCACAATACAGGATCACAATGATCAAACCCAAAAGATAGATTATCTCCAGCAGCTACTACTCTTCCACTAGTGCGCACTACTCTCTCAACTAATGCGAGTTGGATGAGTGAGTGAATGAATAGAATGAGAGACACAACCTATCTATTTATACATTGACTTGACCTGCCAATAACCTAGTAGGGTCGACTTCCTAAGGAAGCCTAATAACCCATCCACATGACTCAACTAGGGCCGACCCCACACTAGTGGTCTAATAACCCATGAAATATAAGTTGCGACACTTGCAACACTTGCGACACTTACAAATACAAATGACGACACTTCTGATTGGAGGAATAATACATCTCCATCATGAATATAATAAGGTACAAGTGTAATACATAGAAGAATATCTTCCGAAGTTATAAATACATCAACAAGATCTAAGTGCTCCAAGCCAAAACGTCCTCCTCCTACAAGACAAGATCAAGTGAAACAAGCCAAGTAAGAAAATTATGAAAATGATGGAGAGATGTAATAGAAAGTATCAACTATGTGACAAAGATACAATAATGATACTCCCTGTCACCAAGATCAACCCAAGAGAGAATATGTGGATCCCTCCAACAATAACCCTCTTCAAATCGTCCTCCTCTCCACCAATTCGGCTTCCCTGCAAGAAAACAACGTGTAGCCCCAAGATCCATAATGATACATAGAAGAGAAACTGTATATTCAAAGTGCAAAAGAATCCACAAGACAAGAGACGTATGCTCCACAAAGAAGTATTCTATTTGAATATTCAAGAGCTCCAAAGGTGCTTTACAATGAGGGGGGTCTCCTCCTTATATAGGATAATAAAGACCAAAACCCTAGATCTCAAAACCACTTTACAATACAACAAGATGAGTGGTTGAGATTAAAAGATCTCATAATCAAATCAATGGCTAAGATGAGCCAATACAAAATATCACATGGATCACTCAAAATAGAGGTGATGTCATAGCCTAAAGTGACGTATGGAGGGTGATGTCATCACTAGGAGGGGGCTAAGACACATGGGCCCACCTCATATGACATGGACATGACTCAAAGAACTCATGGTGGGGCTAGGAGGCATCAATCCTTACTAGCTCATCCCCATGGCACAATAAGATAAAATAATATGTCCAAATAATACAAATGATCAAATCCTGTCCTCAAAATATGTGAGAGACATGCAGTAAAAGGTCTCCTGTGGCCTCCGTGGACCCCACTGACTAATGATATTTGGCTGGAAGATGGGGGGTTCACCCTGGAAGACCTCTATGAAGACCAAATGCCAAAACCTTACCTCAGTTTCCCAAATCGAATTCCTCAGTGACCCTTTTATTCCATTTTTTATCTGCCTCGGTAACTATGAAGCTGCCCAAACCGACACCTGGAGTGCTTGGGCTGTCAAATTGAGCCCACCAGGGTCAATGGGAGGGGGGTATAATGGTAAAATCAAGTGGCTAGACCACCCCCTCCTCATACAATGCCCTAGGTGAACTGTCCTCTCATGGCCCCTGCTGGACAGGATGGGAAAACAACCCCAAAACTGGTCATCAAGTGGATAACTGCACCTATGACTATCAGAAGTGCCCGGAACTGAATGATAAGTGTCTCATTGGATCCAAAAGACCCAAATCTACTAAGAATGTGTACTCATACACCATGGGTTGACGTGAGGGGTCAACAATAAGGTCCACCATATCCGGACAGTGCATAATCTGATGATCTAGAATAATAATAAAACTTGCTGAACTGCATCAATCACCATCTGAATCATATGTCCACGATATGGTATCATCAACAAGAGTGTGGGACCATCAATCATCATACATAAGCACATATGGCCCACATCATCACGAATCCCAAGGATGACCATGGTCAAACTATGTTTGACCGGGTCAACATACAACCAAGGACAAGATTACGTCAATAGACTGAAGACATGTTCTTTTAATCATATTCACAACATAGCTTAAAGTACATCATCATTCCATGGTAGTTTAATACATGTAGATATTTTAGTGTTATTTATATTTCACTTGCACATAAGCTTTAATGACAAACTCACCATTGGACATGGTCTAACTGCTAGCTAAGGGTGAAGGCTAAGACAAGGTTGGGCAAAAAGGATGACTTGAACAAACTCAACTAGGTGACACTTTTGGACGGGGGAAAGGGGGAGCTACACTCTGTGCCAGACAAATAACACGGGGAAGGGCTATGCCTCACAAATGGATAAGTTGTTTAGAGAGTGCTTATTCAACTTAGGCATCATGTCTACATCAAGCTTGATCCAAGTTCATCAGGATCATTCAATTTCACTTTCATGGCCTTTTTGGCCTACATAACCCTTCGGATTTCAGATGTGCTAAGAAGCACAACTAGTTGCAGCTTGCATCCAAGGCATGTTTATGCATATATATAAGGTCAGCAATAATAGATATAACTTTTGAGTAAGATTTGCTTTTTGGACCATTTTATGCTCTTCGAGGAGTATTTTAGCAGTTCATCACTCTTGCCCTTTACTCACGTGTGTTTAAAAACACATTCTAGAGTTTACAATTTCTATGGGCGAATTTATAAAGATTTCCAATAGGTAGTACATGAGCTTTCGGTTTTAGCCAACAACATCTCAAGTGACTACGGGGACTTTTGCTAGTGCCAAACATCGGGACAACCAGCCGGAATGATTTATGCCTACAATCCAACTCACCGAAGGCAAGTTCTGACACCAACTCAGAGCTGAGTCACTAAACAAACATGGATGCGGTCCAACACAGAGGTAGTAAATGAGGAAGTCCTCAGTATCAAAAAGTCAAGAAAGACAAATCAAAGGTAAAGCCAATATAGGAAGGTCATGGATGAATGGAGTCAAGTGAAAGTGGTGCCTAAGCTAGCAAACAAGAATGTCTAGGAAGACCATATCTATGCTCATAGGAGGGTAAATAAACCAGTGGGGTTTGTCAAGAAACCTAAGTGTGCAAGTGATACATCCATTTATTAATTATAACATCAATCAAGATATTCAATTTTAGTTTTAATAGTACTGCCATGTCCTGAATCATATGCCAAGCTAATGCTATGAAGATGACCAAAACAACAAGATAATAGTCCATAGTCAATAATCAGAAGTCCATAGGTCATATCACATCATAATAATAATCATCAAAACCATCTGAAACACTGCTGCAATAACATCACTAGGCACTGAACTGGAACTGTATGGAATAAAGGGTCACATCGGTCATCAAATCTGAACTCTCAAGGCTCAGCCTTGGCACAAGGTCTAACATAAGTCTGATAAAATACACTGCTCTGATCATGAGTGATCCCAAAATATAAGCTCATCATAGTTGATCTCCGTAAAAGCAAAGCTCTGAAATGTGTAGATATCTGCTCAGCAAGAATAGTAGCCCTGCTAGTATGGTGTGATAATAGCACCCAAGGCACAAGACATTAAATTTGATGGGTATTTGGATGAACATGGGTTCTAGTGGAGTCCTTCTGATTCCAATTTGTACATCAAAAGCATTGGTAATGATATCATTCTACTAGTCAAATACGTAGATGATATCATTATTATAGGTGGTGAGGTAAGTGCTATTGAATAGATCAAATGTAATATGAGTAAAGCTATTGACATGACCTATCTAGGCCTCCTATATTATTGTCTAGGTGTAGAAGTTTGGGAAACAAGTAGCAACATTTTTGTATCACAAAAAAATATGCCAGGAGTTTACTCGACATTTAGAATGATAGATTACAATATCTTGTCTACACCTATGGAGAAAGGGCTGAAGCTTTTAGCCAAGACCGACTTTAAAGCAATTACGGAGTTCGTCTAGATGCAGTTAGTGGGTAGATATACCTTACAATCACTTGGCCCGATTTGAGCTACGTTGTGAGCTTTGTTTTTATATTCATGACAACAACGAAAGTAGAACATTGGATTGCATTGAAGAGAGTGTTGAGATATGTGGAAGGAACACTTGACTTTAGCATTCTATACTACAGAAACAAAGACCCTAGGTTGTGTGGATATATGGATTCAGATTGGGCAAGTTTTGTGGATGATAGAATATCCACTTTTGGATATTTCTTCAGCCTTGGCATGGGTGCAATCACATTGACCAGCAAAAATGAGCATGCAGTGGCCCTTTCATTGACTGAAGCAAAATATCGAGGAGCAGTGAAAGGAGCGTGTGAGGTAGTTTGGCTCAGGAGGATGCTTTCAGACATGAAGATGCAACAAGCATACCCAACACCTCTATTACGTGAAAATCAAGGGGTGCTCAAACTAGCAAAGAATCCAGTTTTCCATGAGTGTACCAAGCATGTTGAAATACATTGTCACTTTATCTGTCAACTTGTAGATGTTGGATCGATTTAGCTGTTGTCCCTCAAAGGACCAAATTGCAGGCATTTTTACCAAGTCTTTGGGTCCTGACAAATATGTAAAATTTCAGGTTAAGGTTGTTGTGATTAGTAGATTGATCATTAAGGGAGGGTGTTAGGGTTATACCAGATTAATAGTGGTCAATTAGATATTAGACATAGCCATTAATAAAGTGATTTTGACTTCAGGTTATGTTATGCTTTATTTCACTTTGGTGTGTTTCTTGGTCTATCCCACATTCATAAAGTGGATTGACTCAACTAGTATGTAACCCTTTATAAGAAGGATTTCACTTAATACGGAGAACTCTTTTGAGTATCTTGGTTTTCTTTATGTGTTTGGGTTTCATATTATTGTGACACTGTTTCTAAAATGTTTCGGCCTAGATAGTGCATATCTTGGTTTCATTAAGGGAGGGTGTTAGGGTTATATCAGATTAATAGTGGTCAATTAGATATTAGACATAGCCATTAATAAAGTGATTTTGACTTCAGGTTATGTTATGCTTTATTTCACTTTAGTGTGTTTCTTGGTCTATCCCACATTCATAAAGTGGATTGACTCAACTAGTATGTAACCCTTTATAAGAAGGATTTCACTTAATACGGAGAACTCTTTTGAGTATCTTGGTTTTCTTTATGTGTTTGGGTTTCATATTATTGTGACACTGTTTCTAAAATGTTTCGGCCTAGACAGTGCATATCTTGGTTTCATTAAGGGAGGGTGTTAGGGTTATATCAGATTAATAGTGGTCAATTAGATATTAGACATAGCCATTAATAAAGTGATTTTGACTTCAGGTTATGTTATGCTTTATTTCACTTTAGTGTGTTTCTTGGTCTATCCCACATTCATAAAGTGGATTGACTCAACTAGTATGTAACCCTTTATAAGAAGGATTTCACTTAATACGGAGAACTCTTTTGAGTATCTTGGTTTTCTTTATGTGTTTGGGTTTCATATTATTGTGACACTGTTTCTAAAATGTTTTGGCCTAGACAGTGCATATTTTGGCCCAAACAAGGTGCATTTCAGGCCCACAGAAGCACTTAAAATGTGCATGGGACCTGCAACCAGCACACAAATACCTAGTGACACAAAAAGAATGATGAATTAAGTCTAAAATCATTTTATTCGTATTTGCAAAATTATGTGCTATTTATAAAAATAAAAAAGCTATTTTCTCAAATATTTATTTTATTTTGTATATTTTGAGTACCACGTTTGCAAAGTTTTGTGGGGTGTTGTGATTCTATGGCATACCAGTTTCCAAAACTTGTACCTATGTCCAGGAATAAAACATATCAACCTCAATGGATCAATCATCCCAATTAATAGAAGATTCTATTCAGCATCTTCCGTACCAGTTGTGTGTATTCTTAAATCTCTATGCCTTGGAGTGTGTCTCCAGTACCATTTCAAGTTTCAAAGAACTTTCTAAATACCTTCTGTTGGAATATCATAGGGACACATGATTTATTTTCATTTAGAGGTATAAATTATTTGTTTTTTATTTTTATTTTGGTGATTTATCTTGATTATCTTTGAGCGTATTTGTTTGTAATAGTGAGTCAGGCAATTGCACTATCCTAACGTTACATCCATGGAACGTCTTTATCATCCTTGGTATTGAAATCTCTCAATGTCTGGTTTCTTGATTTTGGTTAACGTATGCCAACTGTGCCTGCCTACTCTCCTTGGATTATATATTTGTAAATGAAAATTTTGTAGGTAAAACATATTCGTTGAATTTACCACAGCAGAACCTTGACTTGGTTTTGATCTTATCGCTCTATTTTTCTTGAGTTGCTTGGGTTGAACAATAATGTGATCATTTTAACGTTCAGAACTTATTAATATTTGTTGTTGATATCGTTAGGATGTACACACACACACATTTATATATATATGTTTGACTTAGTCATATGTTGTCTAATATTAAAGAGATGAAGAATGTTGTCCAAGATTTGTCTTGACTGCCAATTTTTTTTGTTTTGACAATTAATCCCGTGTTACAGGCTACATCTAAACCAGTGGCTGTTGGATTTGGTATCTCCAAGCCAGAGCATGTGGCGCAGGTTTGTTTTAAAATATGCATTAAGATCATAAACTCTAGGTTTTGATTCATTGTATGCTAGCAAAGTTGTGACGTCATTGATTTCTCATGTTAAGGTATATTGATTGTATACAATTCCTAATAGGTTAGTTAGAGTGTGTCACACCCCTGCAACTTGTAAACCTACAAAGCAAAGCGCATGCCTTAGCCTGCACTCAAAGAATATAGATGTAATTATAATAGAATGCAGCCATTAATAGATTCAGCAATAAACAAGAGCAACACAGTCAAACTGATTATATTACTCAGAACACAATTTTACATGACATATGGGCTTATTATATAGCCACCTAAGTCACCTGACACGAGGACAATGGACACAAAAATACGAGTGTCCGACACGGACATGGTGACCCCCGAAATCAGGACACGAAGGATACGTTATATATATATATATATATATATATATATATATATATATTAAAATATATTAAAATTTAAAAATATAGACATATTGATCCAAATTTTTTTAGAGACTAGAACATTTACAAATATTCAATAGAAATTAGAATCAATACACATTAGTGATTACACATTTATCATTCACAAATCACAATGAGACACATAGATGCATTGAGATTTGATAGGCATTGGGCAATAGCTCAAGATGTCGGAACCATATTTCTCATTAATTCATCAAAATCAAAATGTATTACATAGATGTCGGAATGCCACTGGCAAATAGTAAATACAAAAAGGGGAGATCAAGATGGAAGAATCTCATCTGTCATTAGTCCTCCTCCATGCTTGAATCAACAAACTCATCACTGCTCTCTTCTTTGTCGTCGTCGTCCTCCTCCTCTCTGCCCATTTGACGATTTGCATCTGCTGGTGTGGAGGATTACCCCTCCAGAGGATCACCATCATCAAGATTAAAAAATGACTAGCTCTAGCACTAGATCATTAAGATCCATGTCGACCAATGCCAACTCAACATTGCTATCCAAACCCATATCATCAGGAAACACATCCCACATCTTTGTCTTTCCCTTCGCCCACTCCTCCCTCTTCCTGTAAATAAGAAGGTTGGAGTGCACTGGATGGGAGTGTAAATAAGGAAAAGGTTGGAGTGCACCTAGGCTTGGAGGAGGAAGAGAAGGGGAAACACCAGATGGGGCATCTGTCCCTTTCGTTTGCCCTTTAGCAGCTACCCTAGCTGATTGAGACATTTTTCTTGTTTCTTGATGGTGAGCTTGCAATCCTCCCAATGAATACACCCTCAAAGGCACTTGGAAACCCTTGCAAATCCTCCAAATGCTGTTTACCTGCAAAAAAACTCACTCTCACACCTCTCTCCACACTTGCAAATGACCAAGTGAAAGTGCAAAAAACGTTCTTAACCCCTGAAGGCCCTCGTTTCCACTCTTTTCGTATCCTGGAATTGGGACACGGTCTGCACACTGTGGGACACGATGCAAACATGTGTTGGACACGTGTTTGCATCGTGTCCGTGTCAGACACGATGACATGAGACACAGAGGGGGTTTTGGACGTGTCCGGTTTCTTAGATAGCCACAGATGTCTTTAACAACCTGAAACAGTTTGCCAAATAATTGGAATGATAGCATCCTGAATTAGCACACAGACAACAAACCAAAGTTTGAAAAATTGAAATTAGACTCGGAATCGGTCGAGGGTCAACTCTGAATTTGAATCGGAATTGATAATGAATCGGTCTATTTGAATTTAATGAATCGGTTTGCTAAAAAATACACAAAATATTTAAATTTTTAAGAAAACAACATTTTCAAGATTCTGATCCATGATTCCAAAGCATCAGAGACAAAATATGCGAAGTTCGCTCATTTATATGCCATATAAGAGTCAATATATCAAAATGGCACAAAGTGTATTCTGCAATACATATCTAGGAGACTGGAATTGGAACAAAATACATAATCCACGAGGCCTATAGGCTATATGGCCTGTAGAGTCCAAAAAACAACATGCTACATAGTCAACTACATAATAGTGAGTGCGACTACTGAGTACTGACTATAGTCAACTACATAATAGTGAGTGCGACTATTGAGTACTGACTACATAGTCAACTTTGTTTGTCATACATCATCACTGATCAATCATCATGATCAAACTCATCACCACTGCTAGAAATAGAAGTAGAACTAGACAAGAAGAACCAGAAGGACTAGAAAAGGCATCAACATCTGGCTCAATCTCGGGTTCCTTAGGCTCAAGGTCATCTACTACTGTAGTAGTAGTACTGGCGAAATGCCTACGTTGTCGTCACCTATAAGTACGAGGTCTTGGTCGACTAGTGCCTCCCATCCCTGGAATATCGGGATCGACACTTGTATGAATTGGGATCGACACTTGTATAAACTGATGGCATCGAAAATAAAGGATCTGCATTTAATTGAGGCTCCCACAAGTCCTCCATATCAACATCCAGATCATCACCAAACTCTGGCTTTGCGGTCTCCACTACCCAATCTGAGGTTGGATCTATATCATCCAACACAATGGGATCCGTATCAGGTCTTTTGTTCATCAATTGGTTGCATCTGAGTCGTAGGTTGTATTGCACAAAGACTAGATCATTTAACTGTTTCTGCTCCAAATGGTTTCTCTTCTTCGTGTGATTCCACTCAAACTAAGATCAATTGCGCTCACTCCCAGAAGAGTTGCAGGTTTGACTTAGGACCCGAATTGCAAACTTTTGCAATTGTTTACATTGGCCATCAAATGCCTTCCACCATTGCGCTGCAAATGCAAAGAGTCAAGGCAGTTAATTCTGTTAGAGTTTTGCTCTTTAATTCAATTATGTTAGATCTTTAAACTGAAAGATAGACAAGCACAACAATACACAAAAGACACAAGAAATTTCCTTGGGGAAACCATAAAGGAGAAAACCCCGCGAGTTCTCCAGTAATAGATTCGTCACTAGTACAATATCAAACCAAGATACAAAACCAAAAGATAAGATGTCTTTTGTAGCTTCCTTCTTTCTTCTCCAGTGAACTTGTCTTCTCTCTCACTTGGTGCGAACTTGCTTGAGTGAGTGATGTCCAAATGAGAGAGTGAGCCTCTCTATTTATACTTTATGTGTGACTAACCTAATTCCCCATTGGGGCCGACTTCCTTAACTGACTAGGATGACACGTCCTAGGGAGACTCAAAAATACATTTTACATTTATCTTTTGGGGAACAATTGCCCTGACTTACAATGGAGGTTTTACCTCGATATTCTTACATGACCAAATACAATAATCACATCACCGAACAGAGGAAAAACATCTCCGATGGAGGTACAATAAAAGTACAATAATAATATACAAAATAATATTTTCAGAAGTTACATTTACAACAACACTCCCTCTTAGCTAGGAAGGTATTCTCTCGACATAGTCATCATCACAGCTGGACACAAACTCTGGACAACGTCATCATCGCTGGATCATCATCATTGCTGGATCATCATCATTGCTGTTGCAACAATTCTCATCTTTTTGATCATTGACTAGTGACATCTCTCGAATATACTACCCGTCATGAGAAGTTCTACAGAGCCAACCCTTTTTCATTATGGAAGTAGGCCTAGCTCTCATCTAGGTCTTCATCATCTCTACGAGCAAGCCATCAAGTAGGTACAACCCAGGACCACATATTACATTGCCACAACAATCACCTGCATCTCCTACTATCATCTCGTCGTATCCGGATCATCTCATCATCTCATGCGGGGAGCAACCCAGGTGGATATATCATGTCCACCAAACAACCCGCGTCTTCCACCCAGTGATTACAGCCCAGGAACATCTGCGTCTTCCACCCAATGGATACAACCCAGATGTATTACATCTCTCTCTCAGTCAACCTGCGTCTTCCACCTAGTGGATACAACCCATGAACATCTGCGTCTTCCACCTTGTGGATACAACCCAGATGTATTACGACTCTCTCGGTCAACCTGTGTCTTCAAATATGTGGATACAACACAGTAGCATCCTAGATGCATTACGTCCTTTCGGACCACCTGCGTCTTCCACCATGCAAGATAAATCCTAAGTGCATCCCAGATGCATTATGACCCGTGGACCACCAATGTCTTCAAACATGTGGATACAACCCAGCAGCATCCCAGATGCATTACGTCCTTTCGGACCACCTGCGTCTTCCACCATGTAAGATACAGCCTAGTGCACCTGCGTCTTTCGGTCACATCACTCTCTCTTTCGAGGAATCTCGATTTGGATGACACCAAGCTTTTTTCTGAAGTACTCGAACTTCACTCTTGCTAACGACTTGGCCAACACATCGGCTATCTGCTCGTCTCTCGCCGCATACTGGAGCTTCACTGCTCCTCTCTACTAAGATTTTTTAGGATTAGGATCACTCAGCAGTAGCAGACCTCACTACAATTCACTCAAGAAGTGCAGAAAGAAGAAGAAGAAATGCTGAATCAATAATCACTCATTACATAGAAAATGGAGAAAAAATGTTGTATCATACATCAACTGTAAGCTGGCACTCTGTAAAATGAATAATAACTGAATACAATCAAATGGATTCGAATGCATCTAAGGTCATTCGAATTCTCCTCAAGGTGTGGCTTGGATAGCATTGGAGACATCATCCAAACTAGTGGCAGTAGTCACAAAAGTCAAATAGTCAGTCAAATGAGTCTAACTGAGTGCATGGGCACTGATGTAGGGAAGGAGACTCCAATGTGGGTGCATGAGGAGCTGTCAGTAGTCAGAATAGCTGATCTAGTCTCTCTGGAGGTCTATCTAAGTGGTTTAGTCAGTTAAACTAGCAATCAATCCCCAAAACAAGGAACAAATCCACTAATCATGAAACTAACTGAGGTAACTCCTAAATAGGTGGAAGAAGGCGCACTTGTACTCCAGTGATAAAAACAAGGGCGCATCAGTGGCTAAGAGGGCTAAAACTGAGCAGAATCAGGCTCCTGGGGGCTGCAAAATAAGGACTAGGTGCTGGGAGACTACCATACTGATGACTGGATGCATGCAATTGTATGATGATTGGATGCATGCAATTGCATGTAGATGACTGGATGCATGCAGGCATGCAAAATACAAAAATGATGGTGAGAATATTCCAACATCTAAACCATATCCCAAATATAGTGGTACTTGATCTCAATATGCTTCGACTTGTCATGGAACACTGGGTTCTTAGACAACTTCACACAACTTTGGTTGTCACAAAAGATACAAGTCGCCTCTAGCTCGAGATCAAACAGATCTGACAGTAGCTTCCGAAGCCATACTGCCTTACAACTAGCCGAACAAGCTGCAACATACTCTGCTTCGACTGTACTTAGTGCCACACATGACTGCTTCCTGCTAAACCAATAGGTCATACCGGATCCCAAACTGAAGCAACATCTCGAAGTGCTCTTCCTTTCTGTGGCACTGCTTGCCCAATCCAAATCAACATAACCATGCAGGTTAATCTTTTGATTTGTCTCAAATTTGAGCCCATACTCAATTATATCCTTCAGGTACCTCAATATATGCTTTGCAACAGTCAAGTGAACATGTCTTGGATCCGTTAGGAACTGGCTCAAGGTGTTCATAGCAAAGCATATGTCTGGTCTCGTGTTCGTTAAGTACATCAATGAACTGATCATCTGCCTGTACATTGTGGCATCAACTGTCTCTGATGAAGCATCACACAGTAGCTTCAAGTTCGATGCCATCGGTGTGGCCATTGCCTTGCAGTCCATCATTTCGAACCTCTTCAAAATCTCCACTACATACTTTCCTTGACTAAGGAAAATCCCATCTGTACTCTACCACACCTCCATGCTTAAGAAGTAGTGCATCATTCCCAGGTCTCTCATCTCGAACTCTACAGCAAGTCTTCTCTTCGTTTCTGCAATGAGCTCATCCTCCCCTATTACAAACAGGTCATCTACATATAGAAATAGTATCACTGGTCGTCCGCCCTCAACCTTGAAGTAAAGGTTGGAATTTGCTTTATTCTTGGTAAAGCCTAAGCTCATCAGAAAGCTGTCCATCCTGCCGTATTGTTACATGTAAATCTCGTCATCACGAGTCTTATGTCAACTCAGTGCCTTGATCCCTGAAGTTTCCCTGACCAAAAGCCATCTAGAGCAAGTTGTTGATCCTTTATCCACATTTTCTAGTTAGGTCGGCGCAGCTTGTCTTCCAGCAAGAAGCGCCTGACTAGGCTCGGCGCAGAGTGTCGTCTGGCAGCCTGTGACGGTGGCTTAGGTTGCCTTCATTCAGCCCGTGCTTTCCCCTTCCGGGTGCAGAATGTCCTCATGCAGCATGCGACGAGGTTGGTTTAAATGGATAAATGAGACCTTCGAGCGATTTCTCGAAGCATGACGAGGTGGAGAGTCATCCCTAACTTCTAGGTGAGCTGGCCTTTGGTTCCCTAACCTCAAGGGATGATCCCTTAACCTTCTCCCCATAATTTTCAACCTACTCTATCCACTTGGTCCTATAAATATGAAGCTCCTCTCCATTTCAAAGGGAGGAAAGTCTATAGTACTCTCATGCTAGTGAAATTATCTTAGGTGACTCTCACCCATCCTTGAGAGACTTATTTCATCTTTGGAGGTTTGGCTTGGTTTGGCTTGTTGGAGGAAGATTGCAGTGTTAAGGCTTGGTTGTAATCGTCACTCTTTTATGTACTTCCCATTTATTTACAACAATATAATCTCTTTCCATAAATGCCTTTGTGTTAATGATATTTAGAGCTTTCTTCCTTAATTGTTAGCTTAGATCAGTTAGTGTTTAGATGTGCTTTTACTGTTTGTTTGTCTCTATGTGCTTTGACAGGTTTTGCAGCTTGAGATCTGACAACCACAGAGCTTCGAGCGACAACGAGGGGAAGGATTCACCAATTTGAATAGACATCTATCTACTTCAATCTCTAATTAATCTAAGAAAGTAGATCTATATTTTGTATTCATTTATTCTAGATCCACCTGGACTAGGGAGATCATTCTCGCGTCCACTCGAGTAGATTGTCCGAAAACAAATCTGGCAACCATACTGGGGAGTCTTTAATTTTGATTTCAGTTTGAATGTGTTGTTCTTTGATTTCTTAGTGAGCCATTTCTTTGTCTCTTGAACCCTCCCATCATCAGATTTTCTTGTTGAAGAGTCTGTTGACTTTCCCTGATTCTACTTGGATCAGTATCAGGCCATTTGTTGTTTCATTGTTTGGAGATCTCTATTGCTTGCCATTGGTCATTTGCCCGACGCACCTGGGTAGTACATCCAGTGCGCCGCATCCTCTTAGGCGCTTACTGCTTTTGAGCATACTGTGCCACTGACGCATTTGAATTTCATACACCGTGTGCCGTCAACGCTTTGGCCTTGTACACACTGTGCGCCTGGCGCTCTGAGCATAACTGTAGAGTGCGTCGGCCTCTCAAGCTTGGTGCTTGGTACCTTTCCTCTCCAAATTTTATTTTTGACCTGATCAATAGGCCTCTCTGTACTGTACCTTCCAGTCAGAAGCTTGTTTACTCAACATTGATTGTGTTTGGGTTTGTTTGTGTTGATTTTTTGGGTTCCATATTGGTCAAGTGAGAGTTTCGGTGGTGGCGGGCAATTTCAATCCCCCACGGTTATCCGCTCGATCTTACATTCCCTTATCACCTTACCAGATCTATTTAGTGTGCTAGATCTGATTCCAAACCTTTCCCGCACTTAGCCATTTAATTTTGGTCGCATTTGTTCGATTTTGAGAGATTTGAGTGTCTCTGAATTCATTTGGATTCTTGACATTTTTCTTTGAGATTTTCTGAGTCATTAGAGTGTTGCAATCAATCTTTTGCTTTTTGTTGTTACATCTGAAAAGCATTATTATTATCAAATCTTGTTTTGATATATGCATTAAGAATCATAAGTGTTTCATTTTATCTATTTTCAAGGTCATTTGGAAATTGTTGTGGAATTGTTTCATGCTTTGGAATTCATTGTTTACCATCTTTGAGAAGTTTGAAAAGGGAATCAGTTGATTATATTTTTCTTAGTTATGAGTCTTTCATCTCTTTGAAAAGATCAAGTGAATTTAAACTCTTGCAAAGTATTTTCAAATTTGAAACATTCTTATGCACTTTTGGTCTTTTTATGCTTTTTGGTTCATCGTTGTGGAATTTCAAGAGTTAGTGCATTCTAAGTAGAAATCCTCCTTTTCATCATTACTTAGATTCATTCTAGTTTGGAAAGATAAAAAGAAAAAGTTTTGATTTGGTGTGTCATTATTTTTTGTGTTCTGTTGAAAAAAACGAAAAGAGTGCTTTAACCATCTTTGGTAGATTTTGAACTTTTGGGATTTTTTGTCTTGTTGAGATCATTGAAAAAAGAAGTTTCTCCTTACCTTAGATAGACTTCATCGAAAGAAAAGGAAATGTGCACCTCCATGTAGCTAAGGTTGCATTATTTTTAAATTCCTGTCTACACTTCATGCATTCACCTAACCGCATAAGATAAAATTAATTGGTAGCGTTAGGTTAAAATCTACTAGTAACTTGTGTGAGAAGTTAGTGACGTGTTCCGGCGTCGTAAAACATGGCAGTTGTCGTTATTTGCCTGCACTGCATCTCGGGGGCTTGCAGTTCTTCCATGTACCAACCGGTATATCGAAGGCTCTTTCACGTACCCTTGGGTATATCGAAAGGCACTTTACGTACTCGGTAGTATATCGGAAGGCTCTTGTCGTACGGTTGTGCATTAGACAGCACCACTACGGATTTGTGCTCCCACGTACCTTGAGAGTATATTGGGAGACTCTCCTAGGATTCTTGAAACCAACCGAGCTAACCATTTGGCCGTCTTGGCAGAGCAATACACCGAGAACAGCACTCGGGAGCTACTACGCATGTGCTTCTAGGTAGTCGGGTTATACGGTCAGGGGTACAGTCCTAATCCTCCTTGGTTAGTGCTCTGAAAAATTGGGCTGTGTATAACTGTTGGACCCTGGGGTATATCGCGAGTTGCGAAGCCTTGACAATCCTGTGAGGTTCCAGACTTTTGAATCCACACCTGTCACATAAGTTTGCTTGTGGCCTTAGTTTGTGTAGAGTTTGGATTGCTTTTCTTTTTGTATAGAAAACACTTAGGAGAAATTCTACTTTAGTCATTCTGGCTGAACGACCCTTGAGAAGGTCCTATAGAATTTTAAACTTGCCACCCGAATATCCCCTTAATCAGGAGGTGCTTTCGAGGGAAAACATGGATCCACTAGTTGCTGTCATGTCACATGAAGAAGAAAACTCCACCATGGAGTCGGGAGTGAACTTTTCACTTCCTTTGAGTCCACTAATCACTGATCCTCCAAGGTCTATGACCATGGAACCATCTGCTTCACAAGACACGTCTTTCCACCGTTCGATAGAAGGAGAACCTGGGGCTATAGAATGGTACAATCAACCCCAGGATGACCTTGTATCCACAACATTTGGTCCATCTGCATCTTTTTGAGAAACCACTCTAGTGAAACAATGGGCTCATTTTGTCATACTTCCATCTGTAGGAACCACACCTTCTTATTGGGTTCCCAATGATGAGTTTATAGCACCATTCAGGGACCGCCTTGACCGGCTACGGAAAGCCGACGAAGAACTTAGACAACAGAGTCTCTCACGAGGGAATCGAAACTTCGAAGTGCCCATGTCTCAACATACCCCAATTCGTTCTTTATCTTTCACTTCACCAAAAACACCCATACATAACGTGATCACTTATGAACCTAATCAGCCCTCATTTCTTGCGAGTACACCTCTTAATCAAGAGATCTGTTCCATACCCTAGATGACTCAAAACGTTGAAGGACAATTGTCCAACACCTCACATACTACTATTGGAATGCTACCCCCTCCTCCCCCACCTCAAAACTCGAGAGGAGGCTACTCTTTACCCCCTAATTTCATCATAAGTAGTGTTCCTCCACTAGTAAGTAACCATCAACCTATTGCGAGTAAACCATCAACAAGTGGTCAAAACATCGTTACTGGGGGGCAACCCCTATTCGCTAACCATAATATGAGTGGAGGGCTTCCAACTGGTCATTCCGTTGGAAGCTCCTTACCAGTTGCGGCACCCGCTCGAGGAAGAACGAAACTACAACCGAGCCATAACCGAATTGCTTCAGCGCCCCGCGCCGACACTTGGTGAGCTGTTCTCGCAGACTTGCGAGGAGTCCTTGACACCAGTTGAACACCGTTGGAGCCATACACTCCTCAACATACATCATCCGGGACTTGCTCGGCAGATGAGCGGACCTACTGCTGGCCACTCTCACAATGGTAAATAGAACTATGTGAAGAGGTCGATCTCTAACCTCTTTGATGGGAATCTTCCCACTTACCATCTGGGTGCCATCAGTGCACCATTGGTCTATCAAATACTCCACGGTACGATCACCTCCTCATGATCCTGATAATGATATGAGATTCCCTCGTCGAGACAACCCCGTCAAGAAATAGATATCCTCAATATCTATGGTCAAGGTGTGAACACCTATCTGAAAATGTTGTTGCATCGGATCCTGACATTGGATCCAATGCTCCAGTAATTGCACTTGGGCTCTCATGCCCGAAACGTAAAAGTACTTTAGCAATCCACAATTCCTCAACGCAGCCATGCATTGAGGATCATTTGCTGCTTGGGCATTATCGAGCTCACGCTCTCGTTCGCGCCATTCGACCATTGTGTTCACTTGAACCCTGTCCAAAAGTCCATAGAAAAATCATTAGGACTTTTCCAAACCATCAAAACCACTTATCATTGGTTGAATTTTAAGTTTCCTATGCGGACTTGCGCCGGCGCAGCCCGTCCTTTCGGACAGGGTGTCGCCGACGCAAGACAACCTTTTGGGATTTGCACCGACGCGCCTTCGGCGCATTGCCCGAAAAGGGAAACTGCGTCGGTCCGCGGGTGCAATATCCCTTCATTAACAAGCTCAAAACTCAAAAAAAAATGGAAGGAAATAAAAAATGTAAACCGTTGAAAAGGAAGAGGGCAAAGTTTAGGCTCACTGACGACACAGAAAACGGCTGATCACGGCTCCTGCAATCAACGGTTGAAAATTGCTCGCCAAAGGTCACTTTCACTCTCTAACTTGGTAAAAAACATTGGTAATTCTTTTTCACTATTTTACCCTATTTATATTGAAAATGGAATATTCCCTTTTTAATTTATTGTTTATTGGGCTATTTTTCCTATAGTTGGAAGTGTTTTGTATGTCTGAACACCTAATGGACTGTTTTGACCTAGTTTTTGGAGATTTGCAGGTACAATAAGATGCCATAAATGATTGCTCGTGTTTGTAGCCTTTTCACACTTGCTTTCAGGTGTGAACAACTCTTCGAGCGTTTTTGTGTCGTTATCCCGCTCATTAAAACCAATTAATGATGACATCGAGCTAACTCTTTGTTCCTTCTCGTGCTCGTAAAACGATGAGAATAAGTTACCAAGTTATAGTTTATTGCTTTTTCGGGCTTGTTAAACTTCCACGAAAAAGGAACCCCTCGGAGTCTTTCTTTAAGCTCTTTTTAGGCTCTCGAAATACGAAAAGATCTCCAAGCGAACTTGATACATTCACGCTTGTAAAAGTATTTGAACGATCGTCTTTTTGGTGATAGTTTACCCCTTTTTCGGACCATGAAGCACTATTTACGAAAAAGGAGCACTCCAGCCAGTCATTACTGGAAGAGTTCTTTCTCGTGTTGTTTTACCCTTTTTTCGGGCGAAGAGATTAACTTTACAAAAAAGGAACTTTGGAGTCTTCTTTAGTTCTTTTCAGACTCTCTAAATATGAAATGACGCCGAGTTTACCTTCTATGGGCTCGTTAAAATTCAACATCGAAGGGCCCATCATGGGATGAACCCCTCTCGTCCCAGGTTCGTAAAACATTTGGGATTGGGCTCATCCATGGGATGAGGTATATCGAGCATCTGTTACCCTCCTCAGGCTCATTAAAAAACAAAAGAGGTACTCATCAGTCATGATGGGGAGTAGGGATGATATTGTGTTTGTTGTTATTATGGCAGTACATAGTCACTCTTGAACATGGCACTCAGTTGTATATGCATTCAGTACTTGGGTATTCCGTTTGTCTTCGAGTCTTGCTGATTCCATGAGTCATGTCACTCCTTTGGGACATCCAAAGAATGTTTCCATCATCAGTTGCATTGGGGGTTGGTATCATTCTCGTCGTGTCAATACTGTGAAGTCATGCCATGCCCATGTTCAAGAGATGTTCGTTATTCATTATCTGTAGTCAATGTACCTTCCATCGTGTCGGTCTACCCTGAGTCAGTCTTGCGCACCACTCTACCATCTGATCTACTCCAAACATCTGTGGTCGCGTTTCGTGTCGATGATGGGGGATTCATCATGGCCCTCCTTAGACGGATTCATCCTTGTCGACTTCAACACCTCTTCCGAGGATTGAATCTAGAAACCAATCAAGTACCTTGGGCCTGCATGCCTTAATGGCAGGTTACCTCGCTTTTGACATGAGCTTACATCATTGGCTCTTGATTGAAAAATCCCGTTGAATGTTCGACATCAACTCATTAATTCACGCTCGATGGTATGTACTATGATACCTTGGGAATCATTGACATCAATGGTGATTTCCCTCGCGCTTGTTAACGGTATACATCAATGATCGGTAATCAAGTGCTTTCTACCATGTTCGACTCCAAGACATTGTAATCACATGGATAGATTCGTACCATTGCGGGTTCGGCTTGAAGACCCTGGGTTGTTCTCATATTTTACCCAGGTTGCGATGGAGATTGTTTGAGTTATATTACACAGATCCACTTTGTATTGGTCGTGGCTGTGTTATCATCTCATCATGGATCTACGATTGTGTCCAGTAGCCATGATTGTGTTCAGTTTGTCTTTGCTACCATGGGTTTGCAATGTATTGGTCGGCAACCATGTTGTGAGTCATGTGAGACTTGTATCTCAGAGTTAGTTGTACTGCAGCAACACCTTCCAACCAACAAGTCCTTGCCATCTATCTTTCAAAGCATATCACTTGTTTTAGTTTACCAGCTTCATGCTTTGGGGGGCATTCTGTTACACCTAAATCTCGTCATCATGAGTCTTATGTCAACTCAGTGTTTTGATCCCTGAAGTTTCCCTGACCAAAAGCCATCTAGAGCAAGTTGTTGATCCTTTGTCCACATTTTCTAGTTAGGTTGGCGCAACTTGTCTTCTAGAAAGAAGCGCCTGACTAGGCTTGGCGCAGAGTGTCATCTGGCAGCCTGTGTCAGTGGCTCAGTTTGCCTTCATTCAGCTTGCGCTTTCCCCTTCCGTGGGCAGATTGTCCTCATGCAGCATGCGCCGGGGTTGGTTTAAATGGATAAATGAGACCTTCGAGCGACTTCTCGAAGCATGATGAGGTGGAGAGTCATCCCTAACTTCTAGGTGAGCTGGCCTTCGGTTCCCTAACCTCAAGGGATGATCCCTTAACCTTATCCCCATAATCGTCAACCTACTCTATCCACTCGGTCCTATAAATATGAAGCTCCTCTCCATTCCAAAGGGAGGAAAGTCTATAGTGCTCTCATGCTAGTGAAATTATCTTAGGTGACTCTCACCCATCCTTGAGAGACTTATTTCATCTTTGGAGGTTTGGCTTGGTTTGGCTTGTGGGAGGAAGATTGCAACGTTAAGGCTTGGTTGTAATCATCACTCTTGTATCTACTTCCCATTTATTTACAGCAATATAATCTCTTTCCATAAATGTCTGTGTTAATGATATTTAGAGCTTTCTTCCTTAACTAATAGCTTAGATCAGTTAGTGTTTAGATGTGCTTTTACTGTTTGTTTGTCTCTATGTGCTTTGACAGGTTTTGCAGCTTGAGATCTGACAACCATAGAGCTTTGAGAGACAAAGAGGAAAATGATTCACCAATATGAAGGTAAGATATCTATCTACTTCAATCTCTAATTAATTGAAGAAAGTAGATCTATATTTTGTATTCATTTGTTCTAGATCCACTTGGACTAGGGAGATCATGCTCGCGTCCATTCGAGTAGATTGTCTGAAAACACGTACCATGTCCTGGGTGCCTGCTTCAAACCATACAAGGCTTTCTTTAACTTGCACACATGAGTCTGTCTGTCATGTGTCTCGAATGCTAGTGGCTGTTCCACATACACTTCCTCTTCGACTACACCATTTAAGAATGCTGTCTTGATGTCCATCTGGTGTACCTTCCATTTCATTATTGTGGCTAAAGCAAGTTAGATCTGATGGAAGTGTATCTTGCTACAGGTGCAAATGTCGCCTCGTAGTCTATGCCTTCTTTATGGGAGAAGCCACGTGCCATGAAACTTGCCTTTTTTTTTCGATGCTAACATATATGACATGCTTGATCTTGTAGATCCACTTTGAAGTTACAATAGACTTCCCTACTGGTCTCGAAACTGTCTCCCTGACATCATTTTTCATAATGGACTGGTACTCTTTGATCATGACATCCTTCCATTCCTTCTTTTCTGCTGCTTCCTCATAGTTGGAAGGTTCTTTATCAATGATGTCACATAGTAGGGCCACATAATTGGAGGGCCACATAATTGGAGTATGGTCTAGGTCTCTTGCTTTCTTTGTGTCCCATTTGGAGCACCATACTTCTTTGCATCTTGTATTGCTTCACGTGCCCATGCTGGTGTGGGAGTTCTTCTCACGAGGTGGATCTATTGGTTCTTGTGGTTCTGTCATGTCATGGTCTTGGTGATCTTCTTAGATTGCCTTTTCCATAATTATGTCTTTGGTTCTGGGAACTTCAGGTTCTTCAGTTTCTTCAATAGGTAATTGTCTTGATTTGTTGTATGCTAAGTCTTCATAAAAAGTTATGTCTTTGTTGATTTCGATCTTCTTGAATCTTGGGAAGTATATTCAGTAAGCTTTTGATGTGTCACTGTATCCCACGAATATGCCCTTCTTTCCTGAAGGGTCTAGTTTTGTTCCGGGATGTGTATGTACACAGGACAACCAAATATTTTGAGATGGCTGACTTCTGGTTTCTCTCCTGAGAAGCTTCTTCTGGAGTCTTGTTGTTCAATACACGGTGAGGTGTACGCTTTTGTACATACATGGTTGTTCTTGTTGCTTCTTCCCATAAGTGCATAAGAAGATCTTGATCATGGAGCATTGGCTTCGTTGCTTCCATTATTGTTCTGTTTTTACGCTCTGCAACGCCATTTTGTTGAGGACTGTAATGAGTGCTCAACTCCCTCTTAATCCCAGATTCTTTGCAAAGGTCCTTGAAGTCTTCTGAGGTGAATTCTCCGCCATTGTCTGATCGTAAAGTCTTGATCTTCTTTCAATATGATTTTCTACCAAGGCTTTAAATTCCTTGAAATTGCTAAACACTTCATCTTTGCCTTTCAGGAAATAAATCCATTTCTTACGAGAAAAGTCATCTATGAAAGAGACATAGTATACATACCCGCTTAATGAATTGGAAGACATGGGGCCACACACATCTGAGTGAATTATTTCCAAGATTCCCTTTGCCTTGCTCTCACTGCTAGGAAATGACTTCTTCACATTCTTCCCTTGTGCACATCCCTTGCAAATGCCTTCATGTTTTGTTTGAATTTCTGGTAGACCTGAAACTGCTTTGCTTGCAATTAGTAGTGCTCTATAGTGCACATGTGCAAGCCTTCTGTGCCATAATTCGCTTGGTTCTTGCAATTAGTTGTGCTCTATAGTGCACATGTGCAAGCTTTCTGTGCCATAATTCGCTTGGTTCCATGGAGTCATGGAGCAACGCTTGTTCTAGTTGACCTTTTAACTTGTACAAGCCTCCCTCTTGCTCTCCAATTACGGTTGCATCATTTATTGTCTTTGCTCTTGGCCACATTAGAACTTGGCCATCAACAAATGCAACACGAATTCCTTTAACATCTAAGGCTGAGATAGAGAGAATATTTTTCTTCAAACCTGGTACATAGAGAACATCTTTCATCTTTATTGATTTGCTAGAATCTAGTTTGTAGGAGGCTTCTCCACTTCCTTTTATGGGATATTGATAATCATCCCCAAGTTTCACCTTGTGGGGTGACTCATGTTTTGATAGGTTGACGAAAGATTCCTTATACCCGTCAGATGCATGGATGCTCCACTATCCACAATCCAATCATTGCTTCCATGGGTGATGGTACCTGTGAGTGTTGAGATTTTTCATCACTTGAAGAATCATCCCTTTCTTCTCTGGTTCTTTTCCTTATGGGTTCATCATCTTCAGTGGTGTGAGCATGATGCCTCTTCTTGTTGGTTCTTCTGGAGGATCCTTGGTTTTTAGGACAATTTCTTGAATACTGTCCTTTCTCATCACATGTGAAACACTTGATACTGGAGAGATCTCTTCTAGGTCCATGGTTCCTATTGGGTCTTCTGGACTTTTTGTGATGGTGGTCCTCCCTTTTGTATTGAAACTTCTTAGCATGAGCAGTTAGGGCTTGGTCATCATTAGCCCCCATCTTTTCTTCTCTTACTACTAATCGAGATTCTTCTTGTGTGCATTCTACCCATAATCTGCTGAATGTGATGAGATTCTTCTTGGCGCATATTCCTTGAATGAATGAGTCCCATGATCTTGGGAGACCATTCGAAGTAGTCATCACAATCTCTCCTTCTTCAACATTGCCTTCAATTGCTTCAAGTTGTTCCTTGATCTGAGCGACTCTTGTGAAGCAAGATTGAATGGTTTTTGATTGATGAATCTTCACATTCTTGAGTTGGTTCCTCAGAGTCATCTTGCGGTTGATGTTTGGTCAAGGCATTGAACATCTTTTTTGGAGTCTTCAAGGATGATACATGAGGGATGAGGTGATCTTTGATGCAGTCTGCAATGATCCTCTTGGACTTGATCATGGTTTTCTTGTGAATTGCTTTTGCTTCTTCTCCCTCTGGTTCTGGAACCTCCTCATTGACATACTTGTCCAAGTCATCCTCTTCTAGGACGAGAAATTCTATACTTCCATGCCCAAAAGTTATCGACTCCTTCAAGCTTATCCTCAAGCATGGTGTGATTTGTCATTTTGAAATGAGAACCTCAAATGGAAATAGCAAGCAATTAAATCTTACCAATTTGAGATGCCCAACCTGGTTCAGGAGCTGGCTGACCTAGGGTTTGATAGAGAAACCCTAATTTTTCAAACTTGGAATTTTGAACTTCTACTTGGATAATAAGATGCGCCTCCTCAAGGCAAGTTGTCCAGTGTACACCTTTTCCCGGATTAGTGGATGGAAGCTTCAAAAGTTTGATGCCCTAGTTTTCTCTCGTCCCCAGTGACTGGGTCAAAAATGAAACCTCTTCAAATTGGATTCTGCTTCCTTCAAAAGATGCACCCTCCTAGGGCAAGTTAGCCTAGCCCTCTTTTCTTAATGATCTATGGAGAGAAGACCTTGAAATAGGAAGCCCTAGTTTCCTACTGCTGCACAGTGCCTTCTTTCAGAGTGGCTCTGATACCATGTTAGAGTTTTGCACTTTAATTCAATTATGTTAGATCTTTAAATTGAATGATAGACAAGCACAACAATACACAAAAGACACAAGAAATTTCCTTGGGGAAACCATAAAGGAGAAAACCTTGCAACTTCTTCAATAATAGATTCGTCACCTAGAAAACAAAAAGATAAGATGTCTTCTGTAGCTTCCTTCTTTCTTCTCCAACAAACTGGTCGTCTCTCTCACTTCGTGCGAACTTGCTTGAGTGAGTGTGATGTCCAAATGAGAGAGTGAGCCTCTCTATTTATACTTTATGAGTGACTGACCTAATTCCCCATTGGGGCCGGCTTCCTTAACTGATTGGAACGACTTGTCCTAGGGAGACTCAAAAATACATTTTACATTTATCTTTTGGGGAACTATTGCCCCGACTTACAATGGAGGTTTTACCTCGATATTCTTGCATGACCAAATACAATAATGACATCCCCGAACGGAGGAAAAACATCTTCGACGGAGGTACAATAAAAGTACAATAATAATATAATAATAATATACAAAAGAATATCTTCAGAAGTTACATTTACAACAACAAATTCAACAAATTAGATTGTGAATTTGGCTAAGAATTTACAATTTGAAGTTTAAACTTTAAAGTTAAATAACATAATTTAATAAAACAATGGAATTGTTTACATGTTTGGTCCACCTCTCTTGCAATCTTAGCCACATTTTTGCCAAAGGTACTTGTGGCGGCACTGAAAGAGGTGATATGCCGGTGTATCTCCAATTGGTCCGCTTCATTTGGGACCATGCGCTCAAGGAAAGTATACAATCCATCTGATACCTCCCCAGTTGGATCTTGATCAATGTGATCTCTATAATGATACCTTGGGTTCAGGAAATACCTAGCTGCATGTATAGGGCGATGGAGTTGATTGTTCCATCTTTTATCAATGATCTCCCGAATTAGCCCATACTTGGCTACTCTATCTTTGTATGCTGCCTTTATCTGCTCCTTTTCTTGATCCATAGATTCATAAATGTAGCCCATGGCCAATTTTTCCCCATCCACCAACCACAACACCTTAACAAGTGGCTCGGTAATTGCCACAACCTATACTACTTTTTTCCAAAATGAAGAGCTTTTAATTCTCTTCTTGGTGTCTTTTCCATCTTGTGTGCTGGCATAATGATATGAATTCCATTCATCACTTGAAAATATCTGCTCCAAGTTCTGTGCTTGGGAAATGAGAGATTGCAATGTGAGGAAGTGAGTTGCAAATCTAGTAATTGTAGGCCTAACAAGCTCCCTGCCTCGTGTGTGTCTCCTCATCAAGCTCAATACCAAACTGTGGTTGTAGATGTACTTGGTGATGCTTTTGGCATGATCTATAGTGTGCTTGATCTAGTCCTGTTTGCATACATCCTCAAGCATAAGGTCTATGAAATGTGCTGCACATAGAGTCGAAAATATGGTTTTATGTTTTTCCTCTAACATCTTACCAACAGTTAGAGGCATTATCTGTGATGATTTGCACAACATTAGTTGTGCCCACCACCTCAACAATTTCATTCAAAAGACGAAATAACAGATTTGCATCTTTCACCTGATCAGATTCATCACATGATCTCAAAAACACGGTTCTCCTTGGGAAAGAGATAAGAAAGTTTATAAAGTTACGACCCTTCTGATATTTCTATCCATCTGACATGATAGTGCATCCTATGTGTACCCATGAAGCTTTGAATTCCTTCAGGTATTCATCTATGGAAAGGAGCTCTTTTTGCAAAAAAGATCCCCTCAAGTCATGCATACTAGGGCCTTTTAAGCCATTATCAACAACTACAGCGACATTCCACATAGGTTGGTAATAAGAAGAGCGGGCAACATTGAAGGGGAGATTGACATCATACCACCATCTTGCTATTTACACATGGGCAACTTCTTTGTACTGCTTCTTCTAGTGGTCATCTAAGGTGGGCTAAATTTGTGTTGGATGCTGCAATTGAGAAGCATTAGCACTAGCAGAGGTGGTGGGAGGTGTGAAATAGATTTCAATGTTACCTCTCTTTTTGGCTTTGCCCTTACTTTGTGTAGTTTCAAAGGCCGGAACATATTGGAAAGGATCCCTAAAAGTGGTAGAAGGGATAGATGAAGAGCCTTCATTTGAATTAGAACTAGGAGCATATGTCCCACCCATAATTTCAACAAGCCTCCTCTTCCCTATTTCTTCCTCTATGTCTTTATGCCTAGCCTTACCCTCTTCAAACTTCTGAAAAAATTCTTGTAAATTAGCTCTAATTTGTCCAATAACATCTCTAATAGAGCTTCACATGTCTTAACTAGGCCTTTGATGGCAGCCAAGTGTTATTTAAGCATAAAATCCCCCCTCCCCTCTTTGATCAGTTTCTTGCAATACATCTCCCCATCAACAACATCTGCATGGATCCATGCAAGATATTTTTCTTTTGGAGCCATTGAGTATAGAATGTAGATCTGAATTTTGAACTTGAAGTTGATTGTCATTGAAGTTTGAACATGCAAAGGAAAAAAAAGAATTTGAACATACACAAAAAATTGTAAATTGCAAATATAATGAAAGAAAACGCAATTTTTAATTTCTGCCATTCTATTAAACAATTTGTTTAAAAAATTAAAATTTTATGGTGATTGTGTAGTAGTGGCTAGTGTGTAGTGTGACTATACCTTGGTTTAGTGTTCACTGCCAGAATCCACACTTCCAAAGTCCACGGCTCCACGCACAGTTCCAAACTTCCAATCTTCCATTGCCACAGTCCAACTCCATAATGAACACACAGTCCAACTCCAAAGTCGGCCCACACACAGTCCACTCGACCCACACACAGTCCACACAGTCCACGGCCCACAGTGCACACACAGTCTAGACTCCTTAGTCGGCCACGCACAGTCCACTTGGTAGTTGGCACTGACTCCACTGACCACTCCACACACAATGCCACTGTTCCACTGCCACTGGCCACAATCCACTCCACGTAGGGTCTCCACTCGGCAATCGACACTCTCGCACTTTGTCTCTACTCTCTCGAGTCTCTCCTAGAGTCGTCGACAATCTCCAGTCCACATTCTCAAATGAAAAATGACAAAGGTAGGGGTCCGGTGTAGTA
This sequence comes from Larix kaempferi, assembly GCA_027924585.1. Classification (NCBI taxonomy): domain Eukaryota; kingdom Viridiplantae; phylum Streptophyta; class Pinopsida; order Pinales; family Pinaceae; genus Larix; species Larix kaempferi. The sequence goes on along the minus strand of BSBM01000318.1, from coordinate 4,088,440 downwards.
AACTAGGTTAGAAACTTAGTTAAACCGTAAACGTTAAAACCGCGGATCCACAAAAAAATCGAACCGATTTTAGTCGGATTTTGGTCGATCAGATCGGTTCGGTACTGAACTGGTCTACCGTGTTACGCTGTACTAGTACCAACTCACTTTCAGATATCTACCCAGGGAGGGGTCATTTTCTTAGGACTAGGATGGGGGTGTTATCTGCACCTCTTGATTCTTCCTTTAGGAGTACTATGGCCTAGTGGCATTGCTGACTGCCTCATTTGAGGGCTTGTAGCCCTGAGGTTGGTGTTCGAGGCTCCTAGGGGCAGGTCACTGGGTAACATGACCCCCCTGTTTGATCTCCACATAGGTGACAACGTTTTACTCAGAGGCACTTGCCTCCTCTTCCAGTCATCCCACGCACTCTTCTTGGCTTCCTTTCAACACAATGCCCTCTCTCCTTGGGCCTAGTACTATGATGACGTCATCCTAGCTACCAGGCCTTCAAGCATGATTTGAGGGGGGACGTTGAGGGTTTTTCAGCATATTTGGGGTTAGATGGGCCATGACATTCCCTCCTTGCTCACTCCATCCTTCAGAGTGGAGCCATTTGTTCAGTTTTAGCTATTTTCATCAATTTTTGGTAACTACGGGGGAAAATACCCCAAGTAACCCATGTGTTAGAATATTTTAATATTATTTTGTTTTAATTTCAAATTGACATGTAGGCTTGGATAAATTAAAAGTTTTGTTATAAGATGGGTATAAATAGACCATCTTAATTCATTTGTAAATCACAAGACTTGGTATCAAATATGATACTTCTTTTTTTTCTCTTGTTATATGGGTTTATGATGTGCTTCACACCTCTTGGAGAGTCTCTTCTTTGGCTTGTGAAGTGAAATGTGGATGAATGCTAGGGTTTTCTTTGCACATACATGTTGATGCTAGAATGGTTGGATGGAACTCATGCACAAAGGTGATCTATGGTCTTTCTTTGTTCATCTTTGTTGAATCTTGGTAATAATATCTCCATCTCCGTTGAATGGTGCTATGCTAGTGCATTCTATTTGTTGATTACGGCTTAATTATCAAGATTTTGTCAATTTTGTATGGTTAGAAGGCGTTCTCTGGAAGAAGTATTCTTTGTAAAGGGCCTTGGATCTCTACTTTGCTATTTGTTAGGCTCTCCCATCGAACCTTAGGGGTTGTTGGTGGATGCCCTAATTTTTCAAGCCTAGAGGAACTCTTTTTGTAGGGACGTTGATCATCGATCTCTTATGCCCTGGAATTGAGACAAGAATCATATCCCTTCTCTTGTCACCTTTTTATTCAAAATTTCATGCATTTTCATGTGTAAATAGTGCATTTTCAAGGTAGGATTAGGTTAAATTTTAGGTTTGCAATTTTATATCAAAAAGCCTTAAAAATATTACAAAATCAGAAAAATAAAATTTTGTTTTTTTTTTTGAATTTTTGGGCCTCCCTAAAATCTCGCCCTTAAAATTCCGGCCCTAAATTCTCGCGGCCCCCAAAATTTCGGCTTACCATGCTTTACCAATGTCAAAAGCATACTGGTGTTGTTTCCCCATCTGACAGCTTGTACATACATTCTGACATTCCTGAATGAATGGAAGACCATCCACCATGTTAGTCTTACTAAGTACAGATAAATATTGATAACTTAGATGTCCATACTTCTCATGCCAAAGTATACTGGTATTCTCTACCATAGCTAGTGCCTTTGCTGTCTTTAGATCAACAAGTTTATACAACCCTTTTTCACCAATTGTTATCATGAGAGTAATAACCATACACTTGTTTCTTTGAAAGTTTACACAAAGATTAGGATTCTTGGTTATCTCACTAATAGACAACAGATTTTTGTTCATGTCAGGAACATATTGAACATTCTTGAAAATGAAACTTAACGTATGGTTCAATATGACACAGACATCCCCACACCCTCCAACATAGTGTGTCCATCCATCACCCAAAGAAACAGAGTCACTATTGCTCTTATCTTCAATGAAATTTACATATCAGTCTCTATGGCATGTGTAGCAGCGAGATGCACCTGAGTCAAAATACCAGGTTGTAGACTCGGTTGATCGATTCTGTGATGCCACAAATGAAAAATCACCTATTGCTTCTTCTTCACCTCCTTCGACAACATTGGCATGTCTTGATTTTGTTTGACTGCTTGCCAGGTCATGCTTTCTTTTCCAACAATCCTTTTTGAAGTGTCCAGGTTTATTACAGTGATAACATCTAAATTCTGACCTCCTAAATGTACTGCTAGCCTCTCTCATCCCGTCGTTGCTCTGTTTGTCTTTGCCTTTGAACTGTGCACTAAGTGCACTCTATGTAGTGGATGAAGTTGATGCTTCTGTCTGATCTAGCGTCCTTTCCTTCTGTAGAAAAAGTGTTGATAACTTTTCAAATGTAAGTTGTTGGTTTGATCCAAATAGATGGAAGGACTCAACAAATGACTCAAAGGATGGTGGCAAGCAAAGCAACCATATCTTTGTCATCCACCTGCTCCTCAATAGCAGATAATTGCTCACAAAGATCCTTGAGCTGTAACAGATATTCAGATACTGACCCTCTACAACTTAGTGGAAAACAAAAGATTTTTGAAATGCAATGACTATCCTGCTTCTGATGCTTGATACTTGTATTTGAGATTTGTCCATAATGCAGATGCTACTGTGGCATTTCTTATGGAACTAACGTGTCTGCTACTGACAATTTGAGAAGTAATAAGCCTCTTTATATCTTTTGTCATAGTCTTCGGGATCATCTGCTGGTCTCTGTTCTTTACCTAAGAGAATTTGATCAAGATCACTAAACTCGCTAATGGTCAGTACCTTATGACTCCATAAACTGTAATTTTTTCCAAATTTCTCAGACTCTGGAAAAATTAAATGATGCAAATTAGCCATTGGCTAACACAAATCAAATAGCGATACCACAAAAGAATGAGATCTGGAAGATTACAAATAGCACAACTTACCAAATCAACAAAACATCTTCTTTGCGTTGACAGCAGTTTAGATCTGCCCACAATGATCGACCATGCTCTGTCTAGTTGCAGCTATGAATATATATCATGACAGACTCTTCTAAATGATGTCTGGGCACTGTATTAGACTGCTGCTCAAAACAATCAACACATTCTGCAACTCTAATTCTTTTCCTACTGGAATCCATCCATCTAGAATAGAACAATGGTTATCTATAGCCGTTCTCTCAATCAATTGAAGGAAAATCTAGAACTGGGTGGGAACAAAGAATAGAGCACCGGTGGCCCAGTTTACACCAGGAATCCCAATGCCAATGGCAATCACTTGTCGAAGCAGTGCAAGCAGAATATGTCTTTGTGGTTAGAGGTAGCTATCAGTGCAATGCACAATAGACAGCAGAATCACAATGTTTCATCCACTATTTAGTTTTTTCCTTGCATACACACCCAATTAAATTGCAGTCTTCTTCCTAGGCAGCATGAAAACGCAGTCGGCAGATATTCCCCAGGCTGACGGCGCATACCCGTGCAACGCTTAAAATCATTTGCTGATTATACTTCCATATAATATTTAAGATTTCCAACTCAGCGGATAGCTGACATATCTATTTAGTGAACTGTAAGGAATTTCTTTTGAAAAGGAAGAAACCCAGTCTAGTCGCAATTAATTACTATACCATAGAGAATATGTCGACAAATATTTATTCTGAAATCCAGTGAAAATATGGTTACAGTGAAAATATGGTCTGTAAGAATAGTCATATCGCTGGAGACATTATAGGGGAACGCCATCGGTGGGAACTAGAGTAAATACTAATAAACATGATAAGCGGAGGCTTTTAAGTTGATGCTTACCTTTGTTTATGCTGTTACAGATTGCACAATGGGGAGCAGATGGAGCAATTGTGGGCAGTGCAATGGTGAAGTTGCTTGCAGAAGCGAAGTCCCCGGAAGAAGGACTCAAGCATCTCGAGACCCTTACTCGAAATCTTAGGGCTGCAATTCCGTAGTCTATTCTATGATGTAAGAATGTCTCCTGGGTTCCTGGAATGCTTGCTGCTCCTGAAATTGGTTTTCCATCTTTTTGAATGTATACATTAATATTCAAGCAGTCTGTCGATAAGATGTTGGACTCGTGCTGTCAGTGGAACCAGAAAGTGGGTGATTGAATCTCAGTCTTTTAGTTCTTGCTTCCAGGGAGATTTTGTTGTCGTCTCTCTTTGGTTGATTTGTCCTTCCGTAAAAAGGTGTTGGCCTAATTTTGTCATGCTAGCTGAGGTTAATTTTCCTAAATAATTTTATTATACAAAGGAGAGTCTTTACTCCGAGATCATGATTGACGTCATGTCTTCAGTAAAAGCATTAGATTTCCAGAACCAAAAGAGTTCCACAATAGCCGTTCTATATTATTACTCAAAGAAGTATTGCGAGTTTCTCTTCTATTGCTTCTGTTATATAACTTTTGAGTAGCTAAATCGCTTCATCTTCATGGTGGTGTTTTAGTTTGATTGCGTTATATTCACAACATCTAATTTGTTCTTTAAGCGGTCTTGATCTTTCTATGTCTCGTTCTTGCCCCGTTGATGTATCACATATCGCGGATCCAAAACGTCATCCATGATTTCTGTAACACAATGAATCCAGAAACCAGTACATCGAGTTGTTCGATATTTTGGCCTGAAAATGGAAGGTATTAGTCGCCGTATATTTCACATTTCATGTTCTTAACAGCATCAAGTTCTTTAAACGTTTTGTAGCTTGCACGTTTGTATTATTTTCAACTAGGATGGTATCTAGGGATACTTCCAAGGGTAAACCAATCCACTCGAAATAACAATCAAGACTGGTGATTCGGTGATGTGCAGTAATACAGCGTTCTGTTAATTCAAATTTTGTGATTCGGTGATGTGCAGTAATACAGATTTTTGTCGAAATGATTCAAATTTTGTCATATCTTGCATTTATGATTGCACTCATAGCAGGAGGTACTCTACTGCGCAGTATGAAGGAAGGAGGTGTCTTAAATCTGTATCTAATAATCTATCAATCAAAATCAAAATCAAAATCAAAATCAAAATCAATCAAATTTATTGATGTATAATTTGTTTTATCAATCAAAATCAATATCAATCAAATTTATTGATGTATAATTTGTTTTATCAATCAAAATCAAATCAATATCGATTTATTGATGTATAATTTTTATTTCTTAAATTTATATGTAAAAAAATTGATCCTATTTTGATAGATCTGAATTTAAAATAGATGTATGCTGTTTTATCGAACGCAATTGAACCATCAAAAATATTTGTTGGTTTATTGAACACAATTGAACCATCCAAAAATAAATCAATTAATTTATATTTGGTATTTCCCATTAAGATTTTCATACGCATGCTCTTCAATGGTCAATGTCACGAAATCGAATCTCCACGGAGATTACACAACACTTGTATAAAAGGTTGACAACCAATTCCTTTGTTATTTGATCATGTGTAGAAGATCTAATCGCTGTTCAATGGTTGAAGGCGCTGATATCTTGACACAGGTTGAACCTCTGAAACAGAAGGAAAGCAAACCACCGAGAACGCAGTTTACCTTTCTTGAGCAATTGCAATTCAGTGAAACGGCAAATCCATTTAAACTCCTAATTGATATTACGCTCACTCCTGCTTCTTTAGGTTCTGGTTGTCATGTCCGAGAATGATTTTCTGGATATGGATACCTGGGTCTATGAGAGCTGATTATTGACAACTATCACTAGTAAAATAAGCATATGCAAATAACCGAAATATGATCCCATGCAACAAGTTAAGGCTCTAATATAAACATAATAACACTAGCCTATTAAGTCCGAGACATTAACGATGAACTTTAACTTCTAATCTGTAACCACTTCAGTCTTAATCCATAACTAATAAGTTCTATATAATAATCCGCTAACTCATGATTCTTAATCATTAATTCATTATCTTTCTATTCTGTAACAACTAACTAATTATGTTTCATTAACTTCTAATTATATTTCACTAATCTCTAATTTACTAATATATGATCAAATTTGTGGTGTGGCAATGGATTCTCCCTGATGCTCCATCGCAGCTAACTTATTCATGGAGGGATTAGAAAAGAAAGCTTTGCTTCGTCCCCTCTACCACCCAAGATCTGGAGTAGGTTTCTTGATTGCACCTCTGTCATTTGGCCTCATGGACATGAGAATTTGGTAAAATTTGTTGACCATCTAAACAATCAATCTAAGTACATAAACTTCACCATGGAAATTGAAGAAGGATGGAGGCCTACCCTTTTTAGATGTTCTAGTCACAAAAAGACGTGATGGGTCTTTGGCACACTAGGTGTACAAAAAAAAGCCCACATCCAACAATACCTTTAGGCTAAATCCCACTACCATCTTGCTTTGAAGCTTGGGGTTCCTAACCCTCTTGCGATTAGAGCCTTGAGAATATTAGACAAATATCATTTGAAGAGAAAAACTACATCTTGAGGTTTTTAAAAACAATGGTTACAAAGAAGATGAAGGGATCAAGGCCTTTCAAAAAGCTAATATGGGACCTAGAAACAAGGATTACAACAAAGATGAAGTATCCAAAGTCTTCTTGCCTTGCATTCAAGGGACTATAAACAAGATCTTTATGGTTTTGAAAAAGAAAACATGGTGTCACGTTCAAACCTTTAACCACTATGAGAAATTCCATAAAGTTTGTTAAAAATCTCATTGATCTTGCAAATTATAAAGGTGTCTACATGATTCGTTGTTCATGTGGAAGATCTTATGTGGTTGAAATTGGTTGTTCCATTAAGATTAAAGTCCGAGAACATGCAATTGATATCAAGCACAATCGTGTCGCTTGTTTGCATTAGTTGAACACTCGGACAAGGCGTGAGCAAAACTCTAGACTATTTGAACTTAGAATCCAACAATATTTTCAGTCAAAATCCGACTAAAATTATTGAAATCACAGTTTGGGGTTGTTAGAATTGCACAATTGTGGTGCCCCAGGGGTAATTGGCGTGCCCCATGGGTAACCGAGGATGCTGAATCCATCCTTGCAATCAAAATTGCAATCCCAGCAACCGGCATTGCAATTTTAACAATTTCTCCATCGCCAGATTTTGGCGAAAATCGTCGTAGAAAGTGCAAATCGTCTAGAGATTAGCTTACTTCCTCGGACAATACAAGGCATCATTGTTGCATTGAAGAAATCAAAGTTTCGGCCAAATAAATTGCTACCACATTAGAAAATTCAGGGAAGCTATTGAGATTGAAAAGATGCTAAACAACCTTAATAGAGATGATGGGTGGAAAATGAGCAAAAATTGGATTCCTACGTTAACATCCATGGAAGATTAGAAGTAAGGCAAAGCATTATGATCTTCTTTGTTCTTTTATTTTAGTTTTATATTTTTTGTTAAACATTTGGTTTCTTTACATTCTTATTTAGTTTAATTGTGAAACCCTAGCCTACAAGTAGAATAATAGTTATTAAAAATATCAAGAATTTAGAATTTTCATTAGTTTTAAACTAAGGATTCGCTATGTTAATTCTCGAATAATACTTCTTCCTCCTTCTTTGATCCTTAGTCTAACCTATCTAACACATAAACCTTCCTTAATCAATTTACCTCTTTTCCAATTTATTAGGTTTTGGTTTCTTTTTCATATTAATAAACTCTTAGTTTATTTGTTTTCTTCACAATTCATCCTGATGATAGGCCACATTGATTTGGCTCGAAACTCAATGGTTGTGATTATTCTGAAAAACAATTAAACAATCCTTAACTCATTGATAGACTAACAACTAATCGATTGAGCTTTAATAACTAACCCCTACCCCTTATTCTAAACCACTAAGTCCCAACACTTAACAACTGCCCCTAACCCCCAACTTTAAGCATTAGCCACTAACACTTAATCCATCAATTTGTTAACCTATAACCACTAACTCTTAATTGCTAACCGTTAACCTCTCTCTACACTAACCTACCAAATGCTAACAATTGATTAGTAACCACTAACCACTAATCCACTAACTTATTAACAATTAGTCTCTAATCATCCCCCTACCTGTAATTTTTTTATCAATAGCCACTAACCACTTTACTTGTATCATAACATAATCCCCAACCCATATATTAATATAACTCTTAACTCCCAACTTATAACTTTTAAAACCTCCTATGCTTCACTTGCTAGTAACCCTTCTAGTCTCCACTTTAATAACATCAATGACCCTCGTAATCCTTACAATAACCTCTAACCCCATACTAATCTAAATCCAAGCCCTTATAAATATATGTCCCTTAATTATTTAATATAATCCTTATGCTAACCTTGTACTAATTAATAAAAAATAATTTATATTAATTGCTAACCAATTTTATATTTTCTACTTATTGACTAATATTACCTGCGTATACTGAAACTAAGTTAGAAAAACATAAAACACCACAACAAGAAAGAATATGTAATCTTGATGATACTAAGAAAGTGAAGGATGAAAAACACTTTTTAAATGACTTGTCGATGAACATATTAGTTCTTAATTTCAAGATATTTGTAAGGCTGACGATCTTTGTTACTTCTTAACTCATGAAAGCTGAATAGATCTATGAAAACTTTTCTTCAATATTTACAACCATAGAAGCGCACTATTAAAACCAAGTAATCTGGTCCTTATCATTTTTTTGAAGTTTCAATAGACCAAAGTTGGCCTTTGTGGATAGCAATCATCATCATCATCACTAATTAATTACCTATGAATTGATCATTTAACCTGATCAAAACTACCCCTATACAAAATAATATTTTTAGTGCCTGGGATATAACTTGGGACCTTACCAGGGACTTATCTTGGGATGTAAGTATGTCTTGAGTTACATCCAAACTAACTCAAAAAAGTTAAAAAGGAAAAGATAGGGAAAGAAATAAAATTTTAAAGGGGACTTTTGTATGGCATTCTTTTTGCGCCATATACACATTCAAAATACTTGTTAAGTTAGGTAGAGATACAAAGATTGTCAGTTTGTTGATTAGATTGTTAGGACTTGAATGTGAACAAGATCAAAGGGTTTTTAGAATAGTGGTTTGTGTTCTCTGTAAGAAAGGGTTTGCTAAAATAGTATAGATTTTGATTAAAGACGTGAATGCATCGACTCTCGATGAATTTATCTTCAATATCTTGATCCATAGTGGGGTATTAAGAGAAACACTAAAGAAGTGAGAAGGGTAAAGGCAAATATGTATTCACATGGATTTAGACAAGGTTTGATTGCTAGGATTTCATTCTATAACTGTAACATACCCTTGCTAGCTCACTTCACCTAAAAAATATTGCGTTAGATCACCATCGCATCATTACAAAATAGTCTTGGCTTTGTAACAACTTTGCCTCCTTTACTACCTTATGGTAGAAACATAAAACATGAAACACAACCTTTAATGGATTCACTTGCATAAATTCACATACATACACATAACTTTACTAGTTAAGTTCTTGACACAATAGGTTTTATAAGCCAAATCAAAGATAATTGATGAATCCTCTAGCTTTAGGAATCACAATGGATTTCTTGAGGGAACATATCAATTTGAAAACAAAACAAATGGTGTCACCTACACTCTCCAAGTTATGAATAATTCCAAAACCAGCCAAAATCCTTTAGCATCTTAAATTTGTAAAAAGCAACAACCAGAGCCCCAAACCCTCCTTCCTAGAATAAGTGATTCTTTCTTCTACAATAGATATCTTGCAATAACTCCACTTTGGACTAGTTATTGTTTGATATTGATGAGAAAGTTACTAAAGGGGTGCTTAAACATTGTGTTTGTATAACATTGGTGCCTCATTTCTTTGTAGATTGGCATGTCATACTAGTGCTTGATGCATGCTATATGCTCACTGGAGGTGTTAAGGTCTCCTTTTGTAGCCTTTGATTGGCTCGTCAATCCCTTGGTTACCTAGTTGTGCCCAGGGCAATGGTGGTGATCTACAATTACAAATTGCTCACTAATGTCAAGATTCACCCTTATTTCAATTGCATTGACTTCTTTTATTAAAGAGTTTTTCCTCTTAGATTTAGAATTTTTATGTTAGACATATTTGCCTTTATATGATACCCAAGATATGGTATGCCTCTTACCCTAAGGTCTTGCACTTTAACTTGACTCCTCAATAGCCCATTCAATAACGAGAAGAGATTTCTTTCCTCTGACCATGTGAAACTAAACTTGAGAAGGTTTGTTGTTGAATTGTAGGCTAAAATGGCCATATAAATCTAATATAAATAACAAGGCATGCATAAGGAATTGGTTGTCTCAAGCAAATTCAACTTAGGTCTAAGACATTGGTTTTAACTCATTTCTGTTAAATTTCTTAATAGAATGGCTTCAACTTGCTAAGGTTTGCTTCCATAAATTCAAATTCTCGAGGCTAGCTTCTATGCAAAATTTTAAATTATAAAATAATGCTATCTTTGACCATAGGATGCCCATCTGTGTTAACCCTTGTTGGATTTTGTAAGGCAAAGATAACTTCCATTAATTATAGTTTGAGGCAAATATATGGAGAACTATAAAACCATATTTAGTAAAACATATAATGATGGGGTGTAGTACAAGGAAGAGAGTTAACGCTAGCCAAATATGTGTCTTAAAGGAAACTTAACACAAACCATGGAACTTTTGAATTTTCAATGTGGGATATTCTCTCTCTCTCTCTCTCTCCACACACATGCATTATATGTACAAAGACATCAAGGGGCACACATGTTTGATATTCTTGAAGAGTTAAGTGGTTTTCAAAAACAAATATAATTTCCCACATTGAGCTTTCTTGATCTATTCCATCTTGTTTATACATGTTTCGATAAGAAAAACCTTGCTTTTCTTCATTGCCTCTTTCCTTTGGGAGTACTAGTTGGTGTGGTGTTGATGCGACATTCAAACACTTTTGTGAGACTATGTTGAGAGGAAGGTGGGAATGCTACTCAAATATTTAAAGCCCCAAGGTCTCCTCAATCCTTTTTCTTTCTTTATTGCAAAGTACTTGCTTGGATGATAATAGGAAGAGGTTTTAAGATATTCTTTTAAGAAAGCTAGGTTCTTCCGAGGATATCATGCATATTCTTTTTGTTATTTTAAAGATGCACATTTTTCGTTTGATTTTCCACTTTATAAGGAAAAAAAGAAAAATAAATTAGATTAAAAGAAATGGCAACAAAAAGAAAAGCACAAATATTAAATAAACATTTTATCATTTTCGCAATATGACATTTTTTGTTTTTATAATAATTGCAAAAACAAGAAACAAATGTTGAAAGACAATTGAAGGTATGGCCAATTCTGAAAATATATTTATTCTATAAAAAATTCCTCAAAATTACATTCACAAAATAACGACGTGATAGTGTTCTATGAGAGGTTGGAGCGATTCTACTCAAAACACATCTTGATTCCTCCAAGACCATACAAAGGTGAAACATAATTCAAAAAGTGATGAGGATAAGAGTATAGGGCCCGATTTCAAAGGGGATATTAAACCCTTCCATCGATAGAACAATTTTTTCGCAAGCTATTAACATATTAGAATATGTTAGATGATTAAATAACAATTAACATCCAACATAAAACATTATAACTTGGATCTCAAGAAGAAAAGATTTCATCCAAACATCATTTGAATCCTTGGAGAGTAATCTTATCATTTCAATGTTGTTTGAACTTATATATTACAAGATTATGAAGAAATTCATATCTCATTCTTAAGTTTTACTCTGATATCTCTTCTCTCCATCCCTTCACATGTTAAAGTAACTTTGAGGATAATCAATGATTAGAAAATGCATTTGGAATAAATAATAAAATAATAAATTAAGTAAACTTATAGGGTATATGAGAAAAGTAGAGGCCAACAAGAGAATAAGAGATTTCTTAACATATGACATCTGGTAAACCCAAAGGGATCCCACCAAACTAAATAAAACTTAATGCATCATATATACTACGAGCCATGACCTTTTGAAGCTTGCCTCACCTTATGACTGCTAGGCATGTTCCCATTTCTTCCTTATTCCCGACCCTAACACATTATCACTACCCACTTTAAAAACAAGAGTTTAAAAGAATACAAATTATAAACATGAAAATTATAACTTTCATCATGCATTATCTTGGAATACCTACCACTCCTGGAAACCCACTACAAGAAGTAAATGCACACAACAAACTTACCACACATTAAAAATTTCATATGTATATAATTTGATCTATAATTTAACCAAATTTGGTTGCAAATGATAAAATTTAGATTTTTACCACAGATTGAAGAGTCCTTGACAACTAGAATGTAGACTTGTGGTTGGTGGTGTTGCCAAATTTCAGTGCAAATTATAGAATTTAGAGTTTAACCACACATATTGAAGAGTCACTAAACATTAGAATGTAGACTTGCAAGATTGGTGGTCCATCATATTGAAAATCTTAGACCTAGTAACTTGTGCTGCAACAACTCCGATAGTTTCCATTGCATCCGAGGGCATGGTTTCAACATCAACAATAACTAATTTAATGGTTCAATAAGTACTTTATCTCTTTCTATCACCATTCACTTGTGGATTCTGTTCTTTAGCACCTTGTAGCATTTACTAAGGGAGAGAGACTTAAATACCATCGATGGGTCATCGTCAAAATATTAGGCAACTCATTCAAAAATGTCTGAAACCCTGAGCTTCAAAACCTTCAACGCTTACACCAACTAGCCCCATGTTTGTGTTGGTACTTTCTTTGGGCTCTTTGCTAGTGCTTGGTATTGAAGATGTTTGCTGCGGGTCCTCTATGGCACTAGGATGAGTTTTTCCAGTAGTTGGGATCTCTCTTGGGTTGTTTCCCATCAATCATACTTTCGTCTTGTCAATCTCTCTACCCTATGTGTCTTAGATCACTAGTGTTTTGTTCTGTGGTGCTTTTTATCTACGTTGAAATTTATTTGGTTGTGGAACTTTTGTGTGCTTGATCAATGGTGGAAGATTGTTTCTTATCCACTAGATCCATCCCCTCTTGGATTGCATATAGTAAATTCTTGAGGGGATGTTGATTTCCTACAACTTTGTTCCATCATGCCAAAAATTCTTTGAAGTCCAGATCTCTCTAATGAACCTCCCGGAGGAAGTCTGTCATGGCAATAAGGCCATGTTAGGCCTTGCAACCAAAATGATTTGCTCTTCTTTAAAGGATGATGTTTCTTAAATGTCCTATTTGTATTATGTAAAATCTTGCATGCCTCCATCCAAGCACAAACATATTTTAAGAGACTATATGCCCCAATAGTGTGATATGCTATGTCGAGGATGGTTTATTTTTCTTATTTTTGAGGATCACATTTGCCCCATGTTGGGTTATTTGATAAGCCATTTCTCTCTACACCAATCTCTCAGGAACTTGGACTAGTGATACACAATGGATCTATTGCACATGTAGATTTTGATATAATTGACAATTTCTTTCACATGCTAGTAACCAATGGGTTCCATCACCTTTATATTGAAATATCCATTGATATAGGACTTCCAAGTCATTACACATAAATTGTATTTTCAAATATATCATATACCATATCTGATTGAGGTGACCTTCTTGTCGTGGGAAATATCTTGAGATGTAGAATAACGTCAAATGGATATGCACATAGTTTGCAAAGTTTTGATTGCAATAAATGTCAAAGCTTTTAACTTATTCCAGGATTAAGGAGTATGTGTACAACCAAAGAGGGAGATAAAGAGTTTGTAACTTCCATGCTTTTTTATATATTATAAATATATGTAATACCATAAAATTGGAAGACATTTTTTTGGAAGGGACTTAGATGGAAGATTGGAATTTGCACTTAAGTTGTAATTTTGACAAGCATAATGAAGTCTAGTTAAATAATAGTGAAAGTATATGTTTCTTTCGTTAGTTGCTATTTTTGCATAAGTAGATTGTGAGTATTAAGTCGTGAACAATTTTATACATAATATGTTTCCATTTGTATTTTTCTAATTCAATAATAAAATGTACAAAAATATAAATTTGGGTATTATTGTTTTTATGTGTCAACTGCTATGGATATTTCAATGGATTAGTGCATCACAACAAATCTTACAAGTTTATGCAAAATATCTTTATTATACAAAGTTTGCTTACTATTATAATTTAATATTTTTTTCCTTGAGAAATAATTCATTTCGAGGTTGGTACCCAATGTAAACTTGTGATATCCCCTTCATTGGGGAAGAGATCTCATGTTTGGCTCTTGAGCTAACCCTCAGAGCTAATATTATAATTTAATATTGCAAGTGCAACACTCAAATTATTGGATAAAATGAGAATGCAATAAAAGAAGCTAAAACAACAATTACCACACTATTCACACAATGAGCACAATATATACTCTAAGAAGCCCAATACACCAAACACAACTAGAAGGTGAGGGATATGCCTTGTTATTTTCTTCTCAGGTATGAAATGCAAATAAAAAGAAATATAGACTCATTATGAAATTGCTAATGACATCGTGGCTTGTCTGAATGTTCGAAGGTCTTCTACTTCCTGTACTTTGCTCACAATATCCCACTCTTTTGGTTTACTCAAATTATGGAACAATAAATTGATACAACAAGAATGGAAAACCTTCCTTTTCTAGCAACCCAATATTTAACATATCATGATAGCAGTCTAGGGTGAGGGTTAGGGATTTTCCATACCCCAACTTTTGGTTAGTGTTAATATTTAAATCCTCTATAATGTGATTGAAAGTCAACATGTGACTAGCTCCACATGTGTGAGTAATGGGATTTGATGTGGCATTCACTCGATGCCATGGTAATCAAAAGCATAGGTCAATTTATAGGAGGCATAACTTACTCATATGAATTTTGATTGAGGTGATATATACACTGTTGGAATCTCTCGATGCATAGAATAATGTTAGAGGGTTGGGGACTTTGTCCACAAAGTTATGACCCTAAAAATCCCCATTCAAAGCTCCAAATGGGATATGGACCTTTTAGTACCCCAAATCACCCAAATAGGACTTATCCCTAAAATGGACCCTGCAAGTCAATAGCTCCAATTTCTCTACTTCGAAAATTGGATGAATAAATATTTTTAATATATTTTTATTTATTTTCTTTTGTATTTACCAATCCCAACATGTCAATATATTCAAAAAAACTTAAAATGATATCCAATAACAGTCATTGTGCATTAGAGGATTCATCATTAAATGGTTGGAATCCTTATTCGGGTGTTTCAACATGGTTAAATCCCTTGAACATTTAAGAGTGACATTTCCCTACATCAACACATCCATAATCCATATTAGTGGTATCAAAACCTTCTTCCGTATGCATGTCTTCTCTCACAAGGTTAGGATAGATGACACTTAGTTTATAGACATGAGGCCCTATAGACTATCTTCGTTGGTGACATCTCAATGACTCCATTTGGGGGAAGGGAAATAAGACTCTCAAGTAGGGATCCCTCAAGTGTTAGGGAGAAAAGATGTTAGCTTACTTTTCTCGGGTTTTGTGGCATATCCCCATAGTCATGAATCCATCTTCATCTAGCCATCCCCATCCTTTTAATGGGTACATACAATTGAAGGTACAATTTAATTTGGACATTCCCTTGTTTAAGGGAAAAATAGATGCAAACACAGTATAAAAGTGGCTTAATAAGTTAGAAGCATATTTTTTATCAACAAATTTTCAGATAAAGAGAATATTATTGTTTCCTTATTGAAAGTGGTTACCCATGTCAATAATTTATGGGACAAACATTTTTAACAAGTTATAGTACTGGGAAATGACA
Source organism: Larix kaempferi (assembly GCA_027924585.1). Lineage (NCBI taxonomy): Eukaryota > Viridiplantae > Streptophyta > Pinopsida > Pinales > Pinaceae > Larix > Larix kaempferi. The sequence goes on along the minus strand of BSBM01000318.1, from coordinate 4,072,562 downwards.
AGGATAAACTTACGATTAAAAGCACATGCCCTATCCATAGTGTTTTTGTAGATGCCCTCACAAAGTACTTCTTTTGAAGGAAATTATGCTGACCAATACACCAAGTGGACACAATTTTGTCAAGTCTGAGACCAATCTAAGTGGGGAGACATAGATGCATTGAAAACATGGTTAGCATCTGAGATTTAGAGAGGATTTAGTTGTGAAGTACCACGATAATCTACATGGGTATCCAAATGGAGATGGAGTTTATGGATACCCTATCTCTAGGAGAAGCCTAAAAATACGTGGTCAAAATTAAAGAGAGGTTCAAGAGAATGTGAAAGGATTCTAGTTCTACTAGCAAGCCATTGGAAACGAAGGATAAGGGTGTTTCCAACTTCCAAAAATGGCAAGCCAAGGAAACCCAACAACAAAATCAACAACATTGATCCTCTTGCTTAAAAAGGCCCCTCTAGATGGAAAACTAAAAAATATAGAAATAAGCAAGTGTTGTGATATATAGAGGAGAAAATGGCACTTGAGAGAGGAGTGTTAGGATTGACATACTGTAATATTGGATATGTATACCCTTGCACCTACATTAGAGATGGCAACATTGTAGACCCAGGATCATGGGAAACAACTGATGGAAGCCAACCCTCACACTAACCTTCCCTCTTCACATGTGTGACTAGATGAATTTGAGTGATAAGATGGAGAGTGTCTCTTTCACTCATAGATGTGGATGAAGTGAACAAACTTGCACTTCAATATTGATAGTAGAGACCAAAAGAATTTGATTTTTTGTAGAAGTTGTGAAAATATTAAAACTGCAAATCACACCTGACCCTCAACCATACACCATTTGTTGGCTAAGGCGAGGAAGAGTCTTGAATGTTAGGTAATGATGTCATCATCCATACAACAATAAGCATTCCAAATCGAAGGGACTTTGCAATGCCACATTCCTTGAAGCATGTGATATTTTTTTCCCAACCATACATGTGGAAGTAACATGTTCTGTATCAGTACGGATCCCATAGTATCATCATCACCTCAAGAGATCAACCCCACAAGATTCCATAGGTTGCATTGTTAAATCTAGTATCCTTGATCAGTTATAAATAGTGAATAGATTTGATTTCCAAGAATGGGACGTTCAAGTTTTTTATTAACATATCCCATGGAGAAAAGAAGATCGTTGTACATGCCCAAACTATTGTAAGCACTCTAGTAAAGAAAGTAAAATAATTAGTTCCAATGATGGGAACCTACCAAGACATCTTGACATCCCTCATAGGTGTGCCTTACTTGAAAATGAAGCACACGGTCAATCTTATACTAGGCACACCTCTACCAAACAACCTTGTCTATATTATAACATTTATTTTGAAAAATTATGAGATCAATTGGTGGATCCATGAATTGATTAAGAAAGACCACATTTGACCCAATGCTTCACCTTGAAGAAGGATGGACCGTGGAAGAATTATATTGATTATGGAGGCTTAAATGAGATCATGATGAGTAATAGGAACACCATCCCTAAGATCGAATACTTGCTGATTAGCCGAAAGGAGCAAAATTCTTCAGCAAATTGCTCTCAAATTAGGGTACTACTAGGTTCCAATCAAATTGGATAATGTATGGAACACATCATTGTAAACAATCAGGCATGTTTGAACGGATGGTTATAACTTTTAGCTTAACCATCATGCTCACAACATTCGTGAAAAGGATGGATGACATTCTACAACCTTTCTCTAATTCCTCTCTAGAAAATTAGGGGTAGCACATGGAATGTATTCAACAAGTTCTTAGCACTTTGTGCCACCATAAGGTGTACGAAAACTTAGAGAAGTGTTATTTTTTAACACAGAAAATCCAATACATGGGATTCATTCTAGATCAAGATGGAGTACATATGGATCAAACAAAGATCTAAGAAATCATATATTGGAAAACATCAACAACATTCACAAAGCTTTGTAGCTTCTTGGCCCTTGTTGATCTCTACCACCTATTTATATCGGGCTTCTCCACATACCATGCCCATTGAATTAGGAAATGATAAGGGGAGAAACGGCCAATTTTAAATGGACCACATCATAGTGGTAGGCATATAAAGAGTTAAAGGAATGAATTTGTTCAACACTAGCGTTTACTCTTCTAGATCTGCATCAATAATGAAAGATTGAGACAAGCACCTTGGAGTATGTAATTTTTGTTGTCCTCACTCAACATGGATGCCTATTTGCATACCATAGTGTGACCCTCAATGACACGCTACACAAATACCTAATTTATTATAAGGATCTCTACTCCATTGTTTAATCTTGTTGACAATGTAAGTATTACATTTTTGGCAAGTAAAATATTATCCATGTATATCGCATACCCCTTCAATTCATGTAGACCTAGGAAACCTATAGAGTGATTTCCATTATTAATTTTCCATGAACATATATTGGTTCCACCTCAACATTAAGTATAATAAAGGAAGTATTAGTCAAGTTGCAGACTATTTGAGTTTCACTTCAATTGCTACACTAACTAAAATTATCACCTATTGCAGAATGGGACTACTAGCCGGCTGTAATATCCCTTTTTCAAATTTTATTAAAATGCCCAATTTTCCACTTTTTTTCCCAATTTCGACCTTTGACTAGTTTTACTGTTTTGACCTCCAAATCAACCCAAATGCTCCCAAATATTCTGTAGGAGTGTATGAATGGTATTTAGACTTGAATATAAGGTTCAGGAATGTTTTATGGCCCTCCAAATACTTCTGCAAACTTGATTTGTATTCTGATCAATATATGTAATTTTGACTAGTAATTTGTGCATCAAATCCCCCTCGGGTAACACTGCAAATGGCCTTCCAAATGCCTCCAAACTCCCACAAATTTATGAACAGAGGTATATAAGGTGTTAAGTATGTGATTAAGGTCTCATATGCACCATTAATTGATTTTTAATACTGTTCTAACTCTCTCACATTCAACAGCAAAAAGCCCCAATTCGACCCTTGGGGAAATGGCACTATTTCACCTCCCAATACAACTAAACTGAGTAAAAATGCTTCCAATGCTCAAGTATAGTACATGAAACTTGTAGAAGACATCCATGGCAATATATTTATCACAAATATATCAGAAAATCATCCATACATTCGAAATCATCATCAATACATTGGCTTACAACAAGGTAGTGGGGAAATGGCATTGTTCTTCCATTAAAAATGAGATTTATACATTTCTACTTGGAATTTCGACCTGAAACTTTTTGGAGATGAAGAACAGAGTATTTACTTCATATTACAAAAGAAATGGGGCATTAGAAGCTCCCCAAAAGAGTACAATAGCTCACCAAAAACTCCCTCCCTCAAGGAGCACGAATATGCCTTCAAAACTGGAAACGGTGGAGAGAAAGTGCTGCACTAAACCAAACCATGAAACTTCCTGTAGCTGCTACCTGCAAATACAAACTCCATTAAAGCACCATGAAAGACCTGAGTGGCCTCTCCAAACACCAACTTGGATGGGAATCTTTCACCCTCGAAATTGGCTAAGGCAAGAAACTAGTCATCCACTAGCTCTCTCTTCACAAATGCAATTTTTCTCAAATCATCAAAAGCCATTCTCATACTTGATTTCTACATTTTATAACCAACATTAGCCTTCAAGGGGTCGAAATCCTCTCAATAGATTCAATAATTTTTCATTTAGAAAATATTCCTCATTTGCCACTTGTCTCCTAGTTCCAACCTTCCATCTTCTCCCAAATTCGAATTTGAGTCTCTTTAGATTCCTCCAACTCCATGAGCGCCTTCTTGAGCCTATTTTTGGGGCTGACATGTCATAATGGTCAGGTGTAAGAAGTCAGGTCTGAATTTTGTCATAAAATGTCATAGATGCTTCATTATTGTTGTCATAAAACTAGGGAATCTAGCCCATGTGTCCACTAGTCTCCAATTTGACTCTTCCTCTCCCATGGAGGTTACTATTCCTTCCCATTTCGACCTAATATGCTCAATGCCATGTGTTATGACTTACCAACTCACCCAAGAGTGTTCACCTTCCCATGAATTTGAATTGGCAAGAGAGAGCTGCCATGTGTCATTGAAAAATCAAGCTAGTGTGGGTCCCACCACCTCCATATGTCTCCAAAACCACTTGCCACCTAGAATTTCTCTTGAATTTATTTATTCATCATATTTATTAAATTCTTGAACCCTTCTAATGTCTAAATATCATTTATTAGTTTCCTTATTACCATCCCACATGTGCCCATCCAACCTAGGAAACTAGTAGGATTGATGGGATTGTCTTTCTATGCACTTATTTGAATGGGGACATTACACCGGCCTCAACTCTATGTCAGTGACCTTAATTTTGCTGACACATATTTTTCATTTCTTATAGGTAAAGTAGTTTTTTTCTTTCCATCTTTAGGATTGATCACTTTTTCATTCGGGACACATTTGTATTCCTTCAAGTGTGCATGGAAAGATGATCTTGGAAGCATATTGTAGTAATACATTAGGGCAATTTGGTGCAGATAATCTTGTATCATTTTGTAGATATATTTTTATTGGCCAAATATTTTCTAGGATGTGTGGAAATATATCATGCACATCATGTGACATTTCCAAGCCAACAATAAAGAACCAGGGATTGTACACCTCATTGTCCATCCTTGACAAGCCATGGGAACCATCTCTATGGATATCCTAACCAATTTTCCTTCTTCCAAGCATATCAATGAATGCATGTTTGGAATAATTTATAGATTCTTAAATTGATGAATTTGGTTCTTTAAAGAAGAATATGGAAATAGAAGGCACCAATAAACTCTTCTTTGGGTAGATAAATGGGGACACTTTGGTCTTCCCAAAGCAATTGTGGAAAATATATTTAATTTTTTTAAGCATCATTTGGACCATCCTATTGTCCCAATTTGACATAGCATATGAAGCTGATTTCCTTTCACCAATAGACGCACAAGCATGTAGAGGTGGTTAGTTGATAATAGTACATCTCCTTGGGATGTATAATTAAAGTCATCCATGCACTTGGGACAAGTATATTCCTTATGTATAATACATATACAACGTAAATATCAGTAGTTCTTTTAGACATAACCCCAGTAGTTCTATTAGACATAACCCCTTTGAGGTTTCTTCATGCAAGAGCATCCTTTGGGTTTTGGAAATCCTAAGTACCCCAAGTTATTTTTCAATTTGTTTTGGATTTACTTCAAGTTTTTTCTTGATTTTCAACAACACAATGTGCTTTCAACTCTTCTAGGTTTGAATTTTGGTTATGTGATAGAGGAAACCTTCTTATACCTTACCACCAAATTTCATTAGAAATATTAAGTTTAATTACCATGCATATGTCTAGAACTAGCGCATGAGAATTCCTATTTTATGTGATAACATGGGTTTAGGAATTTGATTAGCACGCCTTTAATTCTTGGAGTTGGAGTATGAAATTTGAATATGTAGTAGAGGATATCTTCTTCTATTTACCCACAAAATTTCATTAAAAAATATGGAGTTTAAGGAGTTTGCCTAATTCCTATACATAGTGAGACTAGAGTTCCCCCTAAAGAGGTGTACTTACTTGAAATGGGACTATATTATATCGACAATGCCAAAATAAAAAGGAGATAAATTCTCTAAATTCTTCAAACATTCCACCCTCAGAATGCAGCACATGCTAATTATTGAAAAACATCCCATGCACAATATGCTTCTCACTTTAATCATATCTATAAGAAAGCATAAGAGGACCTATATATCCTATCATGTAAATGTCTTAGGAATTCAACAACATAATTCTTGTACTTCAATTATCAGACCTCTGCAATCAAGGTAATGATGAGAGTGTTCTTTTGGATCCATCACATTTGTTTTTAATTCTCGACATTTCAGACCAATTGAATGCGGTCTGTCCTTAAGATGTGTGAATGATGAGGAAAATATGATCCATCATGTTAATATTAGTAGGAAAAAGAGAACATAATCCAAGACCTTGATTGCTAATGCCAACAATAAATTAAAGAACAAAGAAACCCTACATTAAAACAAAATGAAATAAAAGCCCAATACTAATGGGGAAGTTATTTACGGAGTCTGTGAACAATCTTGGCAAAATTAGGAATTAAGTATGCATCCCTACACCTTTTAAGAAAAGCTATATCATATTTTCCTTTCAATAGTTGTGACCGTATTTGCTCAAAGAGGCGGATCCTTTTAACAATATCTCTTATGTACTGTGTAAGTACTTCAATTCTCAAACTTCAGCAACCAAGATTATGATGGGTGTTCTTCCGGATCTATTGCATTTGTTTTAATTCTTAACATTTCAGACCAATCAAATGTGGTCTGTCATCAAGAAGAGTGAATGATAAGGAAAATCCGATTCAACATGTTAATATTAATAGGAAAAATACAACTGAATCCAAAACACTAATCGATAAAGTCGACAATCAATTAAAACAAAAGGGAAAAAAAACCTAATGCTAATGGGGAAGTTATTTACTGAATTTGCAAACAATCTTGGTGATATTGGGAATTAAGTCTGCATCCCTATATATTTTAAGAAAACTTAGATCATATTTTCCTTTCAATAATTGTGAATGTATTCACTGAAAGAGGCGAACGTTATCAACATTATCCCTTCCATATAAGGTAAGTACTTTATTTCTTAGACTTCTACGATTAAGGTTATGATAAGAGTGTTCTTCCAGATCCACCACATTTGTTTTCAATTCTCGACATTTCAGACCAATCGAATCTGGTCCATCATTAGGATGAGTCACAATGATAAGAAAAATCCGATCCAACATGTTAATATTAATAGGAAAAATAAAACATAATCCAAAACCCTAATTGCTAAAGTCAACAATAAATTAAATAAAAAGGAAACCCTGGATTAAAACAAAAGGAAATAAAAGCCTAATACTAATGGGGAATATATATACATAGTCTATGAACAATCCTGATATAATTGGGAATTAAGTCTACATCCCTACATATTTTAAGAAAAGTTAGATAAGATTTTCCTTTCAATAATTGTGACCACATTCACTCAAAGAGGTGAAGTCTATATTATTCTTTGCCACACTGCTTATTGGATTTTGGAGTAGATCCATAAGTTGGAAATGCATATTCATGAAGTACTTTCCCTATTGGAGGTGTTCCTTCTAGCTACTATATTCAATAGTATGCTCCAACGTATTAGATTTATACTTAACATTTTCATGATTGGAGTGAAGAAACCTATATTGAACCAACCTATGGGAAACTAATACAAAAAAAAAAGCCAACCCAATAAGGTTGATGCTTGTCGAGTCATACCTTGACCAAGCAGAGCCATCATCCTTCACCTTGTTCTAAGAATAAGAAGAAGTTTATATTTCCATACTTGACCTCTTCCCCCCTCCCCCCTCTATTTACTAAGTAAATTTGACTGAAACATGTTGCTTCCAAGAAAAAAAATGAGTAGTAGTATCCCTTTCCATACAATTTAAGTACTTCTGCGATCAAAGTTACTTTGAGAGTGTTTTTCCCC